>CAWUFW010003997.1:1200000-1661476 GCA_963921515.1 Calotriton arnoldi
GACCTAGGCGGGTAGGATATCTTTTAAATCATTACGATATACACTCCGGTTCCCTATAAAACGTTTAGGTATACTATTAGGAGAAGCCTTGTTTATATTGTGACTGATGAAGCTATTTTAGGGTCGCCAGTACTCTGGTTCCCTATGAAATGTTTAGGTATATTATTAGTAGAAGCCTTGTTTAGATTGTGACCGATGAAGCAATTTTAGGGTCGCCAGTATTGCATCCGTACACCTACCGAGTATTATTGTTTGTGAGGTGGGGATTGATATACGTGTAGAGAAATGGAGTCAGGTTATTCATTTTCTAACATAAAGGTATTAATGATGATCATATAACTAGATTTTATATGATTACAGATTCTCGTGAAAGAGATGCCCATCTGATTAAGCGATCCATATATCGTACAGGATGCGGTCGTAAATGTCGGAGTTTGCTAAAACGTATGCAACTCGATAACAGTTAGAAGAAAGCATTATATCTTTAAGGTATGTTACAAAATAAGGTTGATTTTAATATATTAAAGGTATTAAAAAGATCAATGAGGGTGATATATTGGAGGACCCTATTGTCTTTACCACTCTCTTTCTATATAATTATATTTTTTTAGGGATGCTATGAATGAATATATGGAGATATTGAGATTACCCTCCGTGATGTGTATTCTATTTAAGTCCTAATTGAAGAATTGGGAATTTTAACACAGTGGAGCTCCAAATTTTTAAAGAAGTAAGTAGGATAAGCTTACAAATCTGTGTCAGTTTTATAAGTTTGTATTGACAAAATAGGATATGTTTGGTTACTTATAGCTATATTAAGGACTCTACATATTTTTTTTATATTTTGAAGGACTCCATGACTGCATATATGGAAACATTGTAGTCCTGCCTATGAAATATATTTTATCTGAAGCTATACGAAGATTTGGTGATCCTAAAACCTTTTTAATTAGGTAGGTTAAACTGAGTGAACCTTAGATATAATTATAGTTTAAAAATGAGTGAAACATATATTTCAAATAAATAACTGTTAAATTTTTGCGACTTTATAGAACCATTTAGGAATAAACCGGAGGGTTAACTACTATTAAGTTTCTCTCTGGTCAGCATGAATTCATGTAATTATTGTAGACGAACATGAATTTAGTGATAGAGAGATAATTTCTCTTTCACATCTTAATGGATGAGTATATATGAGAAAATAGAATGAAAGGATGATTATGAGTAGATGAGTGGGAGTATGAAATGGTTGATGATTAGATCATGGATGGAACCCTTACAAACAATTGTTAGATGATTTGACCATAATAATGACCAGCAATACTATGAATCATGTTGAATTTAACTATGCTTAGAGGAATTAATTATTAGAAAATCCATTTCTTAATAAAAGTATTGTTTCTCAATATATGTTGGTTTTAAGGTTTTTTTAAAATAATGTTTTGTTTTTAATAGGTTAAATGAATTGATGACAACTGTGAGAGAGACTATTTATTAATTGTCCTGAAGAAGGTGGTTATATAAATTGGTTTAACACCACCGAAACGCGTCGACGCTCTGTTGGTTGAAAGTTATACCCTAGGAACTTTTAGGGTCCCACTTAACTATTGAATAGTGGATATCCTTGTTCACGATTGATTGATTCCAATTGGGATAACTATTTTTATGATGTTTTAATGTTACACATGGTTTTTGTCTCTCAAAATATAAAAACCGTTTTTGTATATTGTTAAATTTGTGATATTATCCTGTATGGCTACATTTGAGATACTGTACTGTATTGAAACTTTTAATACAAAATCCTGTTTTAACGAATATTTTCAATGAACATTAATAAAATTATTTTGATATAAAATAGCCATATCTGTGTGGTTGAATGTTTTGACAATTGTTTCTGGGGTTCATCTATTTATTGACATATATGTTTTAGTTGAAGTATGAGTAAGAAGGTTGGGTGTATATGAATAGTTTAAATAGTTGTTGTGAGGAGAAAAGCGTTCGCATAATAGGTGCCCCAAGAGAATTTCTGCTTTATTTACCTTTGGTACCCTGTCTCTTGGCTAGTGGGGTCACTCCCTTTTATTTCCCAGACCCATAACCAGGCCATATTTCAACAGCTTCCAAGCAAAACAGTACTTCCTCTCAGGGTTCCCAGTCATGATGTCCTTCCCTGCGGAACACAAATTTGTGGGGTAGCTGTAATTCCCCCCCAGCAATTCCGGTGTGATGGCGATAATTGTGAGGACAACTTTAGTGAAGGCCATCAGGTTGGTGGGCAAATCCCTCATCGGCCCATCTGTGTGACGGGGCGGTTTAAGATCATGAGTTGTAATAGGGTAACCCCAGGAGTCGAGCAGGTCATTTTCCCATCTTCCAAGAAATGGATGGTCATATTTAGTTTGCCAATTAAGTCTCTTCCTAGGAGATTAGTCGGAGAGGAGGGATGATATAGCAATTGTCCCTTTACCTGGCTGCCTCCCACATCCCACTCTAGGGGTTTTGTGAAGGGGACCACCGTAACCTTACCGGAGAACCCCTGCATATCCATAGTCTTTGGACAGGGAGACGGTCCCTTCTTTCAAGCTGGATTTGGTTGCCCTGTGTCAGTAGGAAGCTATAGGGCATGTCATTTACTAGCACTGTTACAGTGTGTTTTTCCTCAGACTAATGAGTTACTGACAGCATGGGACACATGAGGGACGGGGTATGTGTGCGCCCCACCGGACGCAGGTCAGACACTATTTGACCCCGTGGCCCATCTATTCCTGGGAGCGGAGGAGAGATTGTGACCAGGTATCGCCTTTGGTAGTTCTCCGTTCTACTTCCTCGGCTCCTGCTGCTACGTGTTTTTTCTTTTCTGAACCTCTGCAGCGGTACCCCATTTGTGTCGCTGTCTTCTTTGCCAGGGCGGCTACAGCTGTTCTAACCAGGGCCGCCTTTTCCCAGCTCAGTTATTTTGCAGCAAAGTCGTGGTTCTGTCCCAACTTCTTTCTGTACTCTCTCACTCTTTCTTTCAATGGCTTGCGTTTTCTCCAACCCTGCGAGGCATTGCTACATGTAGAGAAAGTTCCATTTGGGATTTCCCTTTCCATACCTGATACAATCCTCCGCTAAAGCCATGTCCTTCGGTTCAAACGACTCTCCCCTAGGCCAGGACCGGTCAAATTAGTTACCCTTCTCAGTCCAGTCTGCGTACAAAGCTCTCCCTATCTCCCTAGGGGTCAACTTATAACCTTCACGTGCTTTTTTCCTGGAGGATTGGGGTCCCCTTCCTCACTCCCGCTAGTGGTATCACTGTCTAGAACCGCCACAAATCTTCCTGACCCTTGTGTGTGTTCGACTAGATCAGTGAGCGTGTGTGTTCTCCGTGCCGCTGGGGTCCTATGTGTCCGGTGCAACGGACAGGAGGTCGAAATTCTGGGAGCCCATGCACCTGACGGGGGTTGCTCCTTGGCTGCCTGGGCCTGCTGGCATGTTAGTCTCTCATGCCTGGGCCTAACTCCTCGTTGTTCGGTGGGAGGCCTGCCGGCATCTAGTATAGGTGGAGTGGAATATCCTAATGCAGGAAGAGCGCTCAAGAGCACCTCCATGCCTGCATATGGTGGGAGAGGTGCTGACGCCTTAATCGCTGTCTGTTGTGCAGGACTGTCGATCTGGGCTTCCTTGAAGATGGCCCATAGTTCTAATAATGGCTCCCTTTTATCTTTTTTTTGTATGTATGTTCCCATGTGTTCAAGTATGTTATGTCGAACGTTCCCTCCTTTGGCCAGAGAAATGTATGCCTTTGTGTGTGCGTGCCATTCCTGACAAACCTTAAGTTTTGTAGCCTGTGTGGGGAACCTGGTTGGCATATGTTATAATGGTGTCTCCATGATAAGGTTGGTCGTTTTTAGGGGATAAGATACTTTAGCTTCTTTGTTTTTGGGGGCTCTCTGGTTTCGATCTGAATCGTGGGGAAAATATACACGGGGTTACTGCTTCCAATTATGTTACTATGAGCTCAGTTCTATCTACAGATGCATCAAAAAATCAACATGAATACTTCATAAACACAAACAACAAAAAGCATATGAAAGGTTACAACCTAGCAAAAGTGCAATTGTTCATAAAAACAGTATCTGAACGATATTGCTTTGATGTCAAACACAGGTTGTGAAAAATAGCAGCACCCTCATATGAAACATTAAATCATCAACAAAAATACAACACTAAAGACAAACCACAGTTTGCAATATTAACAGCAACACAGCATCATGCACCAACAATCGCACATCAACAATTTGCATATCAACAATTGCACCCTCTATCAAACTCAGGGGCCAAGCGTACCAAATGCATCACACCCAGCAGTCCAATCGGCTAGCACCAAATCAGTAATCACACCCAGGAGCCAATCGTACCATCTGCATCACGTCCAGCGATCTAAGTGACCAACACCAAAAAACTGAGAGAGAAATTTGTTTTTCCAATCAAAACAAATTCCTCAGCCCGCTCCTAGCGCATGATATCCTGTGACCAGGGGAAGCTCTGTGTGGGACACGGGACTAAGTGAGCCTGATAGTCTGTCGCTATCGGTTCTGGGACAATAACAATAGTTTGCAGAAAAAAAGGAATAACTCAAGAACCACAGGCCCTCCTTGGCCAAACACAAGTTACACCCAATCTTTTTTTCCTTAAATGTCCAAATCACATCCTGTATCACACCCAGAGGCTAAGTGTACCATCTGTGTCATGCCCAGCGGTCCAAGCATACCGGCTGTGTCACGCCCAGCGGAAAAAGCGTACCATCTGTGTTACACCCAGCGGTCCAAGCGACCAACACCTCACTTCTTTCAGATAACCACGGTGCTGGTAAACTGATGGCACCGAGAAACCCTTTTAGACTAACAAATAAGGTTGAGGTGTCGACTTTGATAATAAATGCAATAAATATCCACCTTTCCTAACGTTCTGACTATCGAAAAAAGGTGACTTCTGCTTGACCGCGTCAGAGGCCGCTGTGCGACTACTCAGCTACGACATATAAAATAGGTAATATACTAGATTTCTGTCAGTGTCGGGGCTATCAGGTTAGTTTTTTGCGCTTCTCCCTAGTTTGTCATATGCCGCATGCTGTACTAAGGTTCTGATGTAGTCTCTTACCCTCTGCAATGGCTGCTTCAGGACGTACCTCCACCTCATGGATTCAGCAGAACTTTCAATCAATTGTGGCATCTGCTCACCTTCCTTGTTGCGCAAATGTGAATCCTTCGAGGCGGGGTCCCCTTCCTTTGGCTGCAGTCGGGTTTGAGGAACCAATCAGCTCCTGGCTGGCTCGCCAAAATGTTGCTTGAACATGAAATACCTTGGCAAAACAGGAGCAGTTTGTTTAATTAAACATTGCGGCCGGGTGAACAGTTACAGGCATAGGGTCTGAGGACTGTCTCAATTTACAATCGGTCTAACAGACTTTTATTGGATGCAATAAATGGTTCTGCCTGTCCTTTTTATAAAAGGAATGCGGATTGCTGTCTTTGGAGCCATAGAGTAATCTTTTGGATGAGGAATCCAGGTGGGCCTCAACCTTGCATGGATACAATGCGGCCAGTAGATAACGTGTCGAGATGTCCAGCATGTGGAGCACGTGATCACTGCATGTACTGTGTGTGCTGTGTCCTGATTGGATGTGTGTTTCTGACTTTATGGTGATTTGGGAACGCGTGCACCCCTCCGTCTATGTTTGCTTTATTGGGGCCAATCTCCCTGGACCATTGTGGTGTCACTGCGCCTATCTGTGGGTTTAATCTAGGATTTCCTGTTTGCATGTTTGTCTGCTGACTATGTGCTACCCCACCTGTGATCTGTCAGTCAGTGACCTCGGCTCTAGGTCTCATGGCCTGCCTAACTATGTATTTCTGTGTCGGGGTTGAAGTGGAAGTGTCAATGGGCGGATTTGTCAATAAAGATGCAATTTAGTTTCTGATTGTGAATGTATCGTTATTCACATTGACATTGACTTTTTCAATATTAACACTGCAATCATCCTAGGTCTTTTGAATGCTTAAACCTGGATCTGGCAAGAATACCGCAGGCCAATAAGAGCATCAGTCCTCCCAGTCCCCATCCCCTGTGGCAGTAGTCGTCAAGCCGCTTTAGCTTGCCATTAGTGGCACACAGCCACCCTGTGGGAGGCAAAAGCCAGCACTGTCAGGATGGTGATCCATTTCATCTGACAGATGTGTCCGTCAAATCACTCTGCATGGCTAAGCCCTACCTTTTCCTTCCACAGGAGAGTTCTGGACACTGAAACAGAAAGGTTTGCTGCTTGCGCTGTTTCCTTGTGCTAAACAATGATGGGGGCCTATGGCCCATTTTGGTCCTTAGACCTTTGAATGCCGTCCAGTGGGAGGAAAAATTGAAAATAATTACACCAGCCCAGATCCTGTATGCCCCGGACCCTGGTGACAGGATGGCGCCATTGGATGTGGGTGACACTTATTTTCATGAACCCCTTCTGCAGTCCCACAGACTTTACCTGTGTTTCAAGGTAGGTCAGGATAATTTTCAGTTTGCCATGCCCCGCTTCGGCCTTACTAGTGCCCCTTGGGCATTCACAATAGTGGTGGTGTTGGTTGCTGACCATCTTCAGAGGTCGGGGATACCAGTCTTCCCATACCTCGACAACTGGCTGTTTAAGTCAAGCTCACAGCAGTCAGGCCACCTCCAGATGACGGTGAACCTCTTGACATTGTTCTGGTTCATAATCAGCGAGTCAGCGTCACATCTGACTCCTTCACAGAGGCACCCTTCCATTTGGACCCATCCTGGAAGATGTGGTATGACCTCTGGTCTCGCACCAAAGAAAGGGTGGCAACAAGCATGAATGAGGCGCATGCAAGTGGAGGTGGTTCCTCAACTGCACCCCCACCCACAAAACACTGGAGGCGATGGTAGAGACTACCCTAGAGCTAGAGGCAATAGTTGGTTTTGGCAGCCTTGACACTTCTGCATCTGCACCATCGTAAAGTAAGTGTACATCGTTATAACCGTATACTACTTGCATGTAAAAATAGAACTGAAACAAGCAGATCAGTATGGGACTATTACAGGGCTAAAGTACCCCTTATGGTGCATCATGGGACTTGTCGTCAAAATTACACACTATATTCAGTGTCAGACATTTATTACATCATGTTGTACAACTAAAGACAAATGGGTTCCCCATATAATGACATTAATAGCTTGTCCATTCTTCAAATAGATACACCTGGGGAAGAAATGGAATGCCCAATTAATGAGGGAGAAGAACAGGGCCAAATGGTGGAGGAAGAAGTGGTATTAGTGGAGAGTCTGTCCACACCACCTCATGGCCACTCCAGCAGTGCGTCTTTCTCCCCACAGCCACCATCATTTGAGGGTGAGGATGCCATTCAGCTGCCCACTCCAATCCAGCCACAAGTTGTCGGGCCCAAACAACAGCATACTGCAGTTCATGCTCGGAGGCGTTGTGATATTCCTCATGTACACCAGCCTTCTGGGTCCCAGGCAACTGCAGAACAGCAAGCACGGTTTGGTGGGCTTAAGGCGTCCATGCTGCAGATTCAGCGCCTGCAGGACAAACAAATCAAATTAGTCAACAGAAAATTGCATAATATTTAGCATGCAATATCAGTGGTTTCAATACAGTGGCCACTAAAATGGACAACCTAACTAATGTCCTAGAGAAACTATGCATGCAGATGGCAGAGGACACTAGCAATCAGAGGCAGAGAGTGGGGAGCAGTGCTGTGCGTATGGGTGCCTTAACAAGGTCCATTTGAAGGCTTGCACATGCCACCCTAGCCTTATCAAAGTGTACTGCGGCACTACAGGTCGAAATGGGGCACTTCAGGGGGGGGGGGGCGGGTGTCTAAGGGCCTTGGCCAGATTACCACTGCAGTGGAAGCCATACAGAGAGTACAAATTGCAAGTGGGGTGGTTGAAGGGCACCTGATAGTAAGGAATTGTCGAATGTCCGCAGCATCTTGCCACAGATTGTAAGGAAGTGGGTTTCTGTTGCAGTAACCCCCCCACTTTTTGCCAGACCACTGATGCACTTTGACTTGATGTGCCCTGGGTCCCTGCCAATCAGGTTCCCAGGGCCTGTGTTTTTTCCCCAAGACTGTACCCAATTGGCATCTCTGGCCACAGGTCAGCCCCTGGTAAATGGTACCACAGGTACCCAGGGCACTGTGACCAGGGAAGTCCTCTAAGGGCTGCAGCACTTATTGTGCCACCCTTAGAGGCCCTGTACCCTGACACTCACACTCTGCCTTTGCAGACTGCGTGTCTTGGTGCAGAACAAAGTGAAGAGTCGACGTGGCACACATCCCCGTGTGCCATGCCCACAAACCACTGCCCTGGCATACATCAGTCACCCCTCTAGCTGGGTGCCCTATGCCAGTGGTGAGGATACAGGTGCATGAGCCCTGTACCCCTACAGTACCCAGGTCCATTCCTGGGCACTGTAAGTGCAGTGCTGCCATTTAAGAGTATATGGTGCTGGGAGTTTGTCATTACGAACTCCACAGCACCATAATGGCTACACTGAAGACTGGGAAGTTTGGTATCAAACTTCTCAGCACATTAAACCCACACTGATGCCAGTGTGGGATTTAATGTAAGATGCATGACAGAGGGCAACTTAGAGTTGCCCCCTGAACCTAACCCACAATCCACGTCCTGCCTGAGAGGCTGCCACCCAGCAGACATGTTGCTGGACCCCTGGGTAGAGAGCCATCCGCTCTCCTGGGCCTGCAACAATGCACGTCCTGGGCGAGGTGCTAGGTCTCCTCCCCCAGGATGGGCAGGGGGAAGCTTCAAAGGCATGCCGCCTTTGTGAGCCTCCCCAGACCACTTGCTGTACTCAGCAACTGGTCCCCACCGGTTCTAGCCCCCACTCTGGCGGGAAGACTGGCGGGAAACCTAAGTGAGGAAGGGGGTGTGCCAGCCTCTGCCAACCCCACCCCTCAGGTGGGGGAGGCGAGGTGAAGCACATCTCCGGGCTCTCGCCATCTTGAAGATGGGGAGCCCTGCCCAATCAGGACTAGGCTCCTGCCCCCTCCCACTGGAGAGTGGCAGGATAGGGGTGTACCCACCCCAGGGAAGGGACCCATTGGTCCCTGCCCTTTACCTACCTATAACGCCCCTAAATTTAGTATTTAGGGGCACCCTGAACCTTCCTTCCTCAGATCCCGAAACCGAAACAAGCAAGAAGAACAAGAAGAAAGAAGACCTGCCGTGCAGCTGCTAAAAAGAGGAAGACACCAACTGACTTGGCCCCAGCCCTACAGGCCTGTCGACCCTCGAACCTGCTCCTGCTAAAACCCGGCGTCTCCAGTGGTCAGCAACCTCGAAAACCCCGGAGGACCTGACTGCCTTGTGACTCTAAAAAGACTGGGACTCCCACGAGCAGTGGTTCTGCTCAAAGCAAGTAACAACTCCTGGTGCCAGCCAGGAACCGCGAATCCTGCACACTCTGCACCCGCCGAGCCCGGCCTGTGCCTGAGTGGGCAAAGACCACGAGGACGTCCCCCCGGCGACTGTGACCCAGAATCCAGCACCCCAGGACCCACCTCGACGCCTGAAGCCTCAGAACTAGGGACCCCTCCAACCGCGACCAGCAGAGGGTAAGATTTCCCGACGCAAAAAGACACCCCGGCGCCCTGCGGCCCCCTGTGCCCAACTCCGGGGTGCCTACCTATCCTCCAACTACCCAACTTACCTCTCGAAGTGGTGGTCGCACCTGAAGAATCTCCGTCCCCGAGCTTGCAGCCTTTGTTCAACTCCAGCTTCTCCATTGAAATACATTGAGCGCCCGACGGCTCAAAAGCACCCTGCACCCAGCCGCCCGAGTGCCCCTGGGAGTGCAACACCTAGCCTATTCTACTTCCCCACTTGCCCTGTGTAAGTGACCAGGAGCCCAGCTCCCACAGCCGCGTGGCCTGCCTGCTAGCAGCCACCAACCAAGGGCCCCCTGCCCGCCATAGGCTAACATTGGGCCTAACTCACTCTGCACTCGGCCGCCCCTGTGCCGCTGAGGGTGTACCAACTGTACCTACCTGACCCTGGGAGACCCCTGAGTCTATGCCCAGAACCTTAACTCTGCCAGTCGAGTACTTACCTGAAAGTCGATAACCTACATTTTCTCCATAGGGTAACATTGACTGGTTTACACTGAATTTTCTTCTAAGTGTCGAGTTTTGAAACTTTCAAATATTCCTTAAAAATCGCCCGATCAACGAAAACGAAATTACTTACCTGTTATCAGGAGAGATCCCAGTGCTGGATCTTGGTGCCCAGCACTGACCCTGAAAAGCAATTACAACTGTACTTACCGATAACTTGATTTTCCTCCATAGGATAACATTGCCTGGTTTTTGAAACAAACAAATATTCCTTAAAAATCGCCTGTGTAACAAAAACTATTTCTTTCAACTGTTTACAGGAAATGCACCAGGGTTGAATCCAGGATCCAACCCTGAGTAAGAAAATCATACGTAAAGTAACTGAAACTGCTTTTACTTAAAAACTCCCATTGAGCTCAATGTTATAATTGTGTTTGAATTGTGTTGCCTATTGCAATAACTGTAGCTATTGCATTTAAAAGTCTGTGTATTGAAAGTATATAACTAAAGCATCTCATTCTGAGAAAGTATTTTTGTACCTACTTGTGGTTCTAAAATAAAACAACAATATATTTTTTATATACAAAACAATTGGCCTAGAGTTCAGTTCTTGAGTGTGTAAGACCATTTGCTGACTGAGTGTGTACAACAAATGCTTTACACTGTCCTCTGATACTGCCTTACTGCTCGACCAAGCTACCACTTTAGAGAGTAAGGTTATATCTAACTTTAGCCTCTGCCGAACCTCTGGGGACTGTGGACTCTGTGCACACTGAACCTTACTTTGGTTCAGTATATACAGAGCCACTTTCTTACACAGATGCAAGAGTGCTGTGACACAGTAGTTGCTGTACACCTGCTCCTCAACATGGTGACACGTCCCATTCTGGACGTAGTCGCAGAAAATATTGAGGGGTACCGATCAGGGAGTGCCTAAATATTTTGGTTTAATTTAGGTTGGTACTGTAACCAACTTACATGTTGACCTCATGTTGCATACATTTATGTGTAATACGGATTATTTTGAAACAGTAGTGAAACTCCTGACAGTAAAGGTATTTTCACTTTGATAAATCAAACTATTGTGCAACCATGTTATTTCAAATTGTTGAACTATCCATGACTTACCTTGCGAAGTAATGTGTGGCAATGTGATCCCTGTGCCTCCTTCCCTCCACTGCTCTGCCGGATTGTTCATCCTCCGAATCAGATTCTAACACCGCAGTGTGTAGGCCTATCCTACAGACAATGTTGTGTAGTATGGCACACGGTACTACCATTTTACAAGCAATTTCTGGTGCATATTGTAGGGCCCCCACTCTTATGCAGGCAGCGATACCGTGATTTCAGAAGCCCAAATGTCCGCTAAATTACAATCCTGTGCACCAATGTGCAGTTATATCTCCTCTCATTCTGGGTGGTGGGCGAGAGGTAGGGTGTGAGAATCCAGGGATGTAGGGCACACGCACTGTCACCTGAAAAACATACATTAGTGTGAGGCAACATACATTTTGTGTGGATTGGGCTTTTACAAATATGTTTTGATATTTATTCTCGGTACCTAATAAGTATCAGTCATCAAACTCCCCATTTGCCAGTCTGTAAATTCCACTGTGCCTAAACATGAAGGAGTTATCGGTACTTCCAGGATATTGTGACACTATATCAGTGATAATATTGTGGGCATCGCATGCCACTAGAACGTTAAGGGAATGGGTATTTTTTCCCGTTCCTAAATAAATATTCAGTCTGGGAGGATGGACATATGTGCCCCATCTATACACCCTATTACATGGGGGAAATTGGAAAATCCGGTAAAATTGCAGTATTGTACTTTGTATTTTCTGCGCATTCCTGTCCAGCTATATGTGGCAGTGGATGTAGATAAGCATGGTATCTAGGAATCTCCTAAAGAAACGCAAAAGTGCACCTTGAGACACCCCTCCTGCAACAGCTATCACATCCTGGTAACGTCCACTGGCTAATAGGTGTAACTAGCACAACACCTGAACATGGGTGGGGATGGAATTACTGCGCAGAGTACTGCTTTTTAAATGTGACTTTAAAAGGGCTATGATATCTAGAATGAGAGTGCTACTTAGCCTGTATTGGTCATACATTTCTTCTTCTGTTTGTTGAACAAGGGTCAGCCTGGCTTGGAAAATACTTTGTCTCCGCATCCTCCTCTGCTGAGCAGCCAGTATGCGTATCCTCCTGGCAATCGGGTACAGAGCAGCCATTGTGGACAGCCGTGGTGCATTCTGGTCCTGCTTTTATAGTTTGCACCATTTTACCACCTGGTTTGAAATGGTGGGAAATTGCATGCGTAAACCGGCCAAATAGTGACTTCGCTATTTGCGACTCACTCATACATCCCGTTCGCGAGTTGGTATTAGCGATTCCCTAATACCGACACGCTATTTCCGTTCGCTAAAATTTGCGAGTCACAAATTGGTAGCATCGAAATTTTAGGTTTGGGAATGGCTTTTGCACATGTCATAAGCTTTTAGAAAGCAAGTGATGCTATATGCAGAAGGGCAGAGCTTCCGGCCTGCAAGTTTGAGAAGAGGCTTTCACATTTTATTTACAGCTTTCGTTTATTAATTTATTTATGGCTTTCTTCCCGAAAATTATTTTACAGGAGATAGATACACTCAATGGGTTAATCTTTGTTTCCAGAAGCGTATTTAATGTTGAAACGACGAATATCGCTGGCTTCTCCAGTTGAATGACAAAATAACAAAAAGATGCTACCCATAACTTTCGGTTTGGTACTATGTATTTCCTGAATTACTTTTGTTTTGTGTCTTTAGATTGCCACTCTAGAAGCCTTTGAGGTCATGACTGTTTTGAAGAAATGGATGCCTCTACCAGCATCGGAATTTTACCATCCCAAATGAAGAAGCTATATTACATCACTATCGGGATCCCATGAATCAATTTTGCATTGACATATTCTGTAAAGAAGTTGAAAGACATAATTGTTCCAGTTGTAACGATTTGAAATCCTGTAAATATAGGATTAGTACTTTCTAATAACAGCAGCGTACATGCACGCATGTTAATAGATAACTAAACGTGATAAGGTTTCTTTACCAAAAGCGTTATAAATGCATCTCGAAATCGTGATGATCTTTAGTCTACCGAGAGTTAAATTGCTTGTGAGTATATGTCGTTTGGTGCAAGACCAAGATCGAGCCTAGTAACTATGCAAAAAAGGAAGAGTTCAACAAGAATGTACTTCAGCCATTTTATGATTTATTCAGCATGGTGAATGAGCCGCCATAGACGAAACTATCAAGATATCAGTATTGGAGCTTGTGTATAATAAATACGTTTAAAAATTATGAATTATTCCGACAACTGAAAGAAAAAACTTCTTTAAGAAAAATATACTATTACATGTCTGTTTAACGAATTACGTGTTAAAGGTTTTAATTGCCAAGCATGTTTTTGTAATTGCCATAGTAAGAGAGCTATATTCTTTAAAAACGTCATCTGTAACTGTTCAAATGACTTTTTACCGCCAGTAAAGTCACGAATGAGAATCAAGATGGTGATGGAATTTATTAAAATGGCACAGTCAGTCTTCTCCATAAGTATTAGATTTTACATCTGCTTTGTTATTGGTGGTTGAAAATTGTTAACATCATAGGGACACGTGCTTCTTGGGCCTCCTCTTAATACTTTCTTCACCGCCCTCAAACATTTCATGAAGGGAGAAAAGCCCATCTCTTAGAGAAGTGAGAAAATGGCAGTTGCTCGGAGGAACTCATCCTCACCAGCTCACCTGCAACAGCCCTGCTATTGTCATGTATTACATCCAGGTCGATATATACAATGTACAGTACAGAAAGGAGTTCTTCTATTGTCTTCTCGCATCCTAAAAGATAGCTCTATATCATGGGACTTAGAAGCAGTGGTACTGGAACAATTCTCAGAGTGGGGGTGCTGGCATTAGAGAGGTCATAGTCATTGTGAAAATCCAAGCGCCACACAAAGAATAATGGTAACAAATAAGCCACGCCGATTTGCAAGGAGAGTGGTAATGGTGTAGTATGTAGACGATGGTGCATTTTGTAGTACATTGTAGCAATATATTACTGAAGCAGGATGTGATGGCGCACTGTCATTACAGGCAGTACATTTTTCATTGGAATAGGCACTAAACTTGCACAGCCATGCAGTTGTACTGATTAAACTATATAGCGCAGAAAAGTTAATATGTGGAATTTGGGTTTCAGCCAGTGTTTATCATTTGCGCATCACCAAGTAAATTGTCTTGATTTATTTGATCTTAATAAAATATTTTTTTGTATCACACTTCAGAATTACAAAAACTGTGCTTCATTTGTGTTTTCCTAATTGCAGATATATTTTGAAGTATTTGTGCAGTTCATTTACAGATATTTAAAGGTTGTTGTTTTAAAAATTGATATCCTACACCCTATCATTTCACACTGCCTGTACCCCAGTAACATTGTCACATAGTTCTGTTTACAAAAGCCTCTTAATTTTCAGTGAAAGAAAAGTAAACACAAATCTGCTTGGTAAAAGAATAAGCAGTGATTTGACAGAATCCATAGCTTGACATACGACCTTGATCTTTGAATGCACAGGAAATGAGTCCAGCTAAAAACGCATCGTTATTGCTCATTCACCTTTTGAACCTCAGCATGATTATTTTGGGGGTGCTGCAGCACCCCCTGCACTCCTACTTCTAGCGCCTATGCTTAGAAGGATTGACTGATTTTTTTTTTTATCACCGTCCAAATGAGCTCAGGTGACTCTGATGGTGGCCAGCGCAAATCCACCATCTCCAAGTATGAAGTGGAGCTTCAGAAAGTGAAGTAGTTGTTGGACCCAGACGATTGAAAAGGGTAATGTTTAGTAGCTGGGCCTTGAGGAGTAGGGGACAGGTTTACTTGTTGCCAATGGACTCTTGATAGTAGGAGTTGGAGACAGTGTGGATTGGCAGACAGAATAGTGACTTCAGTGGGCCCCAAAGCAAGAGAGGACTGCTGGAGTGAGCACTGTGGGAGTGCTGCCAGTGCCGTGCCTCAGAGGAGGAGGATATCCGTTACTAGCAGATTGGTAGGGCCAAAGAGGGTGTACCTGGAGTACAGATCTACTCCAGAATGGTAGTCCGAGTGTAGTGACTGCTCCAAACTGCAAAAAAACAAGATAAGAACTGAGTACCGGAGAACGTATCACTAGTGAACACTTAAGGGATAATTCCCTCATCACTCCCATGTCGATTGAGATGTTTGGGCAGGATAGTCTCATTCCAACCAGACCCCATACATCAGGAACAACCAAAGAATATATCAATGCAGAAGATATTGCTGCAAAAGGGAGCAGACATGTGGTGCATTGTAGGCGACAAAGGCTGGCCATGAAGTCTGGAGGCACCCATTGGGGTTGAGTAAGACCCCCCAGTGGAATTTGCACCTTCCCTTCAACTGAAAGCCCTAGGGAAGTAGGTGGCCAAACAGTATAGCAGCTGGCCGTAACTAGACTGCTGTACCACTAGTAAAATAAGGAGGCTTATTGGATTCAGTGATGAGTTGTGGGTTAAGTGACCACCACCCAAGTTGGCTCTCAACAAAGTGGCAAAACAATCCAATCCAACGAAATAGTTGTATGCAACTGCCTTCCCAAAGTGCCACTGTATAATAGAAACTATAGCAGGCACCTGAGACGCGCTGTAAAAAATGGTGGAGAACACAGGCAAAGTCCAGAAGATGTTCCATCCATAAAGTAGACCCTTCAGAAATGGCGGGGTGAATCGATAGATAGCACACCTTCCTAGAACGGTAGTTTCAGAAACTGAAAAGCAAGGGATCTCCTGCTTCACAATGGAACAAGCACATAGGGTACTAGAAGCACATCCCACAACAGGGACTCTGCCAAGAGCTGTGAAAACCCAAGCTTATAAATTACTAGGCTGGCATGCTATACTTTAGGTGGTCGCAGAAAGGGCCTAGTTGCTGTCACCTGAGGTGTTTATGATGCAGCTGTGTGACATGAACTTGGAATACAGGCTAGTTTTCCCAAACACCCACCTCTCACCCCGGGAAGCATGGGATTGCATGAAGCAGCAACCTCCTATTGGCCCAAGTGAAAGATCTATAGGTAAGGAGCCAATAGACTGCTGGGGAGAATCTAATTCAAAATAGAGCAATGAAGAGATCACAAGAAATACCATAATGGTAGAAGCAGAGAAAAGTGACTGGTTAGAGAGGAGAGAAACAAACCAGGTCTCATGTGGGATAGGAGATTCAGACAATGCTGCCTTGACGATCGATCAGAAAAGTTGTGACTGAAACTTAGATTTCTAAGCTGGAAAGTGTGCATTACTGTATATCTTAGAATTTGCTGAGCTAGATTAAGCAAAAGCCCAGGAAGGAGATGAGACAACAATATTTGTTTTTCAATTTCCCTCTCCTTCGGATATAACCAATCTTGCACCTCTACAGTTAACCCAGATTTGCCTTCATGCCAATTTAATATACTTGTTGCTATGGAGATAGTCTTGGTGAATGAAAACCATTAAGTAGCTCCTCTTTTAAGAAGGGAACCCATTTCTAAACACTTGCAACTACTATACATGTTATTTACATACATGCACAATGATAAATGTGTATAACTGTTATAAATATGTAATGCAATCCTAGTGTCAGATAAACATATAGCCTTGCACCCTTAGCCCTGTACGGAGATAGGGTTGACTATAGTTTCAGTAGCTTTGATGGTGTATGTCTCCTATGCGATCTGTCCTTCAGATGCGTTGGCATAGGTCCAATTTCTCTGCTCACTTACGTCCTTTTTTAAAATTTCTGCTGATCAAATTCAGTAAAGCGCAGATGTTTTTGAAGGAGAGCTTCAAATCCTCGTCCATTTTTACAACTGTGAAATGTGCAATCTTTCAGTGTTGTCTGTCCTCTTCCTGTTCTTCCACCTATTTGTGTTCACTTGGTTATGCTTCTTCTCTTCCCTCATTTAGCTGTGGCAGTTAAAGCCTACATTGAGGTGGTTGGCTTGGCATACTGCTGGAGTGTGTTCTTGGCTGCAGTTATGGGGCGAGTACTGGCTAATCTGCAAAAATGTACTCCTTCTATAGATGTAAACCTTCTTCAGGTTGATCTGCGCAAGGTTGCCGAAAGGCTCCAAGCTGCTGAGGATTCGATTGAGGACCTCCTTGTAGAGGTTACCACCTTCAGAGAGCAGGTGGCGAAGATGGCCATGGTGACTCAAAAGCTGGAGGACAGTGCTGAGGATGCTGAGAGTCGCACATGTCGTAACAACATTTGTGTGCAGGGGTTTTCGGAGGGCGCAGAGGGTTCCTCCACTGAACGTTTTGTGGAGGACTGGATTCACCACACCCTGTGCCCGCAGGTCTTGTCCACCATGTTCTCTATAGAGCAGGCACACAGGTTGCTGGCTGTCCGACTGCCCCCAGGATCCCCTCCCATGGCTATAATCGACTGCATCTTCCATTACAGAAACATGGATTGTATATTAAAAACTGCTAGAGAAGTGAGAACAGTGCACTATAAAAATCACAAAATAGCCATTTATTGGATTACACGCATGGTGTTCAGACTTGGAGGAAACCTTTTTTGGAAGCTCAAAGCTATGAATCTCAAGTACATGCTTCTCTACCCAATGTTCCTGTGATTCCTAGCATATTGAAAAACGCACTTCTTTGAATGCCCTGGGGATGTTTAGGATTGGTTGCAGTTCTGAGACAAAGCACCTGTGCAAAGATCAGGCATAACACGGAGCCCTCTGGGAGGGGTCATGCTGAGGGGCTAGAGCAGGACAGCCAGTGGTCTACGTGGGCAATCCGTAACCAGGACGCGGCGAACAACGCACGTGCTTGTCCAGAAGGATGGCACTATGCAGAATGAGGAACTGCCTTCCTCCATGGAAAGTCTAACTTTTGTGTGAGGAGCGGGCTGGTTACTCTGGTGGAGGCGCACACAAGCAAAACACCCTCGGAGACCACTGTGATTTGATGGAACCTTCACACAAATTTGTTCAAAACTGTGGAGAGACGCCATATACTCGCTTACACCTGGTGTTGAACTGGTATGCATTTGCACATTAAACTCCTTGTGGCCCACACACATGGGCTACTGTACTGGGGCCGGAACTATCCTCATGGCACTGTGGCAAATCTGGCATCTTGAGGTATTTTTATTTCTGTTTTTTTGGGTGGACATTAGCCCCTACGGGGCTTAGATAAGCAGAGGGGGACCTCCTGCGATGCTCTGAGGCCGATTGGTCTTGGCGCAGCGGGGAAGCGGTCTCATGCTCTTGCCTCTGTTTTAATTGGTGGATGACGGGACGGTCACGGATACACTGCACTATTATATTTTTCTTCATTAAGTTGGGGAACTGAGCTAGGTGTTGCTTTGGCCAGGCACAGAATTGTGAGTTTGACATGTTTGCCGGGGGCTAATGGGGGGGGGGGGTTTATTTGTTCTCATTGCGAGATATTTTTGGTTATAATTGCATGCTACTGTTTGCACTAAGTTTTCGTCTGCTCTGTAACCTTCTCCTGGTTGCGGGGGGAGGGCCTCGGGCCCCAGTTCTTCCCTTCTTGAGGGGCTTCGGTCCCACTGCCAACCATGACAGATTAATACCATATAATCACATGAAATGTCAGGGCCCTCAGTGGGTACATGAAGCAACAAAAGGCACTGACCTTTCTGAAATGCCACAAAGTTACAACTGCGTGTCTACAGGGAGGCCACCTCACAGAGGCAGAAGCAATGGAGGGGACAGCTTTATTCGGTTACTTACAGTGCTTATGCTAGAGGAGTGTCTGTCTAGATTTCCCCAGGAGTGCCCTTTTGCCTTACCTATGCTGAAGGAGACATAGAGGGGAGACACGTACTGCTGCATGGCACGCTAGATGGGAGGGAGTTGTGCATTCGCAACTCCTATGCCCGAACATGGACGACGGGGTTCTTTTATAAATTGCAAGACTTTTTAATGGAATACCTAGGGGTGCCTACGCTTTGGGCGGGGAACTGTGTTGTAGATGGAGCAATGGACAGACACCCACCACGACATCGCACCAAACCAAACATAATGACTGCATTGGCCGAGGTAATAGATAATGCAGTCTTAGTGGATGTGTGGATAACATTACACCTGACATCCAAAGAATACTCACTTCACTCACCGATGCACAACACCTATAGCCGGTTAGACCGTGTGCATGGCATGGATGTGACTTTGCTGCTTTTTGTTAGATGCCTAGATAGATTCTTATTTGATCACTCGCTGATACTGTTTGATTGTGTGTGGGGCTGACTGTGGGCCCCATCTGAAAGAGACACGTTAGTGACAGATTCCTTACCTTAGAATATCCCCAGGCGTCAGGCTGGATCCGGAAAGTTTTTGCGTAGCAGTACCCTTGCGCGTCGGTAGGCGGCGTCGCGCGGCTCCGTGTCCGTCGTCGGCGTCGTGATCGCCGGGATGACGTCGCGGGCAGTACTGCGCGCTGACGTCAGTTCTTCTTTTTCCGCGCCAGCAAGCGCAGATCCGGGAAGAGCAGTGCCCTAGTCATTTTTTGACTAACTTTTTTGGTGAATTTTTTTCACTGTTTTTCTTCGAATCGACTTCAAGGTGTCGTAGGGATGCCCGGGTTTAAACGTTGCGGCGCCTGTGCTCGGATGATGTCCATCACAGACCCGCATCGGGAGTGTCTCTTCTGCCTCGGCCGAGGCCACGACACGGAGTCTTGTTCCGACTGCCGGGCCCTCAACCCGAAAGCTTTGCGAGAGCGGTCTCGAAAGCTCCTCGAGACCCGGCATTCGGCTCCGCGCAAGCCCCGGTCGCGTGAGAGGTCCAGGGGTCGATCGCGGAGTCCACACCGGTCGTCGGCATCGAAGTCTTCTTCGTCTGGTAAGTCCAAACACAAAAAGTCCAAAAAGCATCGTCGCTCTAGGACTTCGCCTCGCCGGTCTCGCGACTCGGCTGAGGCCCCTCCCGGCACCGTCCCCGCAGCCCCGGACATGCCTGTGGAGTCGCCCCCACAATACCCGTCCTTCCCGGGTTCGGGGGCGGATCCGGCCCAAGTACAGGAATTCCTGTCGGCCATGGCCTCTTCGGGCCTCAAGGTCCCTCCGGTGCGCCTTCGGGCCCTGATGGGGTTGCTCCGGCGTCGCCGACGGCTCCGGCCCCGGCGTCGCCCGTGCCTCCAGCCTCGATCCCGGCTCCGGCCCCGGCCTCGATCCCGGCTCCACAACCCCCATCGACGCCGGTCGACCTAACGACACCTCCGCCGGCGCCGATGTCTCCGGTGCCGTTCTCGACGCCGCCTGGGGCTCCGGGCGGCGTCGTCCCCAGTTCCTTCCGGCTCCGGACATGGACCCGGACCGACGTCGCTCGACGCCGGTTCCGGCGCCGATGGGACCTTGGGTCCCAAATGTCCCTCCTCCTCCTTATTTTGAACCAGAGGAGGACCAGGAGGACTGGGAGGGGTCTGATGACCCTCTGACACAACAGTGTCAGTACGATGAGAACTGGACAGAGGGTCTAGGGGATGCCAGTGGTCTGGATACTCCCCCTGACACTGGCATGCTGTCTCCTCCCGTGGCTACGGAGGAGGGAGCCAATTTGCAACGGTGTTGCGTAGGGCGGCTGGGGCCTTACGTCTCCAACTCCCTACTGTGGCGGTCAAGACTAATATCTTGACAGAGGTGCTTCAGCCGGCAGCCTCCTCTTCGGAGACTGTGCTGCCGTTTAACGACGCCCTCACTGACGTTCTTTTGGGCGCCTGGTCCAAGCCCAACACAGGGGCTCCTGTGGATAGGAACGTGTCCCGACGCCATCGCCCAGCTCCGGGCGACCCCCTGTTTCTCTCTGTCCACCCCACTCCTGAGAGCTTGGTTGTCCAAGCCTCCGCTTCCCAAACCGCCTTCCCTACCGCCCCTCCGGATAGGGAATCCAAACGCCTGGATCAATTTGGGAAGAAGGGTTTTTCTTCCTCCAGTGCTGGCTTGCGGTCCATCAACACCGCTTGTCTTTTGGGCCGATATACCCACTCCTTGTGGGATTCGGTGGCGAATGTTTTGCCCCAGTGTTCTGAGGAGGTCCAGACACTGCTTTCCCGCGCGATTGCGGAAGGAAGGGATGCGGCCAAATACACAATACGATGTGGCCTTGATACCGCCGACTCGCTGGGCAGGTCTATTGCAACGACGGTGGCGCTGCGACGCCACGCCTGGCTGAGAACCACTGGTTTTTCAGGGGATGTCCAGAATACTCTCATGGACATGCCCTTTGATGGAGTCGGTCTTTTTGGGTCCAAAGCAGACCATGCGTTGGAGCGCTTTAAGGACACACGGGCTACTGCCAAGTCCCTGTGGCCTTTCTGCTACACGCCCTCCGCTGACTTCTGCTTTTCGCCCCTATCGTGGCCACGGTAGGGGCGCCCCTTCAAGTCAGCAGCCCAGCCACCGGCCCGCGCAGCAGGCGTCTTCGCGTGGCCGAGGACGTGGATTCCGCCGTGGCGGATCGGGCAAACAGCGTGCGGGTCAGGCCACCACCTCCAACCCGTCCGCGGCCTCCAAGCCCTCCTAGTCCCTCCTTTCAGGTGCACAGCACGCCAGTAGGGGGCAGGGTCCGCCATCACCTTCCCCACTGGCGTACCATCACCTCGGACAGGTGGGTCTTGGACATTGTCCGAAGGGGCTACTCCCTCCCCTTCGAGACCACCCCCAGCCATGCCACCTCAATTCCACCGCATGTCAGGGGATCACTTGGTACTTCTGCAGAAGGAAGTCACAGCCCTCTTGACCAAGAGGGCCATCGAGCATGTTCCGACCCCAGCAGTAGGGCGTGGTTGCTACTCCCACTACTTCCTGGTGCCCAAAAGGACAAGGAGGACATGCGTCCTATCTTGGACCTCCGGAACGTCAATCGCTTCCTCCGGAAGGAGAAGTTCAAGATGCTCACCCTAGCTCAGGTCTTGACTGCCCTCGACCCTGGAGACTGGTTGGTAGCGTTGGACTTGCAGGACGCATATTTCCACATCCCCGTCCTGCCGGCCCACCGGCGTTACCTTCGGTTCACGGTAGGCCCCGAGCATTTTCAGTTCACCGTGCTCCCCTTTGGCCTTACCAGTGCCCCTCGGGTGTTCACGAAAGTGATGGCGGTGGTCGCAGCTCATCTGCGCCGGGCAGGGGTTTCAGTCTTCCCCTACCTCGACGACTGGCTGCTGAAGGCGGGCTCGTCCCAGGCAGTCGTCTCCCACCTCCAGACTACGGCCGAACTCCTGCACTCGCTGGGGTTCTCCATCAATGTGCCGAAGTCGCATCTGATTCCTTCTCCACAGCTCCTTTTCATCGGAGCAGTTCTGGACACGACGCAGTTTCGGGCCTATCCTCCCGAACGGCGAGTCCGGGATATTCAGGCTATGATTCCGATCTTTCAGCCTTTATCCTGGGTTTCGGTACGGATGACCCTGAGGCTGCTGGGCCTCATGGCCTCCTGCATCCTGCTGGTCAATCATGCCAGATGGCATATGCGGGCTCTGCAGTGGGACCTGAAGTTCCAGTGGGCGCAGCACCAGGGCAACCTGTCCGATCACGTCCAGATCTCGGAGGGGACTGCAAAACAGTTGCAGTGGTGGCTCTCGAACCGGCAATTGGTCATGGGCAGATCCCTCTCCCTTCCCCAGCCAGAGCATACAGTTGTGACGTACGCGTCCCTTCTGGGATGGGGCGGTCACATGGGAGAGGCGGAGATCAGAGGCCTCTGGTCTCCGGCGGAGTCCCGGCTCCATATCAACATTCTGGAGCTTCGGGCGATCCGACTTGCACTCAAGGCATTCCTTCCCTCTGTCAAGGGGAAGGTAGTGCAGGTGTTCACAGACAACACCACCGCCATGTGGTACTGCAACAAACAGGGCGGGGTGGGGTCTTGGACCCTTTGTCAGGAGGCTCTGCGCCTCTGGACATGGCTGGAACATCAGGGCATGTTCCTGATGGTTCAACACCTGGCAGGTTCCCTGAACGCCAGGGCGGACGAACTCAGCCGCAGGTGCATGATGGATCACGAATGGCGTCTTCACTCGGAAGTGGCATGAGGACTCTTTCTACAGTGGGGAGAGCCTTGGTTAGATCTATTCGCCACCGAAGAGAACGCGCAATGTCATCAGTTCTGCGCGTTGGAATTTCCAAGGCGGCACTCGCTCGGCGACGCTTTTCGTCGCGAGTGGAGTTGCGGTCTGTTGTACGCCTTTCCGCCTATACCACTTCTACCCAGAGTGTTGCAGAAGATTCGGCACGACCGGGCCCAAGTCATTCTTGTGGCTCCGGACTGGGCTCGAAGAGTTTGGTATCCCGAGCTACTCAATATGAGCGTAGATCCCCCCATCCGTCTGCCTCTTCGGGAGGATCTTCTGTCGCAGCAGCAGGGACGGTCCTCCACCCGAACCTGTCCAGTCTACACCTGCTTGCGTGGAGATTGAGCGGCGGCAGTTGATTCCTTTCGACTTGCCTCCCGAAGTTTGTGATGTGATTCTGGCAGCCAGGCGTCCCTCCACTAAGGTGGTATACGCCTGCAGGTGGAACAAATTTGTGGCATGGTGCACAGCAAAGGCTGTGAATCCCCTTTCTGCCCCTCTTTCTGAGGTCCTTCTGTTCCTTCTCTCTCTGGCCCAACAGGGTTCTGCCCTGGGTACCATCAAGGGTTATCTTTGTGCTATCTCGGCCTTCCTCGGGCTCCCTGATCAGCCCTCCCTTTTCAAGTCCCCTGTTGTTAACAGGTTCTTAAAAGGCATTACTCACCTCTTCCCTCCTGTTCCGTTTGTGATGCCTCAGTGGGACTTGAACTTGGTTCTTACCTTTTAATGTGCGCTCCCTTTGAGCCTCTACATAACTGTCCTCTTCGTCTTCTGACTCTGAAGACAGCCTTTCTGGTGGCCATTACCTCCGCTCGGCGGGTGAGTGAGCTCCAGGCTCTGTCTTGCAAACCTCCCTTTCTGTCTGTTCATCCAGACAAGGTTGTTCTTCGGACGCGTCCGTCCTTCTTGCCAAAGGTGGTTACTGCTTTCCACATTGGGCAGACCATCACTTTGCCCACCTTCTTTCCGCCTCCGCATCCTTCCAGAGAGGAAGAGAGGCTCCACCGTCTGGACCCAAAACGTGCGCTCTCCTTCTATATCGACCGCACAAAACACTTCCGGGTGGATGACCAGCTCTTTGTTGGCTACGTGGGCGCCAAAAAGGTCGGGCGGTGCACAAGAGGACCATCTCCCGCTGGGTTACCTTGTGCATCAAGACCTGCTATTCTTTGGCTAAGAAGGAGCCTCCTGTTGGGCTGCGTGCCCATTCCACCAGGGCAACGGCTGCTACCACGGCCTTGGGCCGCGGTGTTCCGCTGCCGGTTATCTGTCAGGCAGCTACGTGGGCCTCACTGCACACGTTTACAAAGCATTACTGCCTTGACAGTCAGGTCCGGAGGGACGGCTTCTTTGGCCGTTCTATCCTCCAGGACTTCCTTGTCTGATCTTTGTTCGCAGACCCACCACCGGGGTTGGTATTGCTGGGCTATCTATTCTAAGGTAAGGAATCTGTCACTAACGTGTCTCTTTCAGATGCACAAGTTACTAACTTGTGTAACGATATATCTGTAAGAGACAGTAGTTAGTGACAGATTCCTACCGCCCACCCATCCTCCCCGTTCTGCGAACTGATTTCTAGGGTTAAGGACATCCCTTTCAGGGCCCTAGTATTTTTCAGACACCTATGTCAGCTTCTTGCATGGCTCTGCGTTCCTGCCGCGGAAAGTCGTGTACAGAACTGACGTCAGCGCGCAGGGGCGGCGCCTAAGTACTGCCCGCGACGTCATCCCGGCGATCACGACGCAGACGACGGACGCGGAGCCGCACGACGCCGCCTACCGACGCGCAAGGGTACTGCTACGCAAAAACTTTCCGGATCCAGCCTGACGCCTGGGGATATTCTAAGGTAAGGAATCTGTCACTAACTACTGTCTCTTACAGATATATCGTTACACAAGTTAGTAACTTGTGCATCTCGTCCAGGAGAATACCACCAGATGTACTGACAGATGATATATGTGGGGCTGATCTCACTAAAGCACACTCGCTGATTATACTGGGGACAATTGGGGGTCCACGACGTATAGGGTGAATGAGCGGGAGGCAGTGGTAAGGGGGTATGTCTGCAGTGTTAAAAAAAAAACTGTAGCAAAGGGAATTCACGGCACAGGACAGTAGATTAGCAGCGGTCCAACAGAGAGAGACAGAATCCCGAGAGGCCCAACTGGAGGTATTGGCCAAAATGTGCCCTAGGCAATATATGGGACAGACCCGACAAGTTGACCCTTGGGACATACTACCCGGTATTTGTAAAGCGCGAACTAATCACCCCTAAGGGTCTAAAGGCGTTGGTGGCCGTTGGGGAGATTAAGCGAGCTATTGCCCAGAGTCACACGGTGCTGGGCTGAGCTGCCGCCGGTGCCGGGGATCGAACCGTGACCCGCGTGCTCCAGAGTCAGCCGCCCTGGTGCCACACCTCTACCGCCAGTGCTTACATAGAGAAGGGGACAAGACCAGCCATCTGGTTGCTGAAGTGAGAAGTTGAAACCCCTCCCCCGTCCCCCTCCCTGGTGTGTTTCCCGATTCGGCTGAATGGCACACAGGCGGGGACATGAAAGCCCATTAATGACAACTTTAGAGCACATTTGCAAGGTATAATCGGGGGCAAATTCTTGCCCGGTTCACTCTGTACGGGCCTTTCTGGCCAGTATTGACATATCCCTAGTCCCGGAGATGGAGAGATTAGTGGCCAAACTTATCATGGAGGCGCTCTGGGAGTGTCTTGGCTCTATGCCAAAGGGCAAGAAGCCTAGGAGCGATGGCTTTCCAGCAGAGTTTTATATGACCTTTTCCCCACAAGTGTCAGAGAAACTGCTTGAGGTCTTTTGCGCAGCCAGGCAGGAGGATTAGGTCTCTCACATTGTGTGTGAGGGTATAATTTGGATGATGCCTAAACTGTGTGGGACACAGACGGACCCATTGTCATATCGTCCACTGACCATGATCAATTCTGACACTAAGATGAGCAAGGTCCTGTCCAATTGATTTCAACATGTAATAGGGCAGCTGATTCATGATGTTTAGTGCATGTTTATTCCCATCCGGAGCACGGCCAGGAATATACGCCCTTTACCACGTTAAGCTGGGCCTGTCTGCTAGAGGTGCTTCTGGCAATGGGCTTAAGTCCTGTCTTTCAGGGCTGGGTCAGATTGTTAAACACAAGCTCCTTGGCGAGGATAAGATCTGGGGGGCTATTGTCAGAGCCAGAACATTGAGCGGCGCGCATGTCAGGGATGCTCGCTTTCTCCCTTGTTGTTTGCTCTAGCCCATTAACTATACGGCTTTGCAAAAACCTCCAAAGTGGGGAATAAGAGTTGGCGACGTGCTACACATGGTGTCCCTATAAGCTGACAATGCCCTCTTCTATCTTGCATTGTCTGATCTCTCGCTGCCACACCTGCAATATTTGGACAATTTCAGGATCCTCTCTGGCCTCAACGTCAAAAACCTAAGACTATTCTTTTTCCTCTTGCTGAAGAGGTGTGGGCAGGAGTAACTGCCTGACCTAGGGGTGCGGTGGGAGGTGGACAGTTTCTGGTACCTAGGCATCAGGGTTGTCTCGACCTCAGACATGCAATGCTCATATAATGGGGGGGGGGTCTTAAATGGACTGCATACTTCTATACGGTTCTGAAATACACTCCCACGCTGTATTATGAGGCGGGTGGCGGTCACTAAGATGGTCCTTCTGCAATGATGCATGTATCATCTGCAAAACACTCAGACCCCCTAGGAACCCAACACTTTAAAACAACTAAATAACCTGTTGGTGTTTCTGGGGTGGGCGGGGAGTCCGAGCAGGTTTGCCATGGACGTGTTGTGTCTGGACTAGGAACAGGGAGGCATCGGCCTTCCGCAATTAGAAATGTACTTCTACACAGCACAGAAACAGCACACCACCAAATGGCTTTTTGCAGAAGACAGCTGGGAAAAAAGGCTACTACATGGGACGTATGGTGGTGACCGCCTGTCAGTACTGCTTATGAGGGGCAGCGACCTGGATCATACATATGTATACATAGTACAAGAGACTGCGTGCATATGGGAAAAGATTGGGGTTGGGATGATCCGAAGGTCTCACTTTGCGAAAGAGCTCAGTTTCTGGGACTTGTAGCCCTTCCAACGTATCAGCAGGGATATGACAATTGCTTGGTGGGGGGAGTATCAACTGTATAGAGCCCTTTATCCTGTGGACACCTTTATCTCCTTTTAGGAAGCTCAGGACCCATTTAGGGTGGGCCTAGGCAATTTGTACAATATGCTAAATTGGCTGGCATGGCCAGAGAACTCTGGACGAGCTTCTCTAATGCCCCTCCCACTTCAAGCATACTGGATGGACTGCGGACTGGTTCATGGTGACATTGGGTCTCTCTGATGTATAAAGCTCTAAAGATGAATAGGTCCAAGCCCATTTTTAAATCCCAGTGCTCCTGAGATGCTGACATAGGTACCCCGCTGACACATGGATTGGGATCAGGCGTGTGAAATGGTCAGGAGGGTCTTGGGAAATGCCCCCTTTAAATGAATCCATTTCAGTTTCCTGCATCGCACCCCAGTGATTTTGAGCCGCATATACCTGTCCAGATCTGCTGATTGTCCATGGTGTAGGGCAGACGGGGGCAAGTTTTTTGTTGTTGTTTTACATCTGGCATGGACCTGTGCAGAAGTGGTAGACTTCTGGTCAGCGATTATCGCGACCTTGCGCACTATGACTGGGATTGTGATTTATCCTCTTCTGCAGCAATGTTTTTTGGGGGTTATTAGTTGTCCATAACACAAAAAAATGCATTATAATGTCTTACTGCTGGCAGTATTGATAGCAAAACAGCGCATTGCTATTGGCTGGTTAAGTAAGCTCCAACAATAAAACTGTGGGTAAGGGACACGCTGGAGGGCGCTGGCTGAAGAGACTCGCATCAGAATGACCAGGTGGTAGGTGAACTATCAACTTGGACGAAACTCACACAGGACCTTGGAGGTGCTACACAACAGGGCACAGTCTACGTCTGATGACTCAGGAGAGATACAAGTTGGAGGAACTTTGGCACACTGTACAGTCCAACCACAGCATGGTGCGAGAGATCGGGCCTCTCTTGGTGTATATAGCTTCATGGATTAACATTAATCTTGTGTGGAGAGAGGAGGGAGGGAAACGGGCAACTACGGTATTGATATTGGAACGACCAATGAGCATGCATTTTGTGTTCTTCGTTGGATCTATTGTAAAACATCATAAATAGCGAAGTTAAAAAAAATACTTTGTAATTCCTAACAGCCAGGTCAAACAATCTAGATAAGGGATGTGCTAGAGAATATGCCTCTAACAGTCTCTCATCACTGTGGATTTTCATGTGGGTACTGCATGTTACTTTTTTCTCAGCATTTTAAAACCGGATTAATTGAAAAAGAGAGCCTAAAAAAAAAACATAGTCACAGTAGGTGCTATCAAAATATCTTAGGATCAATAACTTCAAGATTCAAATTTGTGTAAATACTGCACACATAATTTCAACAAGGTCTAATGAGATCCAGTGAAGCTAATGAGGATGAACACCTGTCCCGGTACACGTCCGATGAATATAGGGAGGGCAAGCACTGGAAATTAGTGGTGCACATCCCCAAGGAGTCCCTAATCCATAAAAGAAGGGGTAAAGCAATTTACTGCATAGCACAAGGTGAATGAGCTCACTATGTCTCTACTGTCTGGGAGAACTAGTGTAAAAAAGGTAGAGCATAGGAAGTGGTCTTAAAAAATTCACTGATTTGCTGACCCTTCAAACACCTTCAAGAATGGGGCTCGTGTGGCTGTATGCATCCATCCATTTCTGCAGTCTGTATATAATTTTCTCATTAGTAAATATTTGGAAAGGTTCTGTGAAGCACACCCCAAGCATCAGTACAGTTTTGGCACCACCAAATAGATGGTTTTTGACCGTTGCTAGTGGGAAATGAGGGCTGAAATACATAGCATACATCTGAGGCCTGTGAATTGGGAATTCACATATACTCTTTGGGGTTTGATGTTGAACCTCTCGTCCCTCAGGCCAAATCTTGATGTTGTAATGTTTTTGTTAGAGAAGGGTCTTGGAGCCCAATTAAGAGTCGGGCGGAGTAGAATTTCTCTATGGTATTCTGCTCCACCTGAACGCTAATGGCCTGGTGTTTTCTCAACTGGTTTTCACAGGAGTGGGAACACCAAACCCAATTTTACTGGCTGGACATTTTAGCCAGTAAAATAACTTTAGAGGTTTGGGCTGAAATAGCATGCCTCATTACCTGATGTTTACCAACCTTTCTCTTTACCAAGGGCGGTGTACACAATGTTCCCCCCCACCATCACTTCTTCCCCCAACTTCTTGTCCCTTTTTCCTCCCTCTGCCTCATATCAGGCATCCACCACACACATTTGCAACCTGGTCAGAATAGATGGTAAATGTGTATGTTAGACTGCTTGGAATAGGGAATTAAAGTGCAGAATTCCACACTTTAATTCTGTCTCCACACAGTTACCCCCCAGTCTGAGGTTTCTAACTCGTAATAGGTGGAATTTCATTTGGGCATAGGGCCCAGTAATGGTAATTCCTGCCCCCTATGAATTTCCACATGGAATCCAATCTGCTTGCAATCAAGGCCTTAGTGTCCACAGTGGCAACATACAAGAGAAGTAGTTATGGTGAAGTGCTGCTGCCATTCTAAAGTGTTCTACCCAACAGGGAGAGCTGAGCTGCGAGTGGTATCATCAAGCATTATAATTGCGATACTTAAGGTGATACATTTTCTAGATTCTTCTAGAACAGGGCCCAGAATGTGGCTTTCTAGAACCGCTGGCACTATGGAGTTCGTCAATATGCCAACATGAGACAGAAAGCCAGTTGGACTGCAACCACTCAACAACCTATTGAGCAATATTTGAGTGAGCTGTGTTTCAGGTAGCAATCCTATGAGACATCACATAGATAATGAATTCTAAACCCGGTTTCATTCAGGAAAGGCACACTCAAGAACAATAGGAAACAATTGATATAATCCAATCAAAATCCTATCCTAGTGCACATAACTGCAATAAACAGAATGGCAGCTACAATTGCATTGACTCCCAGTGCGGAAGCGGATTAAATTTAAGATCTGCTGCATGGTCTATAAATCTCTACATGACTTAGGTCCCAGTTATCTATCAGACAAATTTGCCAGGTACTTACCATCCAGGTCCCTCCGTTCAGGGTCCAAATCACTTCTTTGCCAGTCCCCCGATTCAAAAAAGCCCGTTTGGGTGGTAAAGCCTTCTTCCACCTAGCCCCACTCTACTGGAACCAACTCCCCATTCACTTAAGTCTTTGCCCCGATTATCTGAAATTTAGAAAGCTGCTAAAAACCTTGTTGTTCTGATGTGCGTCTCCTCCTGGTTGGCTGTAGCAGTCAGCGCGGAGATACCCCTGATGGGGTGATTCGGGCGCTTTATAAATTAATAAATATCAAATGTTTATCAAATAAGTGAACATAAAATGCTCCAACATATTTGCAGTATAACTTTACAGTAATCCCACCCTCATTCTTTTATTTACTTAGCTAATTTTAGCACCATATAGAAAGCCTACTTCCAGTTTCAGAGATGGTTCACACCCACATAACTATATGAACAACAAGAATTTATGTTCAATAAAAAAGCAGAGACTGCTATTCTCGTCTCTGATAACAGCAGGGCTGATAAGATCAGCAAGTGAAGGCTGAATTTCTTCAACTAGCCCTTAGCAACAGTAGGTGATGCAATTCTGCATTACCTTTCTCTGTGTTGCCTGGCATGAAATTCTTTTCTAACCTTTCATATTCTGTGATTAGCTTATATAACTTTATTTAGCCGTTTAATCTTTCCGTGTAAACAATTAGCGGAAAGCGGCCTAGTTCGCTTTTACTTATTTTAATTCTGAAAAACTGTATTATTTGGACATTAATAACGAGAAAAGTAGTTATTAACTTTCCATTAAACTTTTTTCACAACTCAATAACAATAACAGTCAACTCAGATTTAATACTGTGAATATATGACTATCACGTTGCAGAGAAAAGTGACATAAATGTGCATATAGGTACCACCCAAGCATCCTGACACCATGTCTTTTCTTTCTGCACCTTTATATGTGGATCCTGAGCTAGCGTCTACTGTATTTTCATTAGTTGACATGCTTCAGATTTCTTTCCAGTGGGCAAGGGAACATGTCCCCTCCTAAAACTAAAGGATTTAAGCCTTGTAGAGATTGTCGCAAACAAATATCTGTGACCAATCCCCACACAGTGTGTCTCTGGTGGTTGGGATCGGGCTGCGACTCCAGTTTGTGCAAGGAGTGTGCCCTGATGCTTCAAAGGCGATTTGGGAGCGCCAAGCTGAACGTCGCCAAGCACTACAGGAAGTCTCGTAAGTGTCGCTTCCACTCGAATTCGAGGACACAAAACCATTCCAACTGTCAAAGCCAGTCCCATGACAGTTTGTTGTTGCGGTCCAAGTCTTCAGGTAAGTCAAAATCCAAAAAGAAACCGGCAAGTCCAAGCAGACCTTATCTCATCCTCGCCATCCGATAAGTTGCAAGGATATGAAGGTGCCTCGCTCTCTCGCTCCACTACCATGCAGCTAATTCCACAGATGATTCCAATGCACTTTGGATTCCAGCGTCTGTTGATGGCGATGTCATTACAGATTGAGGTGTTTAAGGAGGCCCTGCTCTGCATCTTTGGCAGCCTAACAGCTTCTTCTGTTGTGCTTTCGGGCCCCACAGATTTGCAGAGGTCTCTAGTAGGGTTATTGTTAACAGGTTTACCCTCAGTACAGTCTGTGCCTCTTCAACATGCTTTGGGTTCCGCTGTGACTGCAGAGCAGACTCCACCTAGTACCACTTTCTATGCCAGTTCCTGCCGCCTCAACTTTGGATGAAGACGATCTTATTGTACTGTCAGACTCCAAACCAAATCGGTATCAACCATAGCTGAAGCCACGTTCTACCTCAGTTCTTTGGCTCCCAGCCTGCATAGACTGCGACTTTGATAAGATCGTGCCTCTACCTAGGAGTTGCCCCCCCAGTGCTGCAACAACTTCGCATTGGTCTCTGACCAGAGCCAACCAACTTTTGGTGATGGCAGAAATGAATGTTCCCCACAATATGATGACAATTTGTATCTGCACCTACAAGAGGCCCGTCGGCTGGACACAGGACTGGTTTCCCCTCCTGCTTTCTTCGGAAGAGTCTGCTTCATCCACCATGGCCATTAGATGAGTGGCCGAAGTCTTAAATTTGCAGTTGCCTTCCGTTGAGGTAAAAAAAAACAATGTCTTCACAGAATTATTACAGCCCAGACAGTCCTCATCTGAACCCATACTGCTCTTTATTGAGGCCCTGACAAAAACCTCATGGGTACCTGGGCTAAACCCTGCTCTCCACCTGTAAACAGGCATGTTGAAACAGACCCGCTCCGGGCAGCACCCTACTCCTGATGAGAACCTGGTAGTACAGGCCTCCACTAGCATGGCTAACCCCAATCATTTATTGACTAGCCCCTCCCCCCGCCCCACCCCACTCACCCAGAGAGTTGAAAAGAATAGAGGCATTTGGGAAGAGGATGGTTTCTTCTGCTAGCCTTGCACTCAAGTCATTCAACGGCAGCTGTTTAATGGAAAGATATACCCATGCATTGTAGAACTTCGGCATAGATATCTTATAAGTAGTCCCAGAAGAATTTTGCACCAATTTGGTCAAGACCATTCAAGATGACTAGGATGTAGCCAAGTACATCTGTTAATGTGGAAAAAGTTGATGCTGATGTGAAAATCGATGCATTCATTTATGTGAACGAAATTGCATCTTTAATAACAAATTCATCCGTTGTGAACTCTACATCAATCCCGACTCGCAAATGCGGTCAGGCCAGCATTGAGACCTAGGCCCAAGGTTGATTGATAGGTCAAAGGTGGGGGTGGCACGTACTGGCAGACAAATGCACAGACAGGAAACCATAGATCAATCCCATAGATAAGCGCAGCAACACTACAATGGTCAAGTGCCATTGGCCCCAATAAAGCACACGTGGCTGGGGGTACGCGCACTCCTAAAATACCGTAAAGTCAGATGTCACGTAAGTTAGGAACATATAGCCAATGAGGACATGCCGTCCCCATCTCCCCATGCCGGACAAATGGACACATTACCCACTGGCCCTATTGTGTCCACGCAAGGCCGAGGCCCACCTGTATTATCTATTAGACAAAGGCAGCAACTTACATTCCTCACCATACAAGGATCGCCGGAAACATTTTATTGCCTTTGATGAACTGTATATAAGAAAGTCACAGTTCGATTGTAAATTGAGACCGTCCTCAGACCCTGTGTCTGTAACAGTTCTCCTGACCGCTATGTTTAATTGAACAAACTGTTCCCGGTTTATAAAGCGCCTCTGTTCTCTTGTTTTTCAAGGTATTTCATGTTCAAGCCACACATCGAACGGTCAGGACTGGACATGAACAACTATTTAGACAGAGTGGTTGACACTATCATGGTGCTCTGGTGCCATGCATGGATGAGATCCACAGGCTTCTTGGATGACGCTCATGTTTTACTTGTGGATATGCCTTTTGAGGGGTCTCTCCTCTTTGGTGAGAAGGCCGACTAAGCCCTCAAGTGCTTCAGAGAGAGTAGAGGTACTGCATATTCCCTTGGTCTTTCTACACCCGCAAGGCAGTAGCCCCAACAATTTTGCACCTTTTGTGGCATTGTCTATAGACATCTTCAAAGCCTACCACCCCAATACGGGCACTCCAATCCTTTTGGTTTTGGGATCTGTAGGAAAGTGCCCCTTTTTGACATGGTTACCCCCATTTTTTCCCTGGTATCTGATGCACCTTTGACTGAAAGTGTACTGCGTTCCTGCTAACCAGGTTCCCAGTGCCATTGTTCGTTACCTAAACTGTACTATTGTTCCACAATTGGCACCACTTTAGACTCCATGTAAGACCCTAGAAAATGGTACCCCTGGGACATTGGGTCTAGAGAGGGCCCCTAAGGGCTGCAGCACGAATTGTGCAACCCTAAAGGACCCCTCGCCAAGCTCATGCAAACTGCCCTTATAGCCTATGAAGAGTCGACATGGCACACATCCCTGTGTGCCATGCCTACACAGCACTACATGTGGTATAGGTAAGTCACCCCTACAGCAGGCCTTACAGTGGTGCACTATATCCATGTGTAGGCATATCTGCGTGAGTGGATGTGTCCCTGTGATATCCAAGTTCACCCTTGGATACCACAAGTGCACAGGGAATCCATACTGAGTACGTGGGCTGGACACTTGTTATTACGAGTTCCCCAGCTACATGATGGTTTCACTGTACCCCCATATGTTTGGTACCAAACATCTTGTCTTAATAAACCCACACTGATGCACTGTTGGATTCATTAAGAAATACACCCAGATGGTCTCGAACAGCCAGCCACCCTAGAAAGGTTCCTGCCCTCCTGAGGTGAGAGCCATCGCTCTCGGAGGTCGGGAACAAAGTATGCTCTGGGTGGAGGTGTTTACACCTCCTCCAAGCAGGAGCTGAATTCCTGGGCAGGGAGAGTTTAAGGCCTTGCCGACTTTGTTATGCGACCCAAGTGTCTCCAGATAGCAGAGATACCAACCCCCCTGTATGAACCCAACATTTTACCGGCAAGACAGGTGGGAAAATTAGTAAGATTAGGAGGTGTGCCCACATTCAGCTCGCACCACCCCTAAGGTGGACCAGCTGATGTGACCCCACTTTTCAGATTCCCCCAACTTGATTTGGATGGGATTGGCATTCTAGGGTCAGGGATATGCCCACTTCCCACAGGAAGTGGTCATATAGAGGGTGTAGACACCCTAAAGGTAGGTAGCCCACTGGCTACTACATGTCACTCCCCTTTTAACGCCCCTAAATTGAATATTTAGATGCCACCCCTGAACCCAAGAACTCAGATTTGACAGATCAAGAGAAGGACGAAGAAGAGGTGAGAACTTTTGGCATGAAACTCTGCCTGCTCGCACCTCTCTCGAAAATCTCGACTTGTCCTGCAAGCTGGAGAACTACCAACGCCTTGGGTAGCCTACCAGCACTTCGAAAATCACCTACAGTCTCCCTTGGAGTAGAGGAGCTACTCCCCTGAAGCCCACAGGCATCGACAAGCAAGAGCCCGGTTCACTCACTTGCAGCTTCCCGGACCGACCGATGCCGCAGATGACCAGAAGGTACTCACACTCTGGAAGGTCAGATCTGTCTTCCCACTGAGTGTGAAGACACCAGGACCAACCGGAGCCATGCAGTACCAATCCCCAGTGTACCAGACACCCTGCACCAAACACCAACAGTGAGAGTCCAGTCCGGATTTCCACTGCACCACAACCAAGCAGCTGTCGAGGGTCGTCCGCATCACTGAGACCCACTTCGTGAGCGGCCCAGCTGGCTGATTTTGCCCCTGCCAGCTGTTTGTCCCTAACCGCGAGGAGCATCTTTGTGCATCGAGCCCGCCTGCCCTAACCACTCTGCAATCGGGCCACCTGGCCTGGGTACCGAACAACCGGCTATGCCTCCTTGCTCCAAGACCCCTTGCGACCCTAGCCCCCATTTGGGAGCCCTTGGACTTGACACAAAGTCCCCCTGTGCAGCCTGTTTCCAGGTGGCCCCCTTCACCGTAGCGTGCCCAGCTACAACCTCACCAGCACCCTGCTCCCGGTAGAAATCAGCACTTCCTAAAGAACTGCTGGTAGTACTTTGGACCTTGGCCTACTACAACTCTAAACCCAGAAGGTGAACCCCTGAAACCGGCTGTACTTACCTTTATTGCTTTTATGGCTTTTCCTCCAATAGGATTGCACTGTGTGTAAAGGCGCACAACTGTGAAATATTAACTTAATTGTAAAAATTGATAACGAAGAAAGTACTTACCTTTCAACAAAGTTCTTGGATTTAAAACACATAAAAAGAAGTGTTCTTTTTCTAATCTGGTCTTGGATTTATTCTTTGAGTGTGTGTCTCATTTATTGCCTCTGTGAATACAACTACTACTTAACACTGCCTTCTGATAAGCCTAACTGCTTGCCTGCACTACCACAAACAAGAGCGTTAGTATTATCTACTTTAGGCTCTGTAAGCCAATTGGGGACCCACTGGAATCTCTACACAGTGTACTTCTTTTTACTGCACTATATAGAGAGCCAACTTCCTACAGGGTCTGTATAGAGGATCCTGCATACCGAGCCCAGGCCAGTAGTGTCAGTGAACTTCTGAATCCTTAGCCCTTCCGACAGCAGCCTCCAATCCGCTTTAGTTTGCACTTAGCAGCACATGACAACCCGATGGGAGGCAACATCAGTCATTTTTTTCCACAGTTGGCAAGTCATAACACCGACAGGTTGCTCCTGTAGATAGTAGTACAGCAAGGCTACACCCTGCTATTCCTTTCTGTCCCACCACACCTTCCACCATATCAGAACCGATTTTGGAGGACCATTTGTCCATTTGGAGCAGGAGCCATAGAGCGTGCCCCAGCCTCAGAGATTGAAATTGGGTGTTGCTCCCTTTATTTCCTTGTGCCAAATTTAGGAACAAGGGCTTTGTCCTAGTTTAGATATTTGACCACTCAATTTAGTCATTCAGGAGGACAAATTCAAGATGCCAACTCTGGCCCAGGTTATTTCTGTCCTGGATCCAGGAAACTAGATGATAGTGTTGGACCTGCAGGGCACCTATTTTTATATTCCCATCCTGCAAGCCCACAGGAGTTACTTGCGGTTCAAGTTTTGCCATGTGCATTTTGAGTTTGCCATTCTCCCTTTCGACCTCACCAGTGCCCATCAGGCTGTCAGTCCAGCCACCCTACACCACCTTCTGGACAAACTGGTACTGAGGACTAGAGTGGCCTTTCTACCAAAAGTTGTCACTTCCTTTCACATCGGGTAGTCCCTCACTCTTCTAACGTTGTTTGCTCCATCTCACCCCTTGAAGGAGGAGTAGAGTCTACATTTGGATCAGAAAAGAGCACTTAGCTTTTACATCATTCGCACAAAAGCCCATCGAGTGGAAGATCAGCTCTTTGTGTTGTTCTCTGGAGCAACAAAAGGCAAAGCAGTGCAGAAACGTACTTTGCCCAGATGGATAGTCCTCTGCATTAAGATGTGCTACGTGATGGCCAAGAAGCAGCCTCCAGAAGGGTTTAGGGCCCATTCCACCAGAGCCAAGGCTGCTACCACTCAGTTGGCACCCAGAGTGCCTGTCCTGGATATTTGTCATGGTGCAACATGGGTTTCAGTACACATGAAGCACTACTGCCTTGATAGCCAGTTCTGATGGGAAGGGCATTTTGGTTGTGGGGACTTGCAGTACTTTTTGGTCTGAGTCATTCCACGGACTCACCTCTGAGGGAGGTACTGCTTTGGTGTCTATTCTAAATGTGAGGAATCTGCAGTTAGAAGTATCCACCAGAGCAACAAGTTACTGTAATGCTCATTCTGGCAGATAATCAGTCTAACTGCTGATTCCTCACTGCCCTCCTTCCTCTCTGTTCTATGGAATCGGCCATCTAAAATAGTCCTATATTAAAAATCACACTGGTATAAACAAGTGGTTTTTGGGCTCTGTGTCAGAGGCCGCAGATGTGTCCATAAAGAAACATGTCAATACGCTTTCAGGTCCAGCTGTCACTTCTGAGGCAGACCAGAGAACAGAGCCGCATGACACCACTTACTGGTGTGTGGAGGGTTATTCTGAATTTTTTTTCAGATCCAGTCTGGCCCCTGAGGATAGTCTAAAGGTGAGGAACCTACAATTAGATAGATTATCCACCAGAAAGAGAGTTACCAAAGGTAGGTAACGTTCTTTCAGTCCATATTTCTTTCTTTGCATTTCTTGTAGTAATTGAGTGGATGGGTGTCAATTTGATGAGATAGATGCATCTTTTTTCCAGTGTTTTCGTAGGGTTTGTCTGTGCCTGCTTATCATTAGGCCTGTCAGGGACACCTTCCCTGCCCACTCACAAGGTTTCTGTCAATGACACCTTTTTAGTGTATATAATTCCTAATCTGAGAATTTAGGTAAACTTTGTCAGTAGGGAGCTTGGGATTGGAAACATTCATCTTTTACTGTCATCTTTGCTTCTCGTAAGCAAGGACTATAAGTACCAAGTGGGTGTTTACACACCGCTTGCAGGTTTTCAAAACATATAAATAATAGGCATTGTTCATATACAATGCCAATAGCTTAAACTTTTGCAAATGCAAAACCTATTGCAATGCAAATGCTTGTTTACATTAGTTTCAGTCACACTGCAAATCATTCGCACTGCTGGGCAGCATGGGTACAAAACATTGCCAAAGCCACTAGCACTCATAGGCAATACCCACTGGCTCTGCCAATGCTTGTTTTCATTGGTAGCCAATGTGCTGCGTGCAGTGCGGCAGTCTGTGTGCTGTAATTCGATGAAAAAAACGGATAAAAGATGTTAAATAAAACACGTTGATGCCCGAAAACAGGTTAACCTATGAGATTTTGTTGGGAGAAGGGGAGAGTGATGACTGAGAAGGAGTGGTGAAGGAAAGTGTTTGTGAGGGGTGAGGTGGTCATGTGAGGCATGTTAACTACGTCCTTTGCTAGAAAGAACACTAAGGAAAACATTCCTAAAACAAAGTGTTCGTCGGTACGTTCCTGTAACGTGATCTGCACTGCACTGCTTTCACTGTTTGACAGCAAAGAAAATCGAAAAAAGGAGAAATATGTAAACACAGAACATTATGTAACAAAAAAGACTGTTCGTATAATTATCGCCCTGAACTCAAATCCACTGCTAATGCCAGGATCCCTATAAATCCTGACAACTGGGACATTTTCACCAAAGCAAGAGCCAGCCAGCCTGCTTGTTCTGAGCTTTTACGAGGAGGGCTCTTGTCCCCTCTTCCCATACCCCGGCTGCTCACACGGAGGCTGCACTGTAAACATCACAGGCCCGCAGGTGAAAGAGGGCGTGGCCTGCGTCTTAACCCCGCACGTGAAAACAAGACGCAAGCCTCTCAGAGAAGGCGGGCTCGAGCGTGACGCAAGGACACAACGTGAGGAGATGCAGCGCGCATGAGCTGCAACGCTAGACGAGTGGGCGGGGCCTAAGGGAGACAGGGCGGTCACCAACCCCACTTCCAAAGAAACCCAACAGAAAACCAACGACTATAGATCTCGCAAGCGAGCAGCGCATGCGCTGCAACGCAGGCGAGACCTAAAAAGGGATACAGCATAGGGATTGACTTAATTAGTGTAGCAGGTTTGGTCCAGCAGTCAAAACGAAAGTAAGAGGGCTTTGGGGCCGTATACTTCTAAGCAGGAACTCTAACATGTCTCTGCCCACACCCAGTGCTTCCTCAACTTAGGGGCATATTTATTAGCCAGTTTGTGCCGTGTTTGCACCAAACAGCGTGGTACATGAGCGCAGTGCTTAATTTGTGAAAAAAGAGTGCCAGGGGCCCTCCTCAAAAGATCACTGCAGCTTGCACCACCCATTGCACCTGCCAGCACTCCCAATGACCGCTCCAACACAACTACTAATCATCACACTCCCTCAAGTGTGACAATTCAGGCTATTCCAGGCCATCCAAAGCTGTAAAATTGGCTTGGAAGGCAGGTATTAGTCATTTTTAAGGTATATTGAATTAACAAACAACTGTTGTTATGCTTGTCTCACAAACAGCGTCACCATGTGGCAGACTGTCATAAGAGCCGTTCTTGATAATTAGGTGTCAGAGCTGAGTACTGGAAACCACCAGCTCAAATTAAGCACTGCATGCGCGACGCAAACCTTACATGCAATTTATGAAGCCACACAAGGCCACTTTGCGTGGCTTTGAATGGCTCCATAAATCTGGAGTAAAGCAATGCAGCGCAAATCGCTGTATTGCCCTACTCTGCGCTAGGGGGCCGTTCCATGGGCGTTGTGTAGGAGTTTCCATGCAACTCCCATGGTTTTTGACGCAGAACTGGCAAACCTGGGAATGCACCAAAAAAGATACACCCGCCCAGAAGAGGTGTAACAAGGAGAAATATCTTTATTTCTCCTCGTTACTTCCTCTTACCATGTGTGCTCCATTTTGCTGTACAAATAGATAGAGAAATATACCTCTCAATATTGTTTTTGTGCAGGAAGGTGCCCCTTCCTCCACAAAAACAATCCTGCATGCAACAGTGGCACCCATGCACCATACCTGCATTGGCACTAGGCTGCCAAAAGGGCGCCAGCCCAGGGGAAAAGGCAGGCATGTGCCTTTTAAATACAGCACATTTCTGCCCTTTCCCTGTCACACAGTACAGCAAGGTGATTTGCTGTGCCGCACTGGGTGACAATCTCGTAAATCTGCCCCTTAATTCAGGTCTTCTTTGTCTGATCAGCAGCATTGTGACCTTCCTTTGAGAGGATGAGGGTGCTGATCCATGTCCTTGGGTGAAACCGACCCTCTGGCAGACTCCTTGGATACAATGAGAAATCCATATCTGTAAAGGGCTATCCAGAAAGCATTCCAGGGTGCTAGGTATGATGTGCATCTGCCATTGATTGTAATGAGTAATGCTGCAGGTTCAACAAGGCCATCTTCCATGTCCCACCTCGAAAGTCTGGGGTTGTGACACTTGCTGCTTCTTCAGGTTGGTTTCAATTATCCGTGTTGATGACAAAATTATCCAAATGAAGATTGTAAGTAAACCAGAGTGGGTGATTTGAATACTTATCTGTTATCAGTTGAGCTCTGGGTCTGAACTTACGTTACTCTTTTGCCACAAAATGGTTGATTTATTTAGGGTTTTTCTATTTCTTTATATTCTTCTATTTTATCCTTTCAAGATCTGTCGATTGCTGTGGTGTGCCACACTAGGAAATACTATCTATGCTGTGATATACTCGGGCATTTTGTTTTACTTACAGGCTTCATTTGGATAATTGTGTCATCAACATGGATTGCTTACTTATTCACTTTATTGTGTGGGACTTACAGTTCTTACTCCTTTTTTCTATTTTATACATCTCTGTGCATTATTACTTCAGCTACAGGGAATATGGTGGAGGCTATTAGTGTATAACTTTGAAGAGAGATTGAATTGTAATGATTTATGTCTATTACTGTTTTAGCTCTGAGGAAGTCAACTGGAATATATTTATCCAGAGACAAAACATGTGTTGGCTAATGTAATTTTGTGGTGAAAGTCTCAACAAAGATATGTTTATTTTGGTTCACAGATAAAGAACACAAGAAGACTGTTCACAGTAGAGTGGAATATTGATTTGTGTCAGAGTACTCAGGATTGACTTCTTTGTGAATGGACATTGTCATCCTTGAAGAAAACATTTGGGGGGAGATTTACCAGGTTTTCACGTAGCGCACTGCAGCAGCCGCAAATGCTGCACTGCGTGAAAAGGAGAGAGGAGGAGAGCGCCCATTTACTAAAATAAGGCACTCTCCTCCCCTCTCCCTTGCGCCGGCACTGAAATCAGCTGCCGTGCACCAAGCAGACACCTTTGCGCCAGGGTGCAAGGGGTCTCCGTGAGTCTAGCTTAGGTTTTGTACTGGAAGGGAATCCTTCCAGTACAAAATACTATACTTCGAATAATTTGAAGCCTTTTCCCACTTTGTATGTGTGCTGTACAGTGCAGCACACATGCAAAGTCAGAAAAGGAAGGAGAAATACTTTCATTTCTCCTTCCTTGCGCCTACTTTGAAAGGGCGGGTTGTCTCATGCTAAACCCTGTTTACTTTGTTTTAAAAATTGGGTTTTGCGTGAGAAACCTTGGATGGTTGCATGGTAACACCCATGCTCCACCCATGGTACGCCCCCTTGGCGCTAAGTAATGCAAAGCAGCACTATGCGTTGCTTTGCCTTACTGTCCCGTTATTTCCACGCTAAACAAGTTTAGCACTGGAAAGTGAATTGGGAAAAAAAACATTTTGTGCCGATTTGCGTCACTTTTGTGCCACAAAAACAGCAATAAAATCTAAGTTAATCTCCCCCTTGGTGGCTTTTTCTTCACCCTTGAGCACTTAGATTGTACAAATCATACAAGGTAAAACAACTATCATTGTTATGTCTGACACTGGGCGTGTGTGTGTGCCAAATTTACCCAGCCACCACTTTCTCTATCTTATCTTCCATAGCACGCACTGTGGTGCCTACAGCAGAAATGTATTTCATGCTTGAGAGATTTTTACGGGGTTGTTGATTGGCTCTATTTACCACTAGTTATCACCCCAGAATAGCAGATGACTTGATTGGCATACCCCATCATTTAGATACAGGTGGCTCCCACTTTGACAAGTAAGTCAGAGTGTTCCATGCTAGTAGTACCAAGTTGTGCTTTCACAATGGGTGTCGTCTACACAGTCAACAGTAGCAGTATGCACTAAATCAAAGAAACGGGAGACAGCATCTTCACCTACATGGAAAGTCGCAGCGCTAGAATGATCATAAGAGAGCTCTAGTGTTCATGGTCATGGGTTTCAATGGCAGCATGAGGGCTTGCAACGGGCAAGAGGTGGCTGCCATGTTCCATAGGCAGCTGGTGATGTATGCCGTCTGCATTAGAGGGAGAAGAAGACGCATCCCAAGGGCAGTGTTTTATTGGTTTGCCCAAACTGGTCATATACTATAGCAGTACTGAACTTATGAAGAGACAAAAGAGCTACAAGTAGCACTAATAAGGCATAATTAGTTCAACATGCTCTGTTGACAACATCTAGAGCAGTTCAAACATAATCCATTTGATCCACAAATTTAACAGGTGAGATCCCCCCATCCCCACGTGACCCTTGCTCCCCTGCGCCTTCCCCATCAGGCCGCCTCTGACATGCTGTATTATGCAAGGAGGATGCACTAGAGTATGCTGGACATTGCTTACTGTCTAACATAGGACCTGGAGCTCAACTGCTGAAGCAGAGTGTCAGATAAAATGAAAACACATACGTCAATGGGCTCACCCAAGACAATAGTAATGTCGCGAGTTTGGGGTGCCTCCTTATGAAATGTACTCAGTCCAATGCCCAATAAACCAACTTCCCAAATATAAGCAGGTACCCCACCAAGAGTAGATGAGCGCACACAGGGTAGTGTCCAGCAGGTGAGTGAGTGTCTACTAGAGTCCAAAACCTACTTGGCCAGCTGAATCTCAAGATGGAGACAGTGGGCAGCGTGTTTTACACCTAACAAATGAAAACCAGCGGTTTGTAATCAAAGGGTTGAGGAAAGAGCTACGACTTCAGCAGGGTGTTCTTTCATGATATTGAAGACAATCGAGCGGCTGTAGATATGATAGTATATGATGCGAAATTTCCCTTGACGGTTGACTGGTGTCGTGACTTCAAGGAAAGCTCTGTTTGTAAAGCTGTGTCCAGACAGCTAAAGCCTGGCAGCTTGTATATGAATTAAATTATTTTCCTCCAACAGGCATATGTTCTTTGGTTTCCACATATTGAGTAGTAAGGCAACTCCATAGGCTCTTCCGGGAGTAATCCTGCAGAACTGCCACTCCCAGCCATCTTCTTTGTATTTGCATAGGATATCTTAGTGATGAATCAGTGCTGATCAGAGTACTGGCCAAGTACCATATTGAGGTCCTTCAATAGACTACAATTTGTTGTTATTCCACTTGGGTATGGATGCGATCTGTGACTCCTCTGCAGTCCTTCTCTGAAGGTACTTAAATGTCCCCTTGGCTGGATTGCAGATGTCACTACTGTGCTGATGAGGTCTTTAAGGTATATGTAATGGAATTTCTAGCACCAGGTTGAGCTTGAAATCTTGAAGCTTCCCTGCAAAGTTGCTCAGGTAAGACAATAGTACAGGGTCATTATTTGGAGAACCGGGCAGATGACAATCTGTGCATTTTGGATAGATAAAGATGGTTGCCACTGGAAGCTGTATCAAGGACAAAACTATTGTCTGTTATGTGTTCTTTTCTGTACCAAGTTTCCAGTACTGGGTGTCTTACCAGCACCATTTTCAGGGGTGTCATCAACAGTGTCCTCCAAGTTCCTTAGGATTCTCTGGTCTCAGAAGAAATTGGCAACAGATCAGACTGGAATTTCTGAGACTTCAGACCCCATTGGAGGTTTAGCACTGAAAGAGCGCTGGTCCTTACAATGCAATCTCTTAGTCAGATTATCAAATTTTTCCCCCATTGGTCATATGGGCCTTTGTTGGTTGAAGTGAAGCATTGAAAGGGAGTAGACATCAATAATACATTTCTAATTTATGAAGCCAATGTGAATCCACAATAAGGACCAAGAGTCGCCAAATATAGTTTAAGGGTTTTATTTTGAAATACCAATCAATCCAGTATGTATGCAAACCAAAAGTAAGTTCAATAATCTGAAAAATCTCAATAGATTTAGGCGCAATAGAATGAGATACAGAATTGTGATAGCCACCACAATAAAGAAACAGATTAATGTAAACAGGTGTTCCATAAAGAAACTTCCCTTCTCTCTTCTGAACATGTAATTTTATAGAGTTGTCTAATAGTGTCACTATTTAAGGAGCATAGAAGGTGCGAACATAGTCATACTTCAATAGAAGTCTTGGAAAAAGAGGAAATAAGTGTTTGGCATAAAGCTTCACTCTTGCAAGAATAAGGCAAGCAGAGAGGACTCTACCTTTCGAAGTCTAAAGGAAAACTGCTCTGACTCTAACTATGAGAACCCCAATTTAAAAGTAACAGGAGATTCAGAAAACATCTCATCTTCCTTCACACCACCAGGATCCAATCAACATCATTACACGAGTGAATCTGAAACATGTCTTCAGTTTCACATCACAGCCTAATTTACGAGGTTTTGGTGCAGGGCAGCGCCAAAAGGAATCTTGCTGCGCTGCCCTGCGTCAAAAGAAAAGGGCAGGAATGTGCCCTATCTATGAGACATGGTGCATTGCTGTCTATTTTCCCCTGAGCCGACACACGAGGGGCTGCCATTCGCCAACACAGGCACCCTTGCGCCATGGTGCAAGGGTGTCTGCGTTATAGGGGGTGATTGTTTTTGGGCAGGAAGGGACACCTTCCTGCACTAAAACAATCATGAGAGGTGTTTTCCTCTTTCTATGTGTGCTGCATTATGCAGCACACTTAGAAAGTGGAAACAATTGTGGGGGAAATAAGGATATTTCTCCTTGTTGTGCCTCTCTAACGCCACCCCTGGGATAGCATTAGAATCTGACGCATTCTTACGTTTACGATTCCTCGAAAATCTGGGAATGCTTCAGATTCCATGGGTGTTGCGTGCTAACACCCACAGCAACACCCATGGAACGCCCCTTTCATGTATTGTTATGTGTGAAAGGGGCACATATTTACAAGGCCATAAAAAGCCACATAAAGTGGCTTAGCGTGGACTTGGAAATATGCTGCAGCACATTGCACCACCAGAGCATCAAAAAAGTGCCACTCCAGAGGTGCAAAAGAGCCGCTAGGGGCCTCGTAAATAAGGCCCTATGAAAGGAATTGTCAACCTCGAACATTTCTCTGTCCTGGTACATGATGAATTCTCCACATTCACTGGCATGTTTTTCCCTCCAGGCCTCTTTATCAGCAGTCTAATACAAACAATGAGCCTTTCTCTAACTAGTGAAACTTGCAAAGAAAGAATGAATGTGCTGGCAAAGCAAAATGCATTTCAATTGAACCTGTAGTCAGGCTAACTTTAGCTGAGCATTTAATATGCACTTCGAATACATGGTTATACATGTGCACATTTAGCTTTCAGAGTAAATGAAAAACGGGAATAAAGGAGTACTTGTTTACATATGCAAATATAACTTTCAAATAAATGCAAATATAATATGAAGTATAAGTATAAAATGTGAATAAAGAGTACATCTTCATGCTTAAACTTAACATTAGTGCACATGTGTATTCATCTCTACAGTGATTACATTTCATGAATGCGTTTAAATGCTTCACACACGGTAATTAAGTTAATGCACACAGTGAATATAATGTCGAATGCAAGTTTATAATTGCATTTCTGTGAAGTAAAAGGGTGGATTCCAAATTGCTCTGCTCCAGCACTTTGCAACATGAGATGGTATGTGGAGTATTTTGAAGAAGCTCTGAGCAGATCACATTTAAGAAGCTCTGAATTAATTACTAGGATGGAAATTAGAAGGCATCAGTGCTTAGTACCCAGAACGTCAATGCCTGCTAAATTGTCCTACAATCTCCACGCCTCCTGCCGGCTAACAGCCGAAATAATTGTTAAAGCAGCAGACACTGTCCATCTGAAACATAAAAACAGCAAGGCTTTATAGCCAACAGGTTGTTTTGTTCCGTGAGGAAATGGCATGCACTACAACCACAGTGGAGAACAAACCTTTCTCAGTCAATCAATCAATCAATCAATCACGGCATTTATAGAGCGCGCTACTCACCCGGGAGGGTCTCAAGGCGCTGGGGGAGGGGGTAAGTTACTGCTCGAACAGCCAGGTCTTGAGCTGCTTCCTGAAGGAGAGATGGTCCTGGGTTCGCCGAAGGTGAGTGGGGAGGGAGTTCCAGGTCTTGGCTGCCAGGTAGGAGAAGGATCTTCCTCCGGCGGTGGTTCTGCGGATGCGTGGTACGGTGGCGAGGGCGTGGCTGGTTGATCGTAGCTGGCGTGTGGGCGTGTAGAAGGTCATGCGGTCGTTGAGGTACTTTGGGCCCAGGTCGTGGAGGGCCTTGTGTGCGTGGGTGAGGAGTCTGAACGTGATTCTCTTGCTGACGGGGAGCCAGTGCAGGTCTTTCAGGTGCGCGGTGATGTGGCTGTGTCGGGGGATGTCCAGGATGAGTCGTGCGGAGGCGTTCTGGATGCGCTGGAGTCTCTTTTGAAGTTTGGCTGTGGTTCCGGCGTAGAGGGTGTTCCCATAGTCCAGTCGGCTGGTGACGAGTGCCTGGGTGACGGTCTTCCTGGTTTCAGTGGGGATCCATCTGAAGATCTTGCGGAGCATGCGCAGGGTGTTGAAGCATGAAGATGAGACGGCGTTGACTTGTCTGGTCATCGACAGGGAGGAGTCCAGGATGAAGCCCAGGTTGCGTGCGTGGTCCGTTGGCTTGGGCGCGGTGCCCAGGGCCGGGGGCCACCAGGAATCGTCCCAGGCGGAGGGTGATGAGCCCAGGATGAGGACTTCCGTCTTGTCTGAGTTCAGTTTAAGGCGGCTGTTCCTCATCCAGTCGGCGACGTCTCTCATCCCGTCGTGTAGTTGGCTCTGGCGGTGGTGGGGTCGTTGGTGAGGGAGAGGATCAGCTGGGTGTCGTCGGCGTAGGAGATGATGTTGAGGTTGTGTCGGCGTGCGATGGCTGCGAGGGGCTCATGTAGACGTTGAAGAGGGTTGGGCTGAGTGAGGATCCTTGTGGAACGCCGCAGATGACTTCGGTGGCTTCGGATCTGAACGGGGGGAGGCGGACTCTCTGGGTTCTTCCGGCGAGGAACGAGATGATCCATTCCAGTGCTTTCTGGACCGCACCAACAAGACAAGCCAGCGCACCTGTTAATTATGCTGGTCGATTTACCAGAGATCTTGTGATGCTGGTCCCCATTCATCTGGGCGCAACCACCATTGATGGAGGTCTAGTGACGGTAGACAGTAGCACAAGCCGACACACACACCCTTAGATGGCATGCTTCCCTGCATGTGATGTGGGTATGTGGGATTAGCGCAGCAGTAGTACCATAGACCGCGACCAATGATCAGCCCAAACACCTTGAAGAGAAGTCTTACTCCATTGCTTGGAGTTGCTGCAGTGGGCTTATGCGAGGCCCCATTGTATTTACCTGTTTTTCTTTTGTTTACGCGATGGCCTGGTTCTAATTGGAAGAGGTGGTTGAGTTTTTACTTTCAAATAGACCCAGCAGTATGTCTGAACATGCAGTCGCAACGGGCTTTGAGGGCACCAACCTGCATTTCCTGTGGGGTTTAATTAAGTTTCAATTTGCTACACAGAAAAAGTTGATAATTTTCGACACACTGAGAAGTCGCAACAAAATTTTATATTAGGCTTTAGATATTATTGTGTAGTAACGTGGCTATCATGTTTTTAATGCTATCATTTTAGGGTCAGTTATTTTTTATTTGGTTTTGGTTTCCTCTCAGTTTGTGGTCAAATTGATAAGATGAATCTTTAATATGGCAGCAGAAACTTTAATTATTTAATAAATAATGATTTTATTGTTTTAATTACTTTTATACCATAAACCAAACTAAGCCATTTGCATATAGCTGTGTCTTAGGTTAGTCTTAAGGTGACACAACTTTTATGGTTAATTAAAGGTTCGGATCCATCTTAGTGGACCTGGGTAAAGCATTCGCATTAGCGGATCAGCTGTGGTCTTGGTGCTGTGCATGTGAGCCTTTTCATTAATGCAAAAGTATCTCAGAGTTAGCCGCCTCCTTAGATGTGTCAGTGGAGGTAACTCAGCACTTATAATATAGAGAGGCTCCAGAGTTTAGCCGTGGTACCCCTAAGCCTGAGCCATCTTCTTTCCCCCTTTAGAGCCAATGATCCTTACAGCTTGCCAAGAAGTATGTCCACCACGTATATGTGGACTCAGAGGGCCCTAGTGCCTACACAGTGAGGTCTAAATTACAGCATACTGCCCAGTTGATGGTGAAAGGCAGGATGTGCTCCTTTTGCCTGTATGAAAGCAGTGGAGTGAGTGTGTATACTAGGCACATGTAAACTGAAACATCCATGAATATGGACATTAGGTGTAATATATTGCATTATTATTACATTTACATAGCACTTACTACCTATGACAATGCATTGAATCACGTTATGGCGAGTAGCACATGTGTACGGAACCCAAGGGGCATGGTTAAATCCGGTAGTTAGTTGGTTGGTAGGTTTTAGTCTAGTACTCTCAGAGAAAGCATTCCATGCATTTACTTCTGTTTCTTAGGTAAATTCAATGAATAGGCGTTAGATGACATATATAGTATGGACTTTCGGTTATAATGTGAATGATTGGTGGACTAGGAAGCTAGAAGAAATTGGGTATTGTTGGTTTTAAGGAACATAGAGTTTCTAATCTATGGAATAAGGTGCAGGCAGTTTGCAGAAATGCATAATAGAAAATAAAGACGACTTAGAGTAGGATAGACTCAGTGAGAATGGGGTATACAGGCGATGGTAGATAGTCAGGGATAGTAGGGTATACAAAGGACAGTAGCTAGTCGGAGAGGTCATTAAGTATAAGGAAAGGGGAGGAGCTGGGACATTTCATAGTTGTAAACTTGCCTTGATTCACTTGCCTTTCTAAACTTGAATTGCCCATTTTGCACTTCGTATTGTCACTTGACGGTCCCGCAAGCCAGAACGGGCCGCCATTTCCGGGGTCAATGCTCTAGTTGTTTTGAGCGCTACGTCCCTTGTAACCCCTACAAAAGGGCATGCTGACGCGACCGCGCAGCACTGCCTAAGACCATTAGCGGGGAGCTCGAACCGGCTCCGGGGAAACTGTGGGAAATTGTTTTAAACTCTGACTCTTGTTTTAACAAAACTGTATGAATTTGATGAATTTCTTTTAATTTGATTCACTTGCCTTTCTAAACTTGAATTGCCCATTTTGCACTTCGTGTTGTCACTTGACGGTCCCGCAAGCCAGAACAGACCGCCATTTCCCGGGTCAACGCTCTAGTTGTTTTGAGCGCTACGTCCCTTGTAACCCCTACAAAAGGGCATGCTGACGCGACCGCGCAGCACTGCCTAAGACCATTAGCGGGGAGCTCGAACCGGCTCCGGGGAAACTGTGGGAAATTGTTTTAAACTCTGACTCTTGTTTTAACAAAACTGTATGAATTTGATGAATTTCTTTTAATTTGATTCACTTGCCTTTCTAAACTTGAATTGCCCATTTTGCACTTCGTGTTGTCACTTGACGGTCCCGCAAGCCAGAACGGGCCGCCATTTCCAGGGTCAACGCTCTAGTTGTTTTGAGCGCTACGTCCCTTGTAACCCCTACAAAAGGGCATGCTGACGCGACCGCGCTGCGGACGCGCGCAGCGTGTGCGCCACCGGCGCGCCAAAGGCAAGCCCGTCTGCGCCCGTCCGCACCCGGATCGCACCGTGCGCCAGAACCCCTGTGCAAAATCCAATTACCACCTACACCAGAGCTGCTCTGTTATCCATTCGAGATAAAGGTGACCAAAATAGATGTGACGTCTTACATCCCACAAGTTACTCCTTGGCCCAAACCTGCCCTACATGCAACTTCCATTTGGACGCCATGTCCCCAAACCTTCATCCTATTAATGCTGGAAATACGAAACAGTCTGATTCACGTTTAGGCAATAAGCGTGCCCTAACCTGTGTCCTACTGAACATTCGTTCTCTTTCTAAGCATAAATATGAACTTGCCGATTTCTTTGAACAATATAAACCAGACATAATGTTCCTTACTGAGACATGGACCCATAGTTCCTCTGAACCTGATTTAAATATCGCCAGAGCAGCTGGCTACGACTTGTTCAAAATCAACAGAGAAGGACAAAGAGGCGGAGGGGTGGCCATTGCTCACCGCTTCCACATTAAAGCCATCTTCACAGATATTCCCCAATTAAAGGAAGAAGCTATCTTGTTCACTTTCAAATGCTATAATACTTCGGTATTCAGTGGACTATTAGTATATAGACCACCAGGGCCTAGAATCCCTTTTATTGAATCCTTACTTACAGTCATGGAGTCTTGTATGGAATACTCCAATTTCTCCATTTTGGGGGATTTTAACTTCCATTTAGAATCCCTCGATAGTACGGACACAAATACCTTAATAGACAGTCTAAATGACCTAGACTTAAAGCAAATTGTCACTGAGCCCACCCACATTGGAAAACACACTTTGGATGGTATCTTCACCAACTACACACAGATCAAATTTACCAACACACTACCAATAATGTCCTGGACAGATCACAGCGCTGTCTTTTTCGAAGTATTCATAAACGGTCCTCCCACTAAAGCCCAGAACAATAATAGGACAGGCATAGTACGCCCCTGGAGGCATATAAATAGTCCAGATCTGGAAGATGCTCTACGATTACATAGTCCCCTCATCGACACCGATCCTGATCAAGCAGCATTAAATTTTAACAGCTGGATTGACTCTGCAGTAACTAAACTAGCCCCTGAAACGCGGACACGCACTGGGAAAAGATCATCATCAGCCCCTTGGTACACAGGGGAGCTAAAAGATTTAAAGAAGATCTGTAGAGCTAAAGAACGGAATTGGAGTAAGGAATACTCTGAAATAGGAAAAAAACAGTACAATGAGGCACAAATAAAGTACAAAAAAGCTATAATCTCTGCAAAATCCTGTTTCTTCACCGAGAAAATTATGGCCTCCAAAAATCCAGCGAGAGAACTTTTTAAGACTGTTTCTACCCTAGCCAATTTCGGAAATAGCAAGCAGTTCTGTCCTACAAGGCAGTTCTGCGACAAGCTAGCAGAGTTTTTTCACGACAAAGTAGTCAAGGTCTACGACAAGTTCTCTAACAACAAAGAGAGAGTCAGGTCAGACGAGCCTAATAAGGACATGGCAAATACGCAAGTCTGCTTACAAAAATTTTGCCCCTTAACATCGGATAGAGTTGAGAAGATTATACTGTCAACTACGTCAGGATCCCCTCTTGATCCTTGCCCTGCCGCAGTTTTCTACATGGCCCCAAACATAATCGGCAACTACCTAACACCTCTTCTTAATAATATCCTTGACTCAGGACACTTTCCTGCCACTTGGAAGAAATCCCTGGTTAGACCCATCCTCAAAAAGCCAACTCTTGACCCCACCGAGGCAAGCAATTATCGTCCCATTACCTGCCTACCATTTCCATCAAAAATATTAGAAAAAGCCCTAAATGAAGAACTGCTATCATTTATAGAGATCAACAATATACTTGACCCAGCGCAACACGGTTTTCGACCGAGGCACAGCACTGAATCCGCATTGATCGCCGCTACAGAGGACATACGTGTCCAACTTGACCGGGGGGGGGGAAGCCATACTGATTCTACTGGATTTGTCGGCCGCTTTTGATACGGTCGACCACCACATACTTATCCAGCGATTGGCCGAAATAGGGATCGTAGACAAAGCCTCAAACATTCTTCGGTCGTACTTAACCGATAGAGAACAATCCACAATGATGAACGAGCACTAACCGCACCCCTACGCGTTGCCATGTGGGGTCCCCCAGGGATCGTCACTTTCCCCAACCCTGTTTAACGTGTACGTCACACCGTTGGCAAAACTCATACGATCCCATGGCTTCACGGCCATCTGTTACGCCGACGATACGCAAATAGTCGTTTCCTTATCCTCCAAACCAGATACCGTGGCTGTAAGCTTTAATGCCTGCATGACCCATATCATCAGCTGGATGCATGACAACTGCCTGAAGTTGAACACCGGTAAAACGGAAGTGGTTACGTTTGGAAGAGATACCTCCCTCTGGAATTCCACTTGGTGGCCGGATACAGCTGGGCTTTACCCTCAGCCGGTAAAAAGGTCAAAAACCTTGGAATTATCATAGATGACCATCTTTCACTATCAGATCAGGTCAATAGCGTTACTTCCTCCTGTTTTCACACTTTACAAATCCTACGAAAGATTTTACCTTTCATTCCCATTGCCCTCAGAAAAACTGTTGTAACTGCCTTGATATTGCCCAAGATCGATTACTGCAACTCACTCTACCTGGGTGCAAAAAAGTGTGTGATACGTAAATTACAGACTTTACAGAATGCGGCCTCCCGTATACTACTTAAGATTCCTAAATTTAGCCCAATAAGTCAAGCCATTCGCGATCTGCACTGGCTACCTGTCCAGGCAAGGATCCAATTCAAAGCTATGTGTATTGTGCATAAGACTTTGTACGGGGTGGGACCGGCCCAACTTAGTCAACATATCAAGCGCTACACTCCACAGAGAAGCCTCAGATCATCATCCGCCTCACTACTTGTAGTTCCTAGGGTCAAAACCTTGAAATGGGGTGGCAGAAGCTTTCGTCACTTGGCCACTAAATTATGGAACTCGTTGCCTACCCACCTCAGAAACCAAACCAATGTACTATTGTTCAGAAAGGAATTGAAAACATGGCTATTGTCCCTAAACCATAGTCACTCCTATTCTCCCTCTGTGAAAATCAAGGGCAGTAAGCGCTAAGACGCCACGGCAGACACGCGCTATATAAAAACATTCATTTCATTTCATAAACCAAGGTCAATTTTCCATGCAGGGTTTTAACAATGTAAGAGGTTTGTCAAAATTGCATGCAGTCTTAAACATGTAAGGTGTAAAAAAATAATTGCATTATTTGCTTGTGAGATATTATTTTTATGATGTGCTTTTAATAAGCTCTAACGACAGACCAATGGTCTGCCTACTGATAAGATTGATTGCATTCTTCCATAAGGACTTTTTCCATGTGGGTCGCACTTCTGTCAAGTGGACAGAGCGGCTGTGCTTCATCTTGTGGATCCTGTCTTTGAGAAGATGGTGCATCTGATGGATGCATCAGCCTGTGGATTCCTCACCTTATGAATATACCCCATGCACAGCATTCTACAGAAACTTTTCTCCATAGCTCTCCCACGTCGATGAAGACATCATAATGCCACAGCTCTGCAAGCGACTTCACGTGACGTCATTAGAGCCATAAGAAGACCTCGTCAGCATGCTGACGTCAGTTCCCTTTTTTCCGCGCCATCGACAGGTAACGTTTTTTCCAGGCTCTCCATTTCTGGGAGATTTCTTCTGTAATCTGTAATTGCAACTTTGTTACTGGTGAGAATGTCTCCGCCGAGGAAGTCGGGCTGTAAACCATGTAGGGAATGCGGCAGTCGGATGTCCATCACTGACCCGCATGAAGACTGTCTCTGGTGTTTGTTGTCGGACCATGACTTTGAAGCTTGCTTGTCATGTCACAAGATTAATCTAAAGGCCTGGAAGGAAAGGGAGGCGAAGTTATTCATGGTGAAGGCTAAGAGGCAGAAGAGAGCTTGTCAGAGATCTCAACCTCGTTCGGAGTTGCCATCTCCCCACACCTCAAGGTCATCAAAAACAACACATAACAAGTGGCGCCATGGGTCTCGACATCATTCTGGCCCCTGCTGAGGTCACTTCCTATCATGCAGTGATAAGAAAAGCTGCTGATATATTGGATCTCCTCTCCCTTCTGCAGAACTGAAATCCAACATACTGACAGAAGTGCTTCATTCCAAAGCTTCGTTTTGAGCGCCGTTGTTACCCTTGAATGAAGCATTGATGGAGCTCATACTTGAGATCTGGGAGAAAACGATGTCTTCTGTTGCGATGTCGAGATCAGTGGCTGGAGGATATAAGCCAGCTCCAGGGGATCCTGTGTTTTTATCTTCACACCCAACGCCTGAGAGTTTGATGGTTCTGGCCTACTGTTCATTGAAATTGTCATCTGGTTCTTTCCCTACTACTCCAGCGGACATGGAATCTAGGAGGATGGGGCAATCAGCGAAGAAAATATTTTCCTCTAGAAGTATAGCCCTCAAATCCACGAACGCTACTTGTTTGTTGGGGCATTATGTGCATGGCTTAATGGACTCTGCAAGGGAGGGGGTTTGAAAGTTACCTGGAGATCTCCAGGGTCATTTCTCTGAGCTATTGAATTACGCTCAGGCAGCGGCCCACCTGGTTATTCAATCAGGTCTGGACACTGCGTATGCGATGGCAAGAGCCATGGGTTCTTCTGTGGCTACAAGACATCATGCCTAGTTGAGGGGGCTTCTCACGAGATGTTCAAGCTACACTTTTGGATTTGCCTTTTGATGGGTCTCTCCTGTTTGTGGCCAAGGCTGATTCTGCGCTGTAGAGATTTAAAGACCGCAAGGAGACTGCAAGATCTTTAGGGCTTCAGTCACAGCCTAAGGACTATAGACAATTTTGCAGGTTTCAGGGCTTTAGCAGTTACCTGTCCTTTTGAGGAAGAAATTGGCTGCAGCAACAACAGCTGCAGCAAGGCTGAAATCCCCTTTATAAGAGCTATAGGGGAAGGGGCAGAGGTCGTCAGAGTGGTTCTGCCCATCAACCAGCCTCCTTTTCCTCCTCTTCTTCTTCCCCAGCCATTGTTTCAGGAAAGCAGCTCTAGTTTCACCACCTTACAGCATGCTTGCCCAGTGGGAGGACAGGTGACCTATTTTCTGTCTCAATGGAGGTCTGTCACTACAGACCTGTGTCTTAGACATTATAGAAAATGGGTATGCCCTACCCTTCCTGGAGTATCCCCCTCCTTTTCCCTCCAGATAAGGGATTTGTTCAGAAAAACATCTTTTGCTCCTCCAGCAGGAGGTGCAAATGCTGTTTCAGAATTGTGCAATTGAGTTGGTTCCAGAGCAGGAACGGGGTTAGAGATGCTATTCCCGGGACTTCCTGATTCCCAAAAAGGACGGTCGTTTGCAGCCGATCCTCAACCTCAGGATTTTGAACTTGTTCCTCAAACAGAAAAAGTTCAAAATGTTGACCCTAGCACAGGTTCTTCTTGCGCTGGAGAAGGAAGACTGGATGGCTTCAATCGATTTACAGTTTGCGTATTTTCACATTCTCATTCTGAACTCGCATCAGAAGTATCTCTGTTTTAAGGTGGGGTCTCAGCATTATCAGTTATGGGTACTTCAGTTCGGACTTACTTCCGCACCATGGGTCTTCACAAAGGTGATGGCAGTGGTGGCAGCACATCTCAGAAGGTCAGAGATTCCAGTATTCCCGTATCTGGACGATTGGCTGCTCAAAGCGAAGTCGCCAGAGATGGTGTTGCGCCATTTGCAGTTGACAATGCAACTGTTGTTCAGCTTGGGATTTTCAATAAATGTTAAACCTCACCTGGAACCCTCTCAGCGCAACCTGTTCATAGGGACAGTACTGGACATTACAGTGAGTTGTGCCTTCCCGCCTCCTCAGAGGATTGACGACATTCACACTATGATTCAGCTGTTTCAGAATTGAGCTTTTGTTCCAGTCCTGAAAGTCTTGCGCCTGATCGGTCTGTTAGCTTCCTGCATTCTGTAGGTCAACCATGCATGCTGGCACATGAGGGTTCTTTAGTGGTGCCTCTGCAGGCAGTGGTTTCAACACAACGGAGATAACGAGGAGTTAGTCAGGATCTCCAGAGAGACTGCAGCGGATCTGCAAAAGGGGGGTGTGTCAGGCAACCTGTCTCAAGGGAAGCCATTTCACTCTCCTACTTCGGTGGCCACAGTAATAATGAATGCCTCCACTCTAGGGTGGGGAGCTCATCCGGGAGCTCTGAAGTCAAAGGTATTTGGTCCTGGGCTCAGGACTATCAGATTTGTGTCATTGCAAATCACTTGACAGGACAGTCTCAGTCGGCAGTATTCAGCTGATCATGAGTGGCGTCTCCATCATTCCACATACTTCCACATTTTCGGGATGTGGTGGATTCCTCAATTAGACCTATTTGCCACTCACGAAAACGCACACTGCCCATCGTTCTGCAGCCTCCAGTATCTGATGCAGGAAGCGTTGAGGCACGCATTTCAGTTAGATTGGGGGGCCCAGCTTCTTTACATGTTTCCCCCATACCCTTGATTTCTCGAGTTCTGAGAAAGATTCGCCAAGGCTAGGCCTGGGCGGAAAACTACGCTACGCTCGTGTAGTTTGCGTAGTTTGCGCAACTACGCGCTACGCGAATTGCACGTAGCACAATGCAAAAACGCGTAGCGTAGCTGGCGTTTTTTGCTTGCTCGCAGTCCTCAACGTCAAGTTGGCGACCACGAGCGAGCAAAATGACATCCCGGCGAGACTTTTTCCTCGTTCGCGATCAGCAACATCAAGTTGCCGATCGCGAGCGTGGAAAATAAACCTCCCGGCGAGATTCTCAACATGGGGAGGTCAGGTTTCTCATTGCCAGTGGTCGCGTATGCTCGCGACCGCTCGCGATGAGAAACTACCAGTCCGCGTTGAGAAAACTGCCGCTCGAGTACAAATCTACTCGAGCGGCAGAAAACGACCGCTTGCACTGTGCAAGATGCCGTTTGCAATGATTGCACAGTGCGGACAAGCATCCGGCACTGTGAAATCATTGCGAACAGCATTTCCTACCGCACTACGCAGTTCGCGTAGTGCTACGCGTAGCTCGCGTAGTGCGAAGTGCACTTCGTGTAGCTACGCGTAGTGCTACTACGCGAACTACGCCCAGGGTTAGCCAAGACCAGGCACAAGTCATATTAATAGCCCCGGATTAGCTACGTAGGATGTGGTACATGGACCTTCTTTGCCTCTTATGGTGCCCTCTCCTCCGTCTCCCTCTCAGGGCAGACCTCCTCTCACAATCACTGGGGCAGGTTCTACACCCCCACCTCCAAAGCCTGCACCTTCATGCCTGGAGATTGAGCGGGGCAACCTGAGTTATTTTTCTCTCCTGATGTCTGAAATCCCTCCAGCCGCGCCACCTCGCCCACCCATGTGCCCTGCCTCAGGGGTGTTTGTAGTGTGATTTTGATCTCCCACCGGGTGTAGCGGAGCGCTGAGTGCCATGCCAGGAGGACAGATCTAGTGACATCCGGCATACTCTGAGGGATTGGTGAACCATAAAACATTGCTTGAATCTGCGGGAGTCCCAATCCATCAAGTTCAAGCTGGGATGTCGGGTCTGCCCATCCTCCTGACATCCACTCATTGGTCACCAACAGATGTGTGGCCATATAATAAAGATACAAGTTTACCATTCCCATGCCCCCATCATACGGGGCCATTTGGCAGTGGGCCAGCGCCATGTGGGGTCTCGAGTTTCTCCAAAGGAACGAGGTTGAGGCTCTGTCTAGGGCACGGAACGAGTGCCGTGGGAGGTGTAGAGGTATGTTTTGTAGTATGTATAGGAAGCATCATCATCTTGTACAGAGCAATTTTCCCCTTTGGATTTAAGGGAAGAGTTTGCCAACTCCGCAGCTTCTCTTTGATCCTCTTGTGCAACGGACCAGGTTAAGGGACCACTTGAGTTCTAGATGTGCTACTCAAATCTCCAGATAACGGAAACTCAGACGCCGGATTGGGATGTTCATTTGCCAGTCCACGCACTCTCGGGAAGGGTGTAATGGGACCAATGTGGATTTAGCAGGATTCCTTTTCAGCCCTGAGGCTTCTCCGAAGAGTTTGAGGAGTTGTAGGCATTGGGGGCCTGGAGCGCGCAGGCTTTGCCATGTAGAGGAGCATATCGTCCGCGTACAAGGCAATACGGTCTTCATGGGATGTGTTCCACCACCATCCCTGGTTTGGGCGTCACATCTAATGAGGCGGACCAGGGGTTTGATAGCTAGGGCGAAGAGTAGGGGGGAGAGGGGACAGTCCTGCCTCATGCCACAGCCTATGTAAAACTCCTCCGATAGGACTCTGTTGGTCATGACCCGGGCTGAAGGGTTGGAGTATAGTACTTTCACTAGCCCTCTAAAGGGAGGGCCGAAGCCTGTGCGGGCCAGTATGGCCTCCAGGTATCCCCAGTCCACCGTATCAAAGGCCTTCTCAAAGTCTATTAACAAGAGAGCCAGGTATGGCGGAATGCGTGCCGGTGAGCCAGAGCCACCTGCAGGCGTATCAGACAATGTCTCGTACTCCTGCGTGGCATGAAGCCTCACTAATTGGGGTGTATTATGGTCGAAATGACCCTCTTGAGTCGAGTCGCAAGTATGGAGGCGTATACTTTTACCTCGGTATTGATGAGTGAGATTGGGCGGTAGGCCGAGCACTTAGTGAAGGGGGGTCTGTTTTGGGGATGACCACGATCGTTGCAGCGCCAATGTCTAATGGGAAGCCTCCTCTCTCCACCGCCTCTGTATATAGGGCTTGGAGGTGTGGGGTCAGAAGCTCTCTGAAGGCCAAGTAGTACTCCACCGGGTAACTGTCAGGGCCCGGGGTTTTGTTCGTGGCCAGAGCCGATATGGCCTGGCCTATCTCTTCCAGCATAAGGGGCTGGTCCAGCGACTGAGAATCTGGCACGGATAGTCTGGAAAGTGGGACATCTCGCAAGAAGTCTGAGCTAGAGTTCGCGGGTGAGGTCTGGGTGGTGGAGTAGAGTTGTTTGTAATAAGACGCAAATGTCTGAGCAATCGCGTCTGGCGCCTATTGCGTGGTGCTGTCTGCGTCCTCTGTTTCGGCGATAATCCTATTGGCGGGGAGGCGGGTGGTTACTCAGTAAAGGAGCTTACCGTTTTTATCCTCCCACTCGTATATCCGCACCGTGGAGGATCTCCACATTTGTCTGGCTGATTCTAGAGAGATGTGTTGGATTTCCTCACGAATTAGGTCTAGCTGGCTGGCTGGCTTGTCACCTGCCTCCACGCTCTCTGCCCGTTCCAGGAGTACTGCATGGGCCACCAGTTGAGCGAGGCATTCGTCGCGGCCCTGGTACGCCTTTTTAATATAGCCTTTGGTGAAACCTCTAATTGTCGCCTTACCCGTGGCCCACAGCGTGCCCGGGGGGGCGACCGATCCGTCGTGTCCTCAAGGATTTAAGACATTTGGAGAAATGCACCTTGCTCAAAATAGACAGACTGTGTTTTTAACAAAGCAAAGGATGTTTTCCCAAAATTCTACACTCTTAACTACATAAAACTATTTTCTTTTAGTTTAGCTAGAGACAACTAAATAGTATAGTCCAGTATTTCACTTACTTATATTTAGAATGCTTTGAGTGCCGAATATAAGTTACCACACACTGATAGTTTGGCTGCTGCTTTTGTTATCTCTTAACCACGCACAAATGTGACAGCTGTCCATGTGTGCACCCCCGCCAAAGTGATGCATCTGTGGTTGTGGTCATTATGGGGATTGTGGTTTGAAAATTCTTCCCTTCATCAGCCTGTCATACATCCACCACTTTAACTCCCTCTGCAATTTGTTTTTTTCACAACAGATTTTATTGTTGACAGACAAAAGAAAGCCCGGGAGGGTCCAGGGCAATATATTGCATACATAATGTGGCATTGGTAAAGAGGTCAACGTTTTACAATGAGTCCATCTAAAACATGAGGATACATAAAGCAGAGTCTGTGGAAGATATGCGTTATAGACAAAAAACAAAAGTGTCACCTGATCTACACAACCAATATTTGAGAATAGCTCCAGTCGCAATAGAATAGTAAATGTACAATAGGTCCTAGGGTGTGCATCCAACATGAAATCATCATGGCAAATCATCAATACTTCGTGCTGGTGGAACTGGTTCAAGGTAAAGACGCTGTGCGACTGGTGGGGTGAAATGTCGCTCCATATAGCATGGATTATCATCAGGTGCCATTGGGGCAAGGCACATAACCAGTAAGCACGCGAACTTTGATCATTATCATGGCTAAAATTGGAAATATTATGTGAAAAAAGGTGTGCATTCCATCACCTTTATTGACATTACATGATTTATTGCCCTGACCGACGGTTTGCACCCAAATGGAAAATTGATGATTAATTGGACAAAACAGTAGACATACCACGTTAGGCTTAACATCCTGTCCACAGAGCAAGTTTATTTCATCTTTAAAATTGCCATGGCATTTATATTTAAGTTCTGTACATTGTTGTTTTTATCATGTGATTTACACTGTGTAATGTTGTATTTTCACGAAATGGCATTTTCAGTTAACAAGTTTTTTTAATGTCGAATGTTTTGCTCACGGAAGCCTAGAGGGTTATGGGAGTTGAAGTTTGCGAGGTAGAGGTTACTTTAGGGAGTGGAATTAGTGTCAGGCGGTTAATTCGTTTGCACTTAGGAGGAAGGGGTTTGGTCTTTGGCTTGCGGTTTAAAACGGGGGGTCACGTGGGGGAGGTTGCACTTTCATGGAGGCGGATGTCGAGTTGAAAGAGGGATGCAGTTTTGGCAGGTATGTGATGATCTGTGGTTGGGGCGGCTGGAGTAAGTTGTGCGTGCGTTAGAGTGGAGCAGGGGCAAGTGTGGATGCAGGGGGAGATCGGAGAGTGTGAATGGTAAAAATGTGTGACAGGCAAAAGTTGTGATGGGAGAGTAACGAGAGTGTGGTGAATACGATTGAGTGTAGGTGGATGGAGTGTGCTAGTGGGGAGAGATAGGAAAGTCTGGAGACGAGAGGAGTTGTCTCAGGAGAGTCATGTTGTGAGGAAGATGCATGGTAGTTAGAAGGAATTTGGGATGGATAATTCATTACAGGTGAGTTTAGGGGTGTAAATAGATTAGTTGGGCACTGGGGGGATTGATTTTTGATCAGTTTTAAATTTACATGGGAAGGGGTTTGTTTTAACACTTTATTACGGTTTAATTTATGAAATAAGGGTAGTATGGATTACGTTACATGTGATATAAAGGACAATGTAGTAATTGTGTTTTTTCTAAATTGTAATTTGCAGTTACCCCTGAAGAAGGGCTTGTTAAAAGCCCGAAATGCATTGGGTTGAAATAAAGAATACTGCCCAGGACAAATCATGCGTTTTCGTCGTGTTCTTGAAAGAGGTCCGGATGGGCACATCTTGAGCATTGGAAGCTTCTTGAAAAAAGCATGATACCTCACATGTGGATTTAAAAAGTACAAGAAAAAGTACTCTAAGAATTGGAATTAAACATTGCTTAAATGGAGTAAAATAGATGAGTTTATTAAGTGGAAGTAGCATTGCATATTCTCGCTCACGCTGTGCGACTGGTGGGGTGAAATGTCGCTCCATATAGCATGGATTATCATCAGGTGCCATTGGGGCAAGGCACATAACCAGTAAGCACGCGAACGTTGATCATTATCATGGCTAAAATTGGAAATATTATGTGAAAAAAGGTGTGCATTCCATCACCTTTATTGACAATACAATTCAGTTCCCCTGCCCTGAGTGCCTGAATGCATGTACCTGTTAGCCTGTGTTTTGATTTTGGCCCTAGCTCCACACTAATCACGTGGGTGTGCAGATACCTATCTCTATCCCTTGACATGAGTGAGCTCTTGGAGCCCTTCTGTGACCTGGAGGGGCTCATCAAGCGTGCGCTCATTGTACAGACAGTGGACTACTGTCCTTGTCGTGGGTTTAGGACATAGAGCAGTGAGGACATTTAACTGTGTTCTTTAAATCAATAATTGTGACCAGGCCATTTTCTCTGTTCACTGCAGTGTAGATCTACTGGCCTAGTCATACAAAAACTCTGCTTCTGTGCCCTCAGATCCTAGCGATAACATCCCTACTGTATGTAGTATGTGTTTGCATATATAGCCTGTGTGGTACATGCATAGTATGTATGAGTGAACCAATGTAATGGAGGCCTGTGGGATCTATTTTGGATACCCCTCAAGCCTGGCCTAATGCACAAGATGGAGGTGAGGTTGTTTTCCCAGACAGTGGCAGTGTATTGCTGATATCCTGAAGCTGGAGGGAAGAGGCCGAGACAATGAAAAGGGAAAGAGGACACAAAGCACATTTAGAAACTAAATTAGGCCTTTTGCTAAGAGGAGCTGCTGATGAATCTTCCTGAAGTACTGCCATTAGAAGATGGTGGTGGTGAAGGATAGGATTGCAGTCTTTGTTGCCCAAGAGGAAAGGAACTCCTTAGGTAAACCCAGCTGTTATCTTTCCCCTGTTCACTGTGGCTGATGACAGCCAAGTGCAGACAGCTCACACCACTTTGTGCCGTGTTGTGGATGCTCAAGGCTGGAGACTACAGAAGCAGAGGTCTGTGACCAGCAATCTGTGTGCCCTGGTGTTGATAGGCCCGTTCCCCCACAAGATTCCTGGTGGGAATCATAAAGCTGCAGACTGACTTAGCCGCTTCGCCCAATCTGTGAAGTTGTGGCATGACCTGTATTGCTGAGCCTGGTCTGTGAAGTTGTGACCTGAGATACTGTGCCCCAATTGTAAAATCGCCCTGTGGCCCGAACCAAGTGAACCTGCACCCAGTTGCAACGTGACCTAGAGCTGCTGTATGACCTGAGCCCTCGGCAGGGCTGAAGCACGGAGTACTCCCATACTAGCCGTGAGAAGTTCCAGCATTGCCATGAGCAACTGTTCCTGACTGTAGCTATGAAAGAAGTGACCTGATTAGGGCCACCCGGGTCACTCGCGACCACCTCTCAGCCTTCCAACAAATGAAGAGTCTGTCAGTCAGTAGAGAATACAAACCAAGTTATTTATTAGTATTGCGCTGCAGTGGAGCCCAGTCTGACCAGCCTCCTAAGATTACTGCTGAGGGACTGACTCCCCCCAACATAATATCAGTTATTATACATTTCCAATTCCCCAAGAACACGCCCAGACTGGAAAATTCCGGTCTGGGCAACAGCGAACAAAGGAGGCAAAGAAGGATGAGCTATGGTCCTGGGGCCGGGTACATGTTATCTCTGCTCCAAGGTTGCTCTGCCCGTGCCCGCCATTTTAGAAGGTGGGAACGGGCCTATCTAACAGCAAAGGTATGCCACAATAGAGAGTACATTCATTAGTGCAGCGAAACTCGGCCATGGAGAAATATCAGCTAAGGAGACATTGAGGCAGTTTTCTGCTGAGGCAAGCGATGTGAGACAGAAACTCAGTTTCGATCATGGAACAAAATGGCGGCTACTAATAAAATGGCGTCATGAATCCCGCCACCTACCCTTCTCTACCCAAATAACTGAATAACATGTCCACTAATCAAAGTTACTTCATTTTTTACTAGACTAATGTTCAACACTAATCCTTAATGGGTTCCGGAGTGGCGTGCTACTCGCCAGAAAAGCGCTTCAACACTCATCAGGGGTAACAAGTGCTATATGAATGCAAACCTTTCTTCCCTTTTATCCCTCCGCTATCCTTCTCACTCCAAATAACTGACTAATATCCACCACTGAAACTACTTTCATATTTTCACCATATTAATTCACCACTAATCCTTGATGGGCTTCCAGAGTAGCATGCTTCAACACCCCATCAGGGGTAACCAGCGCTATATAAATACAAACCTTTTTTTCCTCCTCTATCCTTCTGCTATCATTCCAAATCCAAATAACTGCCTAACCTATCCATCACTTAAAATGTACTTGCATGTTTCACTATACTAATTCAACACTAATCCTCTATGGGTCCCGGAGTAGCGTGCTACTCGCCGAAAAAGCGCTTCGACGCCTCGTCAGGGGTAGTAAGCGCTATATAAATGCAATTACAATACAATACAATACAATGCTAACTTAATACAGAACGAAGTATGAGCAACAAGGCAATTACATTTTCAATTCTAACAGACCCTCCTTTTAGCATTCTTAGCTAAATTTTATTGGTGCTATCAGGTAAGGGCCTTACAATTCTAAAGATAGGAAGAATGTTCGATCATAGGCAACATTTGCTAATTCATGTGACTACCAACAAGAACTAAAAACTCTATAGGGCTAGACATACATTATTAATATTCAAAAATGCCCTCATCAATACACATCATATCTTGGATGTCCTGCATCATCATGGCCTTCCTCTTAGAATCATGTTCCGTGGACTTTTGGCGAGGCGTCAACATTGATACACAGCAGGCACAACAGGCAGGGAGGCAGTGTATGCACAGACAGCATGTTAAAAAGATACCAGCTATGGCAACCAGGAAAATAATAATCTTCCAACCCCAAGAGGCGAATAGGCCCCAAAACCACCTCGTGAGAGACGACGTGCCATTTTCCTGGTGTATGTCAGAGGCAAGCCTATGGAGCTTCTGTATAGTAGCATATACATTCAGAGCGTGGTCCGGTATATATACACAGCAACTACTTCCGATGAAGCGGCAGGCCCCACCCCGGTCAGCAAGGATGACGTCTAACAGCATCCGGTTTTGAAGGGCAACAAGTCTCGTAGCCTGGGCTCAGCTGTAATATTACTCAGGATACCAGCAGTTGTATTTATCACCCCTTCCACCACCCTAGTAAGTCTACGAATATTTAGGCTATTGGAGATAGGGCCCCAAAAGGGTATAATACCTTTCATGGCATCGGTGAACTGCTGCAGAGTGGTGTCCGTCTGATCTACATCTTCTGTGTTAATAACCCTCCTGACTCGGGACAGGTATGTGCTCCTACGTTGCAATCAATGGTATTTATGGTAATTGGGCGGAGCTATATATATTCGGGGGGTAAGAGGTAAGAGAGATAACACCTACCCGACCATCCCTCAGGGAGCCAAACATAACCCCGGGATCCACAAACAAAGTATACATTAGGGGGTAGTACCAGGGGTGGACTATCTGTCGCTCTCAGCTTATATGTAGTGTTGCACCTGCTCTCCCCTACCTCCACCTTCCTGCACCCCTGGACACAGAAAGTAGCTGTGGTGTTAACCACCAACAGTGGCATTGGCTTATCTTCAGTGACATTACGAGTCTGAAAGGACTGGAAATATTCTGACGTGTTGAACCCCAGGAAATCATCCACTTCCGTACGAGACCATGTCCTATTTCGTACTCCTTTGTATGCGTGCATGTAAGAGCTTAGGAACAATCTGCCAAACGGCTCTCGGTCTGTAGGAGCACCAGGAAGCGCTCTATGCTGGAAGCGTACGTTTTGTGTTATGGTGCGGAAACCTGTACTCTTTCTTTCTAATGTATTGAATGGGGCAGGTGGACGTGCCATAGTAAGCAATGCAAACCACCCCTTGCAACTGTTAAATTAGGACAACGGCATGGACAATAGGTTCTCACTTTTATGGGTCACCGAAGGAAGTAGCCCACACACCCAACAATTTGTCACATTAGACGCATTATGTGCCTGGTTCAACATTTGTATAAACACATTATCCTTATAAGACTTTCAGTGTTCCCCTTTGTGAGGTGCCAAAGTTACACACATATGTTCAGGGGGAGCAGGTGTTGTACCAATCAGGGAATGCACAGGATATTTCTCTTCAAGGAACCACATTATTCTGAACATTATTATAGGAGAATTCGGGCCAATCAGCATAAACACTATTTTACTCTTTCTCGACCAACTGGGCCAGCCAACCCCATCCCTCTCCAAACGTGATGCTGCAAAAGGCTGTTCCTCCTCAACAATCGGGCGGCCAAAGGGATACATGGTGATCAGGGGGGAAGAGCGCAATGCAATGGAGTTGGTGATAGGGAAACAAGAAGATGGGTAAAATGTTACCAGCGTCCTTCAGAGCCTCGCTGGGAGACTCCTATTGTTCATCCACGGTGGGGCAGCACGATCGGGCCCTTTGAAGAAATCCCACGCCGTCCACGATAGGGCACCCCCCCTTTTCGGGGAGACACCCTCAGCTTATCCTGTCCAGTGTCTCGGACAATGCATCAAACTCCATTTCCCTAAGCTATTGTTGGTACCGCGGGCAGGGTACATACACCCTAGTCTTCATCCTGCAGTCCATCCCTGCTAATCTGACTTCTCCTTTGGTGCACTGTCCCTCCATCGGGACGCAAATTGTACCTAGTCACTCCGGGCACAGAGTGATCAGTAAACAGGGGCTCAAATTCAGAGGGGCCAAGGGAATGATGTTCAAGCACTTGTGGGCCAGGTGGAGGAGAATTCTGGACGGCCCTTATTTCTGGGGGGACCGCCTCATTCAATGCTGCATCATTCTCCTCTTCTGTTTGCACCCACGTCAGTAGGGCATCCGAAAAAGGGGTAAAACGTGGCACTTTCTCCGTCTCGTGGTCACCTATGCCATCGATCACCTACTGGTCATAGGGGAGAGGCAACGGCACCTTGCGGCAGTGGCTGAGATGGAGTCAGTTCTTCCGACCGCTCACTTTGACGGCACTTCTGGTCACAAGAAGCACGTGCAGAGGCCCTTTCCAGCGAGGCTCCAGGGTCCCTCATCTCTGGAAATGGCGTATGAGGACAAAATCCTTGGGTCGGATGGTGTGCTCAGGCCCCTCTGTCGGCTGTGGCAGCGTCTCATGTATCTGGTGATGAATAGAACGCACATTTTTAGTCAACTCGAAAAGATAATCCACTAACAGAGGGTACTCAATATCAGAGGAGTGCTTCGGTCGAGGGACGCCCCATACATTTGCTGGGTGGCCAAAGACGACCTCATATGGTGACAATCTTGTTCTAGTGTGAGCCGTAGCTCTTGTTGACAAAAGAGCTAACGGTAAAGCATCTGGCCACTTCAATCCTGTGCTTTCCTGAATATCTGCCATTTTCAGGTTGAGAGTACCATTGTACTTCTCAACCAAGCCTGCTGACTGTGGGTGGTGTGCAGCATGAAACTTCTACCTAATGTGCAACCCATCACACACTAACTGGATCACTTTTGAATTGAAGTGACTGCCGTCGTCACTCCAAATCAAACGAGGCAAACCGAAGCGAGGGAAGAACCCCTTCAGGAGGGCTTTCGCCATCGCCAAAGCTGTATTCTCCTTAGTGGGGTAAGCCTCAACCCATTTACTGAATGCACAAACAACCACCAACACATATTTCAAATTGTTAACCTGCTCCATTTCGATATAGTCCATCTGAAGGACCACGAAAGGGAACGAAGGGGGTGTGAAATTGCCAGGGGGTGTAGGAGTGCCCTTCCCAGGGTTGTGCATCATGCATATCATACAATACTTAACCAAATGGGCAGCTACTTTCGGGATGTTATCATTCTGCCACACGGGGTCCAATAATTTGCATATGCCCTTGGCGCTAATGTGAGCTGGGCCGAGCGCCATGGTGACTACAGGGAGGACATAGGCATCCAGTAACATCCACCTTTGCTTTCCTGACTTATCCGTCCAGCACCCATCTTCGTCTAAACGTGCTGTGCTTTCCTGCCATACTGCTAGCTCCTCAATCGTTGCCTCACTTTGTATTTCCTTGACACTATCCAGTGTATCCTCAAACATAGTAACTTCGGGTACCCATCTAGCAGGGCCTGCCACAAACATTCTTTTCATTTTTGTTCAATCAATCAATCACAGAATTTGTAGAGCGCACTACTTACCCGCAAGGGTCTCAAGGCGCTGGGGGGAAAAGAAAAAAAAAAGGGGGGGGTGCCGCTACTGGTCGAACAGCCAGGTCTTGAGTAGCCTCCTGAAGGTCAGCAGGTCTTGGGTCTGTCGTAGGCTGAGTGGAAGGGTGTTCCAGGTCTTGGCGGCGAGGTGGGAGAAGGATCTGCCGCCGGTGGTTGTTCTTCGAATGCGAGGGACGGTGGCGAGGGAGAGGTCGGCGGAGCGGAGCTGGCGGTTGGGGACGTAGAAGAAGAGTCGTCTGTTTAGGTAGGCTGGGCCGGTCTTGTGGAGTGCCTTGTGTGCGTGGATGAGGAGTTTGAAGGAGATTCTCCTGTCGACGGGGAGCCAGTGCAGGTTCCTCAGGTGGGGGGTGATGTGGCTGTGGCATGGTACGTCGAGGATCAGGCGTGCGGAGGCATTTTGTATGCGTTGCAGTCGCTTGATGAGCTTGGCCGGGGCTCCCGCGTAGAGGGCGTTCCCATAGTTCGGGCTGTCTCCTTAGCTGTTAGGTCTGCAAATGCATTTCCCCTTCCCACATCATCAGTAATTGCCTTGTGGGCACTGCACCTCACTATTGCTAACTCCTTGGGAAATGTCAGGGCTGAGAAAAGCCTGTGTATCAATGGGCCATTCTGGATCTTTAACCCGTGTGAAGTCAGGAATCCTCTCTCCGCCCAGAGCCGCCCAAAATTGTGGGCAACTCCAAAGGCTTACTAGCTGTCAGTATAAATATTGACAGTCAGTCCCTCACTCAACTCACAAGTTCAAAGAAGGGCAACTAACTCTGCAGCTTGGGCCGATTGATAGGGAACTCGTGATGACTCGACTACTGTGTGTAGGGTAGTTATGGCGTACGCCGCAGTTGTTGTGCCATCCGGTAATTTGAAACAAGAGCCATCGACATATAGCTTCCCTTGGGGTTCAGATAGGGGAACATCAGTCAGGTCTACCCGTCCCTTCGTCTCTTCTTCGGTATGAAAAATGCAATCATGCACGTCTATTTCCTCACTTTCAGAAGGGAGGGGTAGTAACGTGGCTGGGTTCAGAGTGGCACATCTTTTGATGGTGACGTGTGGTGCGAATAGGGTCAGCTCATAGCCAGTCAGACGCGCACTGGTAAGGTGCTGCGTCTTTGTTCTGTTCAAAAGTGTGTCCACAGCATGCGGTACCATGACTGTGAGATCGGTATCAAGGACGAGCCCTGCCGATTGTCGAATAGAGACGGCCGCGACCGCTCTTAGACAGCTCGGGAGGGCTCTCGCAACGTTATCAAGAAGCGCAGAAAAATAAGCTCACGGCCTCTGCTTACCTCCAAAGGCTTGTGTTAAGACAGAGAGCGTGCAGCCAGCCGTCTCGTATACATACAACACAAACGGCTCCTGATAATCAGGCGTGCAGAGCACAGGCGCAGAGCAAAGCGCGACCTTTAGCTGCTCAAAAGCTTGTTGACATTCATGCGTCCAGGGCAAGGGTTCATGCACATCTTTAGTGGTTAGTTGCAACAGCGGCTTCGTTAGTAGAGAATAGTTAGGAATCCAGTGACGACAATACGAAGTAATGCCTATGAAAGGTTGCACATCCCTTTGAGTCTTAGGGATGGGCATTTTGACAATAGCACTAATACGTTCAGGTGTTAGTCTCCTTCCCTCCTTCGACAGTAGGTGACCTAAGTAGGTGACCTCCTGTCGACAATATTAGAATTTTGAAAGGGACACTTTATGTCCGTGATGGGCCAAATGTAGCAACAATTTAACCGTCGCTGCTTTGCAACCGTCTTCAGTGTCAGAAGCGATTAAGAGATCGTCCACATACTGCAATAATACATTACCAGGGGGAAGTATGAGGGAATCCCATTGGCCTGTTAAAGTTTGACTATAGATGCTAGGGCTCTCAGTATAGCCCTGAGGAGCCCGACAGAATCTAAAACGTCTGCCGGCAAGGGCAAATCCAAACAGATACCTACTATCTGGATGGATTGGAAAGCTACAAAACGCATTCTTCAAATCAATGACAGAAAAGTATTTGGCAGAGGAAGGAATCATAGTCAGAAGGGCAGTGATGGGGACAACTGGGAACTGAGGGACCACGATCTTATTAACCTCACGCAAATCAATCACAAACCGATAGACATCTGGATGATCATCAGAGGAACTCGAGGATGTCCTCTTAAGAATGGGGAGAATAGGGCTATTGCACACATTCGCAGTCGTCTCTTCAACAACCCCTGACTTAATCAAATCCTGTATAATCTGCAATAGCGCTCGCTACCCTGCTTGCAGTATTTTGTACTGAGGGATACAAGGGAGAACAGCGTTGTCCTTGACCCTAATAGAAACCGGAGGTATCTGCAATAGCCCCACGTCCTTATCACCTGTAGCCCATAACGTTGTTGGCACATCCTTGAACTCAGCGGGAAGGGGCTCATCCTTTGACAAATATTGCTTGGAACTCACTACATTGGGTCCTATTGTCATATAGACACCATCCGGGGAGCAACAAATTGTCGCGTGCAACTTCTTTAACAAGTCCAAACCTATCAAATTTTCTCCACAGTTAGATGTCAGTAGAAAGGGCGACTCTACGGTAAAAGGACCAATAGTCAAGGCAAGTGGCTCGGAAATGGGGCTCATAACCAATGTTCCCTCTAATTTTTCTTTCTTATGTGCGGCAATAGAATGTTGGTGTGCACTCTTTTATTGCCTGTGTGCGCAACTGAATGATAAGGTGTGCAACAAGGCAAGTCGATCCGCTACCACTTATAGGTAAATAACCAGCATTGGCACTGTCAATAAGCCTTGCTTTTAATTTAAAGTGACTTCTTGGTCACTGATTGGTTTAAGCACTGAATAAGTCATCACACATGCACCCTGTCAATCATCCTTGCACTTGTGCATCCATAAATCACTTATTCATTCTTGCATTCACCAACTTACACAACCACAATACAGCACATACACAAGTTGAGCCACATTTGCAAGATAAATTGAAAGAATAAAAGTAGAAAAAATACAACATGCTATCGGCTAAAAATGGCAGACATATGTGTGCAATAATAAAGTTAAACAAAGCAGCTCATTTCTTGCCCTCTGTGCCTTCTCCGCTCATTTCTTGCCCTCTGTTTGTGCCTTCTCCGCTCGTTTCTTGCCCTCTTTTTGCCTTTTCTGCCCATTTCTTGCCCTCTGTTTCTGACTTCACTGCTAGTATCTTGCCCTCTTTTTGCCTTTTCTGCTCGTTTCTTGCCCTCGGTTTGTGCCTTCTCTGCTCATTTCTTGCCCTCTTTTTGCCTTTTCTGCTCAATTCTTGACCTCTGTTTGTGCCTTCTCTGCTCGTTTCTTGCCCTCTTTTTGTCTTTTCTGCTCGTTTCTTGCTCTCTTTTTGCCTTTTCTGTTCACCTCTTGCCCTCTGTTTCTGCCTTCTCTGCTCATTTCTCACCCTCTGTTTGCCTTTTCTGCTTACTTCTTGCTCTCTGTTTTGCTTTTTTCTGCTCGTCTCTTGCCCTCTTCCTGCCGTTTTCCTCCTCCCTCTGCCCAGCGCCCCTCCTTCCCCCAGGACACCTTCCCTGGCGGAGTTCAGAAACAAACTCTAAACTTGGCTTTTTGACGGAGGCCTTGCATCCCAGCACCCAGATATCCTTAGGGGTGACAGCGCTGCACACTAAAAATGCTGAGTGATTGATTGATTCAAATAAAGATACTTTACAAAAGGTTATGATTGTTTGAAAATTTTTGATTTGCAACGTTTCTAATGGAGGTGAGTGGGAGAACTTGGTGAACTGGTTTGTGGGCAAAGGCAAAGGCCTATTGTTTGGGAAGTCCACTGCCAGTCCTTGCTTTCTGGCTCACGTTCCGAAGTGCTGGATGTTTGTTTTTATAATCAGATAAGTAATATTACGAAATCATTCCCCAAATGCCCCTAAATGCCTGATGACCTTTTAAGTACTTAGTGCCCATTGGCAAGTATTTTCAGTGGCCAGTTAGAGTGTACTCTCTGCTAAGCCTAAAATGTTTGCCCCATTTGTTCATCTTTTGCTTTGTCATGTGTATACAGTTGACAATAACCTGTTTCACTAATAAAAGATATGAAAAGGGCACTCACTTGTTCCTAATCTGTCTGAGGCCCCAAAAACACTAGAACTAGCCCTGCTGCTGTGTGTGTAATCGCTGCCTAAGTGTCAACGGCACATACTGCAGAGCTCCTGGCAGTTTCGAGAAGTGGAATGAAAAACTAACATATTGAGCAGTTTGAGGCGGGAGACACGAATGTGAATGGCAGCATGCAGTAGGGAGCATTTTAGGAGTCACTGCATATGTAACTGACTAACAATAACAGCTGAAGGTGCTGTACTGGATGGAAGCATCTTACAAACAGTAAAAGCACATGTGAAGCCAGTGACGCCACACAGTGCAAAAAAAGAGAAGTACTGGAGAAATCAGGAGGTGGCCTGGTCGGAGGCAGTGATGTAAGGTGCAGCACGCTGGTGAAGAGCGTTTAACAAGTCACTGCAGAGGTGAATGGCCAGCAAAAATAGCAGAGGCTGCTGAACTGAGACCAACCAGCATACAGACTGATAAGGCCTCAGACAAGCCTGTGTGACGCCACAGCCAGACACAGAAGGAGAAAACAAAAGGTGGAGGCAGCTCTGCCAAGTACCACGCATCAGGCGTTAGACTAACGCATTTCAGTGTGGTGATCCGCATCACCGCACTGAAATGCAAAGTCATACATTATAGCGCCTCAGCTGTAAAGCTGAGAGCGCTGCTATAATTATAAAGCACCATACAAGCTGCAGTGGCAGCGCGCGGTGTGCGCTGCTGCCGGCAAACTAAGGGTGCTCTTTGACTGAGCTATAGCTTAGTTCAGCTGTACAGAGTGGTGTGCTACAATGTTACAAAGTTACAAATACACCAACGTGCCGCGATATCCCTGACGTCAGAGGAGGACGGGTCAGAGCCCAATTGCTACCTAGTGTCTTGACTGACAAGTGACTTTAGGCGGGCCTGTGTCCAGCTTCCTGAGGCGTGAGCGGGTGGGCCGCCATGCAGATCAAAGTTGGCTGATGGAGCAATCGTGATACCGTCCCCATGGCTGACTGCCGCAAACAATAATGGCTTACTTTTAGTAGCTTGCACACCTGCGGTATCCGGCAGCTGCTACCGGACCCGGCCCCACCGGCGCCATCATGGATACATGTGTGTAATCAGGGCTGAGCAGAAGAATCATTGCCACAGGACTGAGCCAGTCAGTCCACGGTACTCAGCATAATCATTGCTTACGGCCAGCGGGCCGCCAATTGCCGTTGTCCGTGTTCCCAGTCAGGTCAGTGTTTATTTTATATTGATATATCCTCATGGCCTGTGTTCCGCTGCGCCTTGGGTGTCTCTCTGTGGAGCCTTGGGAGAGCGGGTATCTGAAGCGGTTTGTGGCCTGTTTTATTTCTTGGTCAAGGGCCCCCCCTCCCTGTTTCTTGACAGCGCCAGGTCTCTCTTCCTCACATGCAGAGGGGGAAAAAGTCAGAAACCGCACATGAAGGTGGATTCTTCACTTAGTTAATCCAGAAACCCTCAGACTGCCCGGCCGGCCAGATCAGCTATCACAGCACAGCAAACCATCTCCCATAGGGACCGAATATTTATTAGAGCGTCTTGTAAAATAGCGTAGGATGTGTCCGGTTTATTCTTGGTGCCCAATTAAATGGCACAGTTTACTTTCGATTTATTAGGGCATCTTCTTAAAATACAAAGAATTTCGAGCAATTATTCTAATGGAAACGGACAGTGCAAACATAGGTGAACTGCTCCCCCAGTTGTACGTGTAAAGTGTGGATCATGTCAATCACAGTGCCTTCCCATAAAGTACAGCTGCCTGCTTAGTTGTGACCTAAATGCATGTCTCCCACTCTCAGCTTTCGAATGCAGCTGTGCTTACTGCTCATGTCGCTGTGTGTGAGTCTGCGTGTCACGCAGCTTTCAGTGTGCCTTATCTTTTGTCTGCAATTTTGGCTAGAGTCTGATAAAGCGAAGTCGTTTATATTTCTTCCGTTTTGCAGCAGTTAACTTAGTTTCTTGTTGCTCAAATGGGTGATCTTTCTGATATTTATGTGTTCCCCTTGTCTTCATTGCTTGATTTTGCTCGCGATAAACTGAATGCCATTAGTTTAGGAAACAATAACACCTGTTATATAGAGAAGTGATAGGCGCCAAAAGTGCAGTGAAAAATGCTATATAAAAATCAACGTATTATTATGGGTTCTCTAGTAAAGCACATTTTACTAGTTTCCTTTTCAGTGTTGTAGGATGCTATATTTTTTATTGGACCTAAAAAATAAGTATGGTGTCGCATCTTAAATACATGGGCTTTCACACCGCTCTATTTCCTATGCCAGACCAGTAAAATGAATCACATACAAAAATGAACATGCAGGCATTATTTTCAGATCAGTCGGGCGACAAAAAAACGTATCTGACACAGCATGTAATTCTATCGCTATCTGTTACATGAGAGAGATTTAGCAATACAAATTTTTTGGATCGATATATTTATTGGGATAGTGGATAAATATCTTTTGTTTTAGTTTCTGAATGTAATCGATTTCGGTTAAGGGCACCGCTGTCCTGATTAAGGGCAGTCTAATTATATTTTACACCTCCTTTTACTTCACTTTAAAAGCTTGAAAGATTTCTCATATACTTTCAGCAAAAAATATTCTCAATTTTCTTTATAATGAAATTCTCAGTGTCACTCATAGTCATTGAAATGCACTCATAATTACTCTAAAATTACGAAGATGTCACACATGGCAATCTGAAACCTTGCAGCTATGTGGAGGAGCCAGAGGTCCGTGGACTTTGCAAACGGGACTCGGGCTGCAGAGAAAGCTCTGGGAATACTCTTCTGCTGTTTAATGACAGCGTTGCAGGCATTTAAACGTCCCCCATTAGCATTTCTAAAGACGAAAAACAGTCTTTAGAAATGCATTTGGAAGCGCAGCAGCATCACCATGAGCCGCACTTCAGAGGCTCCAGTGAAGTATTTACTGAATGCGTGGAATCCTTTGTAGTGCGCGCTGATTGTAGGTGTCTGCGCGGAGGGAAACCTAGGTGTGCGCGCCCGCTCAGGCGCGCAGGTTAGAGGGAACCATGCTCATAACCGGTATACCTGAAAAGCCTACCAAAACATTATTTTGGCCGGACAGGGCTGCCGCGGGGACCAGTGAACGAGAAACAGAGCTATTCATTGCGCCTGTATCCACCAAGAATTGTTTAGCTGAGCACTGTAAATCAGCAGTAACATAAGGTCCGCGCTGATCCACAGGGATCTGAACTGATCCCTCACCCTGTCCCTGGCTGTCCTAACCATGAGTTACCCCCGTCACTTCATCCAAATCGTAGTCATCATGATAGTACTGTCGTTCCCGAGGGTCATCAAAATAGTTCTGTTCAGAGCGACCTTGCTGTTCCTCACTTCCCTGGCCTCCGTCATGGCGACCTGCCACACGACACCGTCCACGAGAACCCCGTCCTCGAGGGGCCCCAACCTTTTGCAACATTGTCGGGCACTCACTGCGCCAGTGTCCCTCCTCCTTACAATATGCACACTGGTTCCGCCCCACAGGCGCGGCATTTTTCCAAGGGCGGGGCAGCTGTCGAGCCGGACCAATGCCTCGTCCTCTACCGTTCCCCCTGGACACCTGCTGCATCAACACCTTTGTTTTCAACTCCTTATTTTTCTTCTCTACCTTCTCCTTCTCTTCGTTCTCTCTATGCTTATAGTACTGTGCCATGCTTAATATCACCGATGGGGAGGAGGTAGTCCAAGTGCTCTCCGAAGCCTGCGACCGAGTCGCGGTCTCGGGAAGCAAATTCGTAACAAATCTGTTAACAAACAGTCGGCACCTCCCTCCATCGAAAAGTCCTGTCCACTGAAATCCAAAAACACACCTTCAAACCTAGTAAAGAAATCAGATACACTTTCCGCTTTCTTCTGGCGACATGCTGTTAACTTGTCCCAATCTACTCTTCTAGGTGGAATTAGGGAGTGCATGTAAGTAATAATTCGACCTGGGAAAGCTAGTATCTCAGCCTTAGGCTTCTCACCAGGCTTCCTCTTTTTATCCCATGCCCTGATCTCATCCCAAGTGCCACCCAACTCCACAACGTGGTCCTGCGTATGCACCTGCCGCCAGATATCAACTGGCACCAACAAACCAAAAAACATCTCAATGTCTGCCAACGTCATCACCGTCGACGACGCAGCCTATGTTAAATCTTTATAATATGCAGTTGGATTTTACTAGGGTCAGGTAACTGAGTCTTAAGAGACAAAACCTTGCTCCTTTTCCAAGGAGTATAAACCCATTGCTCTTGGAAGCGGGCCTCTACTCGCTGTCTGACGACAGCATCCTGCTGATCTTGCAGCTCCGGTATCTCAGGGTGGAAGATAGGATGTACTTCCCTCATCGGAAACTGGGACACTGTTGTCGGGCTCTTCTGGTGCAACCTGCCTCGGTATCCAATCAACGTTGCAACATTACTAAAAACGTCGTTAGGGGACATGTCAGCAGCATACACACAGTCCCAGATGTCATAAATAATTTGGGGTGCGAGATCATTTAAACACTGTTCCCACAACCCAATCAGAGTAGCCGACATATGCTGAGGGCATGCTGCTGTACAAACGGCTCATACTCTTTCAGCACGCTCCACACATCTTCCACACTGTAAATCGGACTCCGGGCCCACTGGGCAGCCTGGTTAGCTATCCTCTTCTTCTCTGCATCCCCCACATCAGACCGGATCAGCACTCGCCCCATTCGTTCCCTTGCAGCCACCCAGTCCTCGTCACCCAGTCCACGCACCGGCGTTCCAATGCTTAATAACGTCGGAGAAAGGAGATGTGGAGAGGGCACAACAGTCGAAGAAGCAGGCACCAGAGTTACCAACGACTGTGTCATAGGTGTAAGTGATGGAGAGAGGAAAGAAGTTGGAGCAATAGGCGTAGCAGAGAGACCTGCAGTCGCTGCAGGCGTGGCAGGCAAAGCCGGGGAAGAAACAGGAGGTGCTGTAGCCGAAGCAGCCAAGTCAATGGCAGGAGAACCAGAGGCAGGAGCAAGGGAGACACAAGACTGGGGCTGTGGAACAGCTGGATATATTCTCTGTGAAGCATATGGAGGTGGGGTCGGGTATCTAACAGATCCTCTACAAAGGGATCACCTTCTTCTTGAGCAACATAGGATTTGTCACATTGCAACCTAAACTTTCGGTCAGCGCACTCTATACCCTTCTCTATTTTCTCTCTATCATACGCTACTGCCTTCTGGGTTACTGTCTGAATCTTTCCTCTTCGAGCCTCCTTTTCTGCTCTCATTCGTCTCTGCTTAGCTTCCTTTTGCCATACCTGGAGATAATCAAACATCGACTGCCTACTTCGTCTTGCAAACAATTTATCCTGCAGGAAATTCAATTTCTGTTCATCAAAGGTACCTGTTAGCGGCCACTGCAACTCGGCATTGTCCCTCGTATATTTGTGCCATAGTGTACTAAACATAATAGGGCCAAGGCCGTGCTTCACATACATATCGAAGTTCGGGGTGCCTTCCGGAGGCGCAGGCTGCCTCTCTTCCAATCGAGCATCAGCGGAACAACAACTGCACCCCAAACAACACAATTTGCTCCAGCAGAGCATTTTGACAGGAAAACAAATTCCATATTCGGACCAGACGAATAATTCGCAAATATCTTGCGAAAGATCGGTCCTCAGACCGTGTCGAACAAAGAAAACCAAAAGTCAGTCCTCAGACTGCACCAAAGAGACAAACCAAAGTCGATATCATGAAACCAAAAATCAGCCAAATTCAAGGCATTTTCAAAAGTAAGCCAAATCCATTACGTTGCCTGGCAAAGTGTCTGCAGACCCTCTGTACCCAAGTCGGTCCGCAGACCTACCAAGTGCAAAACAAATGGTCCGCAGGCCAAACCAAATATTATTCAAAAGGGCGCCATATTCACAAAGAACCAAAGCAAACTCACCTGGTGCACACAGGTCGAACAAATGTATTCTCCACTGCCGACTCTTCGGACCAAACGATCAAATCCAAGGGTTTCGCCTTTCAGGACCCCAGCCGGGATGACCACTGGGCGAGGCACTGCCCGATCAGACAGGCAGGGCAGCTGCGAGTACTAGGCTCTGTCGTGCAGGGATCTCCGATCCGCCCATCGGATCTGACGCGGCCCCGTCCTCCCCACCCGTCTACGGGCGAAGGTGGGTCACCCGATGGGGTCCATGTTCGGGCGCCAACTGAAAGAAGTGACCCGATTTGGGCCACCCGGGTCACTCGCGACCACCTCTCAGCCTTCCAACAAAGAGTCGGTCAGTCAGTAGAGAATACAAACCAAGTTACTTATTAGTATTGCGCTGCAGCGGAGCCCAGTCTGACCAGCCTTCTAAGATGACTGCCGAGGGACTGACTCCCCCCAACATAATATCAGTTATACATTTCCAATTCCCCAAGAACACGCCCAGACTTCAAAATTCCGGTCGGGGCAACAGCGAACAAAGGAGGCAAAGAAGGATGAGCTATGGTCCTGGGGCCGGGTACATGTCATCTCTGCTCCAAGGTTGCTCTGCCCGTGCCCGCCATTCTAGAAGGTGGGAACGGGCCTATCTAACAGCAAAGGTATGCCACAATAGAGAGTACATTCATTAGTGCAGCGAAACTCGGCCTTGGAGAAATAGCAGCTAAGGAGACATTGAGGTAGTTTTCTGCTGAGGCAAGCGATGTGAGACAGAAACTCAGTTTCGATCATGGAACAAAATGGCGGCTACTAATAAAATGGCGTCATGAATGCTAACTTAATACAGAATGAAGTATGAGCAACAAGGCAATTACATTTTCAATTCTAACAGCTACGTCACCCAAATGTGACTTCTATGGAGGCCAAGAGGAACTGCAGGTTCACATTTAGCTCAGAAGAGGGTGAGCAAACATCGAAGGAGCCAGGTGGCCACCAGAGAGGCACTGGACCATTCACAGACTGAACAAGACTCATTGGGTTAGACCCAGTCAAATTAGTTGAAAAGACTATGTGCCAACACAAGAGGATGGGAGTAATCTGCACCTGAGCCTAATCGTACTTGAAATAGTTTCGGGGAAGGAACTGCATGGGTGGTAAGGGGGGAGGGGGTAGGGAACTTGGGTCAATAGCGTAAAACCATCCTGACCTACTCTAGTGTCAGGACACTAAATTGCATTGTGTAAATTTTTCAAAGAGTAGTATTTAGTTCTGGTGTGCATTAATGTCCCTTTCGTCATGAAAGTTAAGCAATGGGTAGGACAATCATCTATTGCACTAAAGTTTTTTTGGAGAGCTGAGCTCAAGCACCCCCACATTACCTCCCTGAGAAGCCTGTAACAACTTGCCATCACTACCACTAATAGTCAAGTGCTGAAGGGGTTTTACTTGGCCCAGTTTGCAGACCCATAGCAGACATTTGGACATCAGAGGTAAATTACCTCAACCCCCACGATTGAGGCCCAGTAGTCCCTGCTTCTGACAGTACCCATCAGAAAGAATATAACCAAAGGTAAACATCTTGTCAGGGCTTTGCGTTGGGCAGGTCTGACCAGTGCTTAGACCTGCCAGTAATTCCAAACTAAGGGCCTGAATTAGAGTTTGGTGGACGGGCTGCTCCATCATAAACGTGACGGATATCCTGTTCACTGTATTACAAGTCCTTTGCCTGTCAATGGGGCATAAACATGTTCAAACTACAAGTTCTTCCAATCTTTGGTCTTTCTGCAGAGAACAATCGTCACATATATGTCAATTATAATTACATTTTATGTGAAAGTGCTATACTCAGCTTTTGAAATAATGAAAGCACCAAATGAAAAGAAACTGCTGTGTTTACAAGTAATGCGAGAGAGAGAGAGGGTGTGTGCAAGAGAGGGAATGGAGACAGGAAGATGACCAAGTAAGTACCTGCAGAAAAACAGAGGTAAAAGACAGCCATGAAGGAGATGACGTCAGATATGCAGATAGAGGATTTAAGAAAGATGTGGGGAGAAAAAGGGCGTAAGTGGCTGACATAGAAAGAGACTGTGGAGGAAAGTGGTGTGAAGGGGAGAACAGGAGTGATTAAGAAACTCTGAAGACCATTACCCCCCCACCCCATATACCTTAGTAATGTTTAATTCACCACCTTATATTTTCTTAATTGAAACATTTCCACTTTTACTTATTCACAAGAAAATTGTTGTTACGCATAAATCTGATACTGCTAACATATGTTTGGCTTGTTTGAGGCATTTGTCGTCATTGTGTGAAATGTCTGGATACAATAAGAGAAAGCTCATAGAGGAAACAAAATAGTGTTTAGGTTATACACTGTTTGAAGCACATGGAGACCATGGAAAAACTAGACCTCAGAACACTTAACTCCCATCTCGAAAAAGCATGTGACCTCAAGAAATACACACCTTCTACGACTGGAATTCCACTGCACTCTAACACCAGATATGGATAAAAAAAAGCCATCCAAAACCACAAGAAGAACACCACATGGATTAATCAAAACTCGGCTCAAGACACCACATCACAAATGGAGGAAAAGAATGGATGAAAAAGACAAACTCATTCTATGCAAGTATAAAAAAAGCCTACAAAACAACCATCAGAACCATAAAAAGACAATACCACTCCACATGCATTTTTGTAAAACGTCTTTTTATTGGCATTTATTATATAATCACAACACATAACATTGTACAGTGTAGTACCTGAGTATCGGCGTCTTTCCAATGGGTTGTGGCATAAATAGATAATATCTGTCGGGATCCCGTGCCGGACCAGAGTAGGTACCATAGGCGGACGGACTACCTTGATGAATGTGTGACTACAAGTGTCCGTCCCCGCCGGGATCAAAAATAGCTACATAATTGCCTAGCCTTTATCATACACCTGACAGTGGGAACCGTAAATACGGCTACACCCCCGCACTCACAGCACACCTTAGTGTGTGTGCTGATAACTCACATGGCCACCGAATTTTGGCCGCACCTCACTTTCTTGGTCTTGAAGAAAGCCTTGTAATCTCCTGTTTAGGCTGAAACATGTTGACCAATTCTTTTGGATAAAGAAGACCAATTTAGTCATTACAATATCCACTCTACTCTTTTAATCGTGCCCTAGGACCTCAGGAATAAAATTGCTATATCTCGATAGAGGATCCTAGAGGTATTTTTAAACTGCACCTTAAACTCACCCCCCCCCCCCCCCACGAAAACCACCTGCTCCGCTGTAAATCAGGCATCGTAGCACAGCTGGGTTGCACTCGGCAGCCCAACTGGGAACCCGATGATGAAGCATGCCACCAACTAGGTTGGTGGGTGAGGGTTCTTTTTAAAAACCTATTTGGTTTCTTTCCCACTCCACTTGGCACTGTGTTGCCTTGTATTGGATTCCCCTGTTGGGTCTTTCCCTTTTGTTGTTTGATCATTTAATTTGGGGATAAGGATGTACCCTTTCTTTTCCTCGCTCTCCCTTTGTTTTCCTCTCATAAATAGATAATAACCATATCCAGATCCCACATGTTTTATGTGTACGTGGTACGGCCGTGCCGGGTGCGATCTGGCTCTACCTGTCAGTCCTAGGTGGGCTGTGGAGGATAAGCTATGCTTGTCTGATCTCACGGCGCCCCTCTCCATGTCTGAGTCAGAATTCCCTAAGTGTTTAGTGCTAGAGGTATGGGTGCCTATCTCCTCCATGTGTACTTCTTGGTAGGTATCGCTTACATTGCCTTAAAATAATACCCTTAAACAAAACTGTAACCCTCTAATGTCGTCTCGGCAGTGGGAAATTCTGCCTCTTCAGAGGCTAGTGGGGTGGGTACAGGTGGTCCTCCCATTCACCATGTGTGGGAGGGTGGGGTACGGGAGAAAGCAGGAGGGGGAAGAAGGGGGGCCCTCAAGTCCATCCAGTCTTCCAACGCCCAGTGATCACCACCAGCTCCTCTCTCAACGCCGAGTAGATCAGGCGGGGAACATCCGCCCCATCCCACTCTCCATCCGCCGTAGGTCAGTCACCATCCATCTCCAAGTCCCCCCTGGTCCGTGGCCTTCTCATTCAGTCTGATCCTGGTCTGTGTCCCTGCATTCCTCTATAGGTCCCTCTGTTTGGGTTTCGGTGTCTGAGCGGTGTTCCCATTCATCCACTATCTTCGACCAAATGTCAGCTATGGGCCGTCTGTGGGTGCCTCTGGTCTCCCGCTGCAGCGCCCTCTCCTCAGCTCGGGCCCACTATTCTCTGCTTAGCCAATATCAGGGCCAGGTCTAGGAATCTACTCCCTACCTTCCTAGGCTTTGGTCTAGGCAAGGCCCCTAAAAGGCATACCTCTAGAGTATTCTCTAGTGTGTAGCTCAGGGTCACATTAAGTTTTGCAAGGACTGCTCCCCAAAACACCTGTAATAGGGTGCAGCCCCACGTCATGTGTTTAAAGACCAAATCCAGTATAGAGCAGCAGGGGCATAACCTAGGATCACCCCTGTAAATTGCTCTAATCCTACCTGGCATCAAATAAGCCCTATGGGTGTAGTTGTACTGGATGTATTTAAGGTGGATTATTCCACATGCATGATAGAGGCAGAATGCCTACTAAGGACCTCCACAAAATTCTAGCAGAAGTCCACAATCCAGAATGCCAAAACGAAGAAACCCTTTCATCGCAAGCCTTCTATGTCAAAAATTCCATGGATTTGATTGCAAAAATGTAAAAGATAGAAAATTACCTTAAGAACATAGCTATCACTCCCTACACATGACATCTACAATGTAATGCTTACAAAACCCTCTAAAAAAATGAATTTCATGCCATTATCAACGCAAGCAGAGCATCAGGTTTACCTTCAGACCCAGCACCTTAAAAAAATCTTTAAATCGGTCCGTTGCACAGCCTGCGCAGGGGATGTACGTAGAAGCTTACACAACAAATCCCAGAACTAGGGCCCAGATTTATGAAGCCTTTGTGTTGTCCTTGTGTCATGCAAGACAATGCAAGGACAATGCAAAGGCTTCAGTGATGTTTGCAAAGCCACACAAGGCCTGATTTGCGTGGCCTTGCATGGGTTTGTAAAGAAATGTAATGCAAGGCAGCTCCTTGCGCTACGTTATGTTACATTTCAACTTGGGAGACGTTATATGGGTGGAGCATGGGCGTTACATGCATCCACCCACGGACTGTGGTGCAATCCCAGATTTACAAAGACTTGTACACCTGGGAATGCGTCAAAATTCTATCTTTATTTCTCCTTGTTATTTTCTTTCTATGTGTGCTGTATTCTGCACCACACATAGAAAGAGGAAAATGCCTCTAAAGATTGTTTTTGTGCAGGAATATGTCCATTCCTGCACAAACTTTATCTGGGCTGTAACACAGGCACCCTTGAACCATGGTACAAGGGGGCCTGCATTGGCGCTAGGCTGCACAAGGTATGCCAGCTCAAGGAGAAAGCAGAAATGCTCCATATCTTTGTTAATACAGAGCATTTCTGCTCTCTTCCTTTCATGCAACGCAGAGCAGCAACGTTGCATGTTGCCCTGCATTGTGTGAAAGTTTAGTAAATGTGCCCCTCGATTCTTTCCTTCCTGAGCTGAAAACCTCTTACATTAGACTACTCCTCAAGAAGAACTGCGACCATCCAATGCAGCGAACTACAGGCCAATATCTTAATAGCCTCCTCCTAGGTAACATATTTGATGAAGCAGTTTTTACTCAGCTTTCCAGGTTTTCTGAGGAAAAGGACTTCATGTCAGACCAACAATCTGGAATCAGGCTAGGTAGAGGCACAGAGGCAGCCCTTGTATCCATTTGGGGTGATCTAAAATTCCCAGTGAACAAGAATGGAATATTCTCCCTATTGCTTCTGGATCTATCAGTAGCATTTGACAATGCAACTACAAAGATTCCATCATCATGGAATATGTGAAAATGTTCTAATTAGATTGACTCATACCTCAAAGACACACAGCTTTGTATGACTACCACCATTCACATAGCCCTCACTCCTGACATTGTGGCATACCTCAGGGATCCTCATTTTTAATTAACCATCCACCTAACCCCTTACTGTCTTGTGGCTCATGGCCTGCCTGGCTACGTTGGCACAGGCCTGGCTGCCATGATGACTTTTGCGAACGTTACTCTTAAACTGTTGTTCTGTCGCCCTCTGCTACTGCCAAGTTATTTTACAACTGTCTGCATTTTCTGTTTCTCACCTTTTCTCCTATTCCCTTTTGGGCTCAGTCTGAACAACAGTTACAAGGTCGAATAACAAATCCCTGGTTCATACTGATTTGGCCCGTCCCTCGCACCTAGACATAACACCATGTACAGCTGCCATTGAGAAATTAGTGTGCTTTTAATAATGCGGTCGCCTGCTCTAGGCAGCACTTGGAGACAAACTTTCCAGAGAGAAGAGCTGTGATTGTATGCTGATGTAGTTTTGCATCTAGAGACTGAGGTATGGGGGTTCGCTAGTCAAAGCCCAAAGGTCTTCTATTCTCATAATAAACTGGCTTCCAGCACGGGGAGGGTGGTAATGTTAGTTAGACATATATCCACTGCTTTATGAGATGCTTTCCCCGTTCGTATTCTATGGAGTAGTAACTATGCTGATTATATTGTTCATATGTATTATGCTATTAGTACTAACACGTGTACTGTATCTTAGAGCACGTAAGTTGAAATAAATATTTTGAACTATACAGTGTCTCTTCTTACGCATGTTGTGGACAGGTACGAGTGTGACGAAAGAGTGTTCTTGCCTCTGCGAGTCCTGGGTGAGAGAGAGATACCGTGTTCTAGGTTGTCTAATCATTGGTATATTAGTGCTAATGGGACGCTAAGGCTAGTTGGGTTGGGGTTTTGGGTGCTAAGGTCTATGGTAGGCTCACCACTATATTCCGAGGTCCTATTATCCTGTGCATAGCTCTGTATGTGCAGAAACCTTATGACATGGCGCGACCAACGAGTGGGGCAGCTTACTTGCGAGACGCTTGAGTAGTACTTGTGCTTGTCCACAAACCCCTCACGTATGCTTCCGGAAGCGTGTGTGACGGCGATACCTCCTATATTGCGGATTTTGTAGGTTCTTTCAAGCTTGATGTTATTAAAAAAGGTTTTTTAGATATAACCCTTTTTGTGCTGCCTCGTGTAAGATTGTTGAATAGACCCGTTAGTAATGGCGGGTATAGACATAGCGGCGCATAGCCGCACAGCACTCCGGGATCACTTACGGGTGTATGGAGTGCCAGACGCGGGAGTTGAACTAGTCTTTGTGGTTCAAGCCGACCCGGCTTTCCACTTTGAAGTGTTCTACTCTTGGATCACTTTTCCAGCGGTGAATGCGAACGATAATCTGTTCCATGAATATGAACCCACCGTTGTTCCTGCTGTCTATAGACCTTATACTACTCTTGAAGTACCGCTCACGGCTTGGCAACACCGTGTTTGGTTTAATGGCGCCCTCCCACAACCGACTACCACGGTTCGTTTAGGCCCCTTATCTATAGAGGGGGCCACTTGGCCTGTTTTGGCCGGGTATACCCCACATCCGCGTTATATGACTATACCAGTCGCGGAACTGCGCACTATGTATGCGGCCTTGGTGCAGGTGCATCGAGCTTTAGTGCGATATGTTACAGGCAGCATCCATGGAGCCGCTCCTGGAGTTGCTGGCCAACCAGCTGCTGCAGGCGGAGTGACCATAAGTCCCGTCATGGTGAATTCGGTGATGGGCAAACGGCCACAAAATAAGGATGATTTTCCTTATTGGCTTGCAGAAAAGTTTGATCAGTTGGAGGCAGTTTTTCCACATACAACTCCAGTGGATAAACATCGTATTTTAACGATTAGTTTGCCAAAAGACTTAATTCCCGAGTTGACAGCATGTGACAACTGGGGTAAGGTATTCGCAGCAGTATATTCTAAATGTTTTGGTACTCCTTCCATGACGGTTCTTCCCTCTGTAATTAAAAAAGTACAGGACGAACATGGCCCTGAAGCGGCTGTGGAATTAGGGATGAGACTGGTGGGAGTGTTTGAAGTAGTAGCTGAGCTGATCCTTGCGAATGTCAAGGGCGATGCAGTGAACTTTCAAGTAGCTAACGCTTTGGCTTTAGTCCCAGAATTGGACAAGCCTCGCGAATTACCGAAAATTATTACCCAGGCTTACAAAACTATTGGTAGAAACAGCCTGGGTAACAAGCCTTTGCAAAACAGCAAACACAATCGCAACCACAACAGCAACAAACCAAATCTCAATCTGAGAAAGATGAGAAACCAGTCTTCACTAAAAAGAGCTGGAGGCTGAAAAAACAGGGAAAGCAACAAAAAAGCCGGGGTCGCGAGGCGCATCCCCGGTTTCAGTTTCTTCTGAACGCACTTATGATTTACGCGATAGAGCGAGAATTAAGTCACCGGATAGGTTTCAAATCCCTGATACGCGTTCTCCTCGTTCTTCACAGGCACAGACTTCGTCACAGGCCGGTGGAGGAGACCGCCAGGATAGAGGAAGGGCCCGTGAGGCCCCACAGGGACGAGACCAGCCTCGACAACAAGTCAGAGGAAAAGAGGAAGACGCTCAACGTTTTCGACCACAATTTCAGAAGAAGAAAGTTGCCGCTGTAACAGCGAAATATGCCACAGACGGTGAGAATGAGACTCCTGAATTGGACGTGGGCAGTAACCCTCCTAGACAGCGCCGCGGAAGTTTCCATAGTGCGGGAGGCGCTACGTCCTCATATGGAGGCGACAGCAACTGAAACATTCATTACTGTTGAAACAGCAGACACCAGAGTGGCACCCCCTGACAGACTATTTAATATTGTCATCCAAATTGAAGGTGATATACAGCGTGTAATTAAAGGGATTTTTGGGAAAATCTGACCTCTTCATATGACATTTTGTTAGCAGAGGCGGATTGGCCACCCCCATTCGTTCTTGCTGCACGTAAAGGGGAGGAGGTAATCCTTCCGAGCTTTTCTCGACATGTCCCAAAGGACAAAGCGGAGGCTCTAGCAGCAGAGTGGGCTGTGTCCCTGGCTCCAGCGTTATTCCGCAATCACGTGGGTTGGGACGAAGATTCTCCCCCCCATGAAATACCTTTGCGGTCACTACCGCAGCCACAACCCCAATATCCCATAAAACGTGAAGCCAAAGGCCACGTTTCCGAAATTCTAACTCAGTTGGAATATCAGGGAGTAATTGAACCCTGTGTATCACCTATGAACAACCCCCTTTTCGCGGTTTCTAAACCCGATGGATCGTACCGCTTAGTATTGGATTACCGGCATTTGAACTCACATTGTCGGATCTTCGCGGTGCAAAATACCCATAGTTCGGCGCTTGTAGACAGTCTTGTTCGTAAAAAATATAAAACGACACTTGACCTTTCAAATGGATTCTACACGCACAACTTGGCCCCGGAAAGTGGCCAATGGTGTGCTTTTACTTCCGGTGGTAAAATGTTCAAATTCAGGCGTCTTCCTATGGGCTACAAAAATAGTCCAGGCGTGTTCGCCGCTCGTGTTGTCTCTTTGTTAGACGGCATTGATCCAGACGCCTGTTCGTATGTGGATGACATTTATCTGACGGACCACGAATTGTTTCCGCATCTGACCCGAGTAGACCGCATTATTCTTGAATTCGCGGTTCAGGGATACAAAATTAACTTTGCCAAATCTCATATTGCTGAATTTACCGTTTTGTTCTTGGGCTATGAGCTCAACAATGAAGGTAAGGGTTTAGCCCCCATTTTCTGGAGAAATGTGCACTTCTGTGCCCTCCTACTAATCTGAAGAAGCTTCAGTCTTTGCTGGGTTTTCTGAACTTCGGACGTACATATATTCCCGAATACGCCCAGCGTATTAAGCCACTGTATGACTTGATACAACCTACTTATTCGAAGTCTTGCTGGCTTCCGGAGCATACCTCCATTCTGCAGTCTTTGCAAACAGACCTTCTTGAGTCTAAATACCTTTTGACACGTGATAACCACACAAACTTGGTGATTAGAATCATCCCAGGGGCAGTGGGTTTCACGTACTTAACCTTTAATGAAGGTGATACAGTACCCATCGCATACAAGTCACATCTGTACACCTCCGCAGAAATGCGGTTCTCATCTGTGGAGAAAGTGCTAACAGCAGTGCAAATGGCGATCCTGAAGGAGCGCGCACTGGCACAGGAAAACGCATTTTGGTGGTAACACCATATCCTGCTCTAGAGGCAGTGACCAAAGCAAGTGTACCGAACTCTAAAGCTTTGCACCCCCGTTGGATTCAATGGGCAACATCTTTGACGTCTCCGGATGTCACTTTCATTTTTGACTCTTTTCTTCAGACCCAGGAGTTTTTACAGTATGAATTCTTTCATCCTCCTCCTTTGTCTTTATTGCCGCTTGAGGATTACGACTGTGTGATCTACACCGATGGTTCGGCACAACCGGCCACGGGTTCCAAGCATGCTTATTCAGCCGCATGTGCTATTGTTGCAGGTACGTTTGTGAACGGAAAGTTCAAATCCACTGTGGTGCATACACAGACACTCGGGGACAGTACCGCACAATTGGCCGAGTTGCGTGCATTGGTGCTTGCTCTTGAGTTCGTAAATCCTGATGTGACCACTTTAATCGTGTGCGATTCATACTACTGTGTTCAATCATACAATGACAATCTGTTCTTTTGGTCGCAAACTGACTATAGAGACGCTAAAGGCAGCACAATCAAGCATAAAATGCTTTGGGTTAGAGTGGCAGAATTACAAAGACGTCTGCCACTCACACAGGTGGTACACACCTTAGGCCATCAGCGAGTGGGCGCACACGCTGTTGGTAACGGTCTGGCGGATGAAGCTGCCAGATCAGCAGTACTCACGTGTACAGTAGCAGCAGTTACTAGGTCCATGTCTAAAATAGACACTGATATCTTGGCAGCTATTGCTGCAACAAAAGAAGGAATGAATTACCCTAGAGGTTTCCCTTCTAAATATTCTTACCAGATAGGTCCCGATCAGGCTCCTTACGTAACAATACCTGACGTTGGTGATCGGCTGATCCCCAACGCGGACCGCAGACTTTCCTTAATGGCAGCGGCACACGAAGGCATGGCTTCGGCTCATGCTGGTGTGTCTGCGACAATTTCCATTTTGCAGCAGCGTTACTGGTGGCGTGGTTTATATAAAGATACACGTACTTATGTGTTTTCCTGTGACGTTTGTCAACAGATCAAGCCTTCAACGGCCACAAGACCACCGCAGACCTCGCTTGCAATTTCAAACAGACCCTTTGGGTGTGTTTACTTGGATCACTGCGGTCCATTTTCTTCAGACACTGCCTATAAATATATCTTAGTGGCAGTGGACTCGTGCACACGGTTCATCTGGGTCTGGCCACAACGGAGTGCTGACGCTCGAAATGTCATAAGGGATTTGCGAGTCTTTGTGGGAATTTTTGCATGCGGCACCTTCCATTCTGACCAAGGTCCAGCGTTTGCCTCTAAGGCTTACAAGGACGCAATGGGCTCCTTAGGGGTGCGGGTGAAATTTTCGTCTCCGTATAGGCCTGAGGGCAATTCTATCGTTGAACGAATGAACCGTGACTTAAAGCAATCCTTGACAGCTAGAGTTATAGGTACTGGCAGGAACTGGCTGGCCCACTTGTATACTGTTCAGCGTGCACTTAATAATCTCCCTAGAAGGCCTCTGGGTGGGCGGACCCCTTACGAAATGCTCTTTGGCATACGAATGTTTGTGCCTGACCTTGATGGTCTAGACATGGCGGCGCAATCCGCCAAGTTTGATGTAGATAACCATTCTACTATGTTACAGGACTTACAAGAAGCCCGAGACAAACTTGCAATTGCACATTTGCCTTCAGCCACAGACCCTGCTCTGCAGATTCCAGTTGCCGGCTGGCTTCCGAAGATTGGCGACCTGGTACGAGAGAAGGTGGAGAACAAAAAAGAATTCGGACCCTCTTTTCGTGCACCGGTTCCAGTCCTGGGCTTGAAGGGAACACGTACAGTCATCTTACCACCGCTTCCCGGTCGCAAGGAAAACAGATACATCTCAGTGGAAAATGTCAAGCTACAACATCTGGCCGATCCTGAATAGTGTCACACCAGCGGTCTCTTGTCCTGCCATTTATCGGACATGTATCCGCGGCACGCCTGCACGAACAGTCACTGATGTTACCATGGAGATGGTCGATTTGCCTGAAAATATATTTGAACCCCCTGCATCCCCCTGCATTGATGAGGACGAATATACTTATCCCGCCACAGAGTCGGTGGCACACCAACCAACAACGCCACTGAGCCCGACATATTATTCCTTTGACTCGGATTCCAACTCATCAAAGGCCCCGTCCAAGTTTAGTCTTTTTGTATCCTGGTTTAGAGACAATTTTTTAATTCCACCTTGGACATATATTTGGATGGTACTTTTCTTGGTTTTTTTGTTCATGTCCATTGGCTTTGTCACGGTGTTTTTCTACTCATCAATGGTCACTATTTACCTGAACGCTCTGCTGTGAACAGTGTGGCTGGGACTTTGGCTCCACATTCCTCTTCACACATCATGAAGCGTGACCACACATTTGTGAACATTTCAGCGTTTCCAGTTGCAGATGGCATCGTATGGGATGCGGTAAACTTTCAAATCCATGGCCCGACGGAAATTATTAATGTACCAAATGTCCTTCGAGTCTCGATGGGTGATGTAGTAAAAAGTAATATTCATTCTGATGATTGGGATGTGCATGCCGTTGAAGCATTGTTTGCTGATTTAAAATATTATGCTTCCTTTAATGCTGAGGACTTGTATATGAATTCTGCGAATTATGCCGATTTGTATTGCTACCAGCATTGGGGCAATCATTTTCTCCACAAACCGAGTGCACTACGTAGCCCTGTTACTTACACCCAATGGGAACATTGTCCAAACCCCATACCAGGTAGCTCCCAGACTCTTCGAAATAAATTCACCTATTTTACTGATTTCAATCGATCGAACCCTGGGTCCTATTATTTTAAATTAAAAACCCCATTGACTCAAAAAATAATGTTGACCCACACTAAATTACTTTATTCGGGTTCCTTTTTGAGCGCCTTGGCGGTGGGTGGTTATGAGTATTGGAAAGACACAGTGGATTTAAAATCAATCTGGGGTTCGAAGCCATGGCAGGTGCAAGGCACTGAGGCGTTGCACCGCGCTTGCCTTATCCCAGCCCAAATTATGTTTTTAAATGCTTCCATTTATCAGACCACGTGTTGTGGGTTGTCTTCCGTTAAACAACTAAACGCGCCAGCCATCCCATTCTTGTCGAGTTCACCAAATGACAGTTTACGATTTAATATGTCCCTTTTACAGTTACAGGCTCAGTTCCAAAATAATTCCTTTAACGTTTCTGCACTGATACAGTCACCCTGGTTGGCATGGCCCATATCATCGAATGCATGCCAGCTGCGTTTCCATGGCACAGTTCCTGGCTACATACAGGACAAGCCTGATCCAAGATTTACTGCAACTCGTACTGTCACCACGTATTCGGTTGGTAAACTATGTAAACAATGGTTACAACATTCGTCCTTGGACTCTGTTAAGAAACATTTGTCTCTCCTATCAGGCACTATTGATTTATCTGACTTTATCTTGGGACCTCGTGGTCCCCGACCGAAGAGGTTAATTTATGAAGCGTATAATGAACTCTGGAAGCTGTCACAAATGGAGGCTGCTTCCCGCCTTCGGGAAATAGACCAAGCAAATTTGGAAAAGGTGCTTGCTGTTGTTGACAATAGTATAAATACCCTGTCTTCCCGCATTTACACATTGGAGAATATTGTATCCTCTGTTGTTGATATTGTACAAGATGATGTCTCTATGTTGTATCATGGTCAGAATCAGTTACGCTCAGTGATGCAGTTTGCCTGGACTTTGCAAACCCTTAAATTAGGTAAAGTTCCTTGGAATCTCTTGAACACCACTGCCCTTTTTCTGCCTTTTAATTTGACGGAAAAACAGCAGTTCATGTCCATGAAAGATGCATCTTATACCTTGTTACATATCGAGAAACTTGATCCTTTACCATTTTCTGTAGCAGAACTAGATTCTGCGGTGTGGCTAGTTCATGGGGTTATCGCTTTACCTTTTTCCCTGTTTGAATTTAGCTCGTGCATGAGACATTATCCTGTGGGCCGTTTCCAGCCTTTGGGTAGTGCTTTCCTGCATGAACTTTGGTCCTTGCCTTTCATGTATAAATGCCTTAGAGAAGGCAAGGAAGTGTTTCTCACGGGGGAGTCTTGTGATTCAACTGTGGGTCATTCGCTTATTTGCAAACATATTAAATTGCACGGGGCTTGTAGCGTTTCAGTTCCGAATCTGGCATGTGTGCTAAAGGGTATTCCTGCTCCTGCTATTTCTCCTACTTTTACTTTGCTTACTAACGGTAGCTATTTGCTTTCAAATAACGAAGACTGTTGTGGCCTACAGGCTGGCATTCCATATATTGTTACGGTCTCACACAGAGTTGTCTGCTGCAAGAATGTGCTTTTTCCTCCCCCTCACGACATCGTTGATAACTCTATTTGGCCTTCCATTCCTACCATGGAGGCAGATTTCAATAAGTTGAGCAGAATAAAGGCCCTATTATTGAATAAGGAGGTTATGCTCACATCCGCCCGGGAGACATTCATTCTCCAGGTGGCTAGTACACACAGTGAATACAGGCCCTTTTGAACACTGACCTCCCCCAACATTTTGGGGAGTTGATTCATCGTATTTTTAACGCATCAAACACTGAGGGTCTGGTGCACTTTTTTAAAATTGTGGGGTCTGGCCTGGTGTCCACCTTCCAAACTATTTTCGGTGTGATACCGGCGTTCATTCATTCTATTTTTTCTAGCGTCTTTGGTGGCTTCCCATTAATCCTCGCTTTGGCGGCTGGTGTCTTACTGTTGGTCTGTTTTCTGCGCAATGGCTGCACACCACTGGGCGACTTCTGGTTGGCTTCGATGTTCTGCCCTTGGCAACTATCAGTGTGTCCTACACCCTTTCTTTTCGCTTTGCGTATTTCACTTGCGTGCAACCTGTGATGTCTTGCATTCGGTGTCCGTTCAGATGGACCATGGATTATTGCCTCTCCAATTCGTCATTGTCTGTTCCGGATTTTGTCCAGTTGGTGGGTCCCTTAGAGGCCCATGAACGGGACTGTTCCGCTGCTGGCTTTATGATGCGTGCGGCTGCACTGGGGATTTTGGCACAATGGGATATCTGGGCGGCTGCTCAGAATCTCCTACAACAAAGTTATATTGAATATCACGCAAGCTGTCCCGCATTGCTTCTAGATGCTCCATCCACTGAGGAACATTCATGCAGCTTTGATCTGTTGGACTGGATGGCGTCTACGTTTTTTGACGATTCCAATGATGTCCTCTTGGACGGTATAGCATTTTCCTGCTCTTCCACGTTTTTGGATTAACTTGCCGTTCACTGTCGGTGGATTGCCTCGTTTCTGCTCAGGTGTTTGGAACTCTGTCTGCATTTTCAATGGACTGTCCAGGGGAGGGTGTCTTGTGGCTCATGGCCTGCCTGGCTACGTTGGCACAGGCCTGGCTGCCATGATGACTTTTGCGCACGTTACTCTTAAACTGTTGTTCTGTCGCCCTCTGCTACTGCCAAGTTATTTTACAACTGTCTGCATTTTCTGTTTCTCACCTTTTCTCCTATTCCCTTTTGGGCTCAGTCTGAACAACAGTTACAAGGTCGAATAACAAATCCCTGGTTCATACTGATTTGGCCCGTCCCTCGCACCTAGACATAACACCATGTACAGCTGCCATTGAGAAATTAGTGTGCTTTTAATAATGCGGTCGCCTGCTCTAGCCAGCACTTGGAGACGAACTTTCCAGAGAGAAGAGCTGTGATTGTATGCTGATGTAGTTTTGCATCTAGAGACTGAGGTATGGGGGTTCGCTAGTCAAAGCCCAAAGGTCTTCTATTCTCATAATAAACTGGCTTCCAGCACGGGGAGGGTGGTAATGTTAGTTAGACATATATCCACTGCTTTATGAGATGCTTTCCCCGTTCGTATTCTATGGAGTAGTAACTATGCTGATTATATTGTTCATATGTATTATGCTATTAGTACTAACACGTGTACTGTATCTTAGAGCACGTAAGTTGAAATAAATATTTTGAACTATACAGTGTCTCTTCTTACACATGTTGTGGACAGGTACGAGTGTGACGAAAGAGTGTTCTTGCCTCTGCGAGTCCTGGGTGAGAGAGAGATACCGTGTTCTAGGTTGTCTAATCATTGGTACATTAGTGCTAATGGGACGCTAAGGCTAGTTGGGTTGGGGTTTTGGGTGCTAAGGTCTATGGTAGGCTCACCACTATATTCCGAGGTCCTATTATCCTGTGCATAGCTCTGTATGTGCAGAAACCTTATGACATTACCAGATCAGAATAGATCATTCAACCTCGCCTGCAACAACTATGCAGATAATACACAAATCATTCTAAAAATGGATAGCCCAGAATATCTCTACAAATCAAGACTTGATGCCTGCCTCTGTGCCTTAAATGCATGGATGATGAGTAATCGTCTAAAGCTCAACCCCTGTGTATAATGGTACAAACACCAGCCTACCACCATATGGCCAATGGAAATTGATGCTCCTCCACCTACATCAAAAGCAGAAAGAAACCAAGGGTTAACCATGTAGTCAGACCTATCCTTAATACGACATGTCAGCAAGGTCTCAAAGAGCAGCTTCTACACAATGAAAACACTGCAATGAATCTTCTTATACCTTGGGTACATTTGGCCTCGTTCCTCTATGGTCATAGAACTCCTAGGTGACTTGCAATCATGGACATCATTTAGGGGTCACCAGAGGTCGCAGTTGCGACCCCTAGCTTGCCTCTCGCTACCCCTGGCACTGCCTTTGCGACTCCTGGCCTCAGAGGTGGCAAAAACAGTGCTAAGAACTTAGGGGTGTCTCACATTATCAAAGTGAGGCTCTAACCTCGTTTTCTGCTCATTTTTATTACATTAATAGTGAACAATAGTTAATTATTCACTATTAGTGTAATAAAAAGTGGAGCAGCAAGATCTGGACCTTCACTGGCATCTTAGATAAGAAATATAAAATGGTTTTAATGTATGTGTATGCGTGCATGTGGTTGAGAGTGAGTTTGGGTGAGAGAGCGTGTATATGTGCGAGAATGTATGTTTGTATATGGGATTGTGGATGTGTGTGTCAAAACGAGTGAGTAAGCATAAATGAGTCAGAGTAAGAGTAAGTGACAAAGTGTGAATGAGTGATTCAAGGTGAGAGTGAGTGCACGAAAATCAGTGAAAATGAATGAGTGCAAGTCAGTGCTAATGATAGAATGAGTGTGAATAAATGAATGTAGGTGAGCATGTGTTGTTACGCTTGCAGATCCGCTGTTAGATCTGGCATGCTTCTTGGCTTATAGAAGCACCCTTGACAAAATGTTAGCACTGGAATACTGGAGGCAGTACTTGAATATGAAATACCCTCTGCAAAATTCTACTGCTGGCATTCTGTAGGTACATTTTGGCATGGAGCACCCATGAAAAAATGCCAGTGCTGGCCTCCTGGAGGAAACTCATGGCATAGTTGGCACCTGTGACAAATTGCTTGTGATGGCACATTGAAGGACATTCTTGGCATATGGGAAGACAACTGTGGCAAGGTCATGGTGCCATCCATGACAAAATGTGGTCCATGACATATTAGACATAACCCTTGACATTATGGACCTCCATACTCCATAGTGCAAGAGAAGCAGTATTAGGAAAATTCTGGCACTGGCATATTGTACGTAATGTTTGGGCAAAAGGGGCCACCATGGCAAAATGCTGGTCCTAGCAATGGAGGTCATTGTTTACATAAGGAGACACCCATAGGACATTTTAAAAACATAATTGGGTGAACTCATGGGGACTGTCAGATTTCAGTAGCTTAACATACCATGAAAGGACTTGAATATTTAGTGAGTGTTTTGTGTAGAGCCTATGGCTTTTTAGCAAATTTATGTGAAAATTGTGTATTAAAATGCACTAGTAAAGCCCATTTTCTCCAAAATGTTCTCAGGAAAGAGAAACCTCCACTCTTTGTTCTCCCTAGAAGAATATATAATATTAATTATACTATTATGTAACTTCAGCAGTGTTAATTATTGTGATGTCATCAGGATTAAGGTTATGTGACATCAGTTCTTCGGATGATGCAGGGTCAAAGGTCATATGATGTCACTTCCTGTGACATCATTAAGGTCAAAGGGTATATGATGTCACTCCCGATACCCCTGGCATTTTGGTGAATCGACATACATGCTTGCAATGTCCCTATTATGTATGCCAGAGGGTATTTTATCCTATATATAAATGTTTCAATACAGAATTTATTTTGCATGTTTTAAGATATGCCCTTACTTACATAGGTCATACCTTTTGGAAAGAATTCCTAATTATGCTTCTTTGATTTAAAACACTTAGAAGTGGCAGAAATGTAGTATGGAGATCTGCATAAGGAAAGTTCTTCTTTCTACCACGGTTTTAATGGAATAACCTGCAACAACAGAGGAAGGGCAGAATCAAAGCAAACTGGAAACATAAACCAGCTCTTTTTAGGTCTTGCCTAGGCAGCGCTTGTCCTGTCTCTTCGAGCTATGCTGTATTCAGGTATGGACTTGAAGCTCCACCCATCTTTTCAATTAGCTTCTGTTACTGTCCTTTCTAAATGGTTGATTTTTATTCGTGATTAGGCTTAGTAGTCCCTCCTTAGTACTGCCTTTTCTCCTTTTGTAACCTCCTATGAGGACTACCACTCGGTAGGTTTTAATTACAGCCTCTGAGCACTATTGTGTTAAACCCCTTTGTCCTGGAAGCTGTCGCAGGCAGGACACGCTGTCCCCCAACGCTTTTTAGGTCTCGCCTGAGCCAGTGCGCATGCGCTGCTCTGCGAGGCATTTAGTAAGGGCTTTTCAACTCTGAACACACGCTCGCGCGTGTGCTTTTTTTTAATTAACCCACGATTGGTCTTTGCATGCGTCTTTCTAAGAAAGACAGCACGCAATTGGCCCAAGGCGGGTGCATGTCCCACCTTCTTTCTCCCCTGGCCTAGGGTGCTCAGGAGCGAGCATCGGCGCCATCTGTTTCCAATTATCGCGCCCGCTCTCGCGTTCGCGTTAATTGGAAACAGATAGAGCTCGTGCTGGCCCTGATGCACTTTTTCTCCAAACGCGGCGCTTTCACTTTCGGCCGCGCTTGTTATTTCCTTTTGCTGAGGCTTGTTAACGCTGTGTCCTAGCGAGCAGCAGCGCACGCAATAGAAATATTAGCCCGGGTTACTCACATCAGTGACTCCTTTTCGAGTGTCCCCTGCCCCCGGAGACCAGCAGTCAAGGTCATTCCCAAGCCCCCACCGCTCCCCGGAGGCTGCTGCGTCAGCCTGCCCTCAAGTGCCTCCCAGGATGAAGGCTGTTCCCAGCCCCACTGCTTTAACGGGAAGCGCGGCTGGGAGCAGGGACGGAGTTTCCGCACACTGTCACGATTCCGGTCGGTCCTAGTTTCCGGACACTCCTCGCGTCCATTTTAAGGAGAGGCGCGGCCGAAAGGAGGCAGTTTCACGCTCATTTCCTCGAGTACTCGAAGAGGTTAACGTCCGCTCCCCGTCCCCTCCCGTTTCCTTTGTGAAAGGAGATTCGCCTCTTACTGGGCCGCCCCAGCTCTTGGCAACGAGATGTGCAATTACTGCGTGAGCCAACGTGCCGTGCTGCCCTTCACCCCTCTCCTTCTTTCATCTCGATTTCTTTCTGCATTTTCATTCTTCCGTTATTTCAGTTTGTCCTCACTTATCTCTTTCATAACTTCATCTCCCTCACTTTCCTCCCTCTCCATTTTCTGTTCTCTTGCCTCTCCCCCACACCTCTTTCTCTCATTCTGCCTCATTTACACATTACGTTTAATTATTTTCCTTATCCATGCCTGTCTCTAATCCTTTGTATTCCTTTATTTTTGCCTCCTTTTTTGGCTTCATTCTTCCCTTCTTTTTCCTCCTTCCTTTCTTTTCTCTATTTCTTTCAGACTCCTTTCCTCGCCCTAAACTATCGTTACTTTCCCACACTTTCCTCTCTTCTTCCATCATTCCGCCCCCTTTCTTATGCGTTCAATCTAACATTCCTCCCCAATAAACAGTAAAAGTGGCAACTCCTGTTTAATCTTTCCTTAAGCACGTCCCCTACAGTACCTCACCTGCAAGACCCCGTCGTCATTATCCTAGGCAAGCACCTCACATTCTTGAAGTAGAAAAATAGAAAATGCACAAAGGCTGCAAACCTCAAGCTTTTCCCTCGATTCCGTAGAAACTCCCCGTAAAAAAGCATTGGTGTGGCCAAGAGGCCTGGCCTCCGCAAGCTGGAGATGTGTTTTCTTTTTTTCATAATAAGTACATGCCACAAAATATAGGAAAGAATGGGAAAAACAACCTGCCACCTTAATGTGGTGGTCATATGCTAAAAATAAATATTTAATAATTAATGAACATTATGTATATAATTTAATAGAACACGATGGATGCTCCCTTGCATGCAGGTGTTTTTAGACCAAATATAGAAACCCTTTAATATTCACTGCACTGCACAGTAGAGGAAAATATCATCCTTACTAGCACAAAGAAAAGGTGCTGTTGTGTTTGAATTACTGTAACCTGGAGGGATAGTTTAAACATGTAATGGAATCTAAAACAAATCAAAGTCTGCTAAAGAATGGAAAGAAAAAAGCATTTATGATCTAAAGTTTTTGTCTAACTTCCAAGGCGGTGAAGTGTACTGTTTTTAGATTACGCAAAATGCCATCATTCATGGTGTAAGCGAGCAATGCTTGAGGTGTGCTGACCCATTGCCCATGTAGATGTGATTGATAGTAGAACAAGCCAATGGATGAAGAGGGTAGACCCCAAGACCCTTTATATATTTATGTATTTATTTGTTTATGATTTTTTTTTGTGCTTACATGAGGCAACTGTACTATCTAAAGCTGTCTGTGGGCCAGACCGAAAAATGTCAGCAGACGTTTTTGTGGTGTGTACATTTCCAGGGGCATATTTCTTTCTTTTAAAACTAACTGACAAAGCATCTATTGGCTGAGGCCCAGTGATGTGAAACAACCTGCCCAAGATCATATGAAAGGTTGTGTCGAGCCAAGAATCCAAATAGGGTCTTTTAGGCCATTGAATATGCACAGGCATTCTCAACAGCACTTGTCCGTATTGCTAGTCTTTCCCCGAGTCAGTGACTGTTCCACAGTAGTCTTTTTCTTTCAGGCTTATGCACGCTTCCAAAGATAACCTCTCTGGATTTGACAATTGCTAGAAATAAATATCTCTCAAAGATACTGGCACAGGCTTTATCCTTGCATCCCCCATCTCTTTGCAGAGAATTAACCGGTGCTTGAGTGGCTCACACAGTCTTTTGACACAGCCCTGCCCAGGGACAGCTTTTGTAGGAGTGTGGCATTTTTATGGCTGGTATTAGAATGTTTTGGTGTCATTGGTAAATTTATATTTTTCCATGCCATGTTGTCATGCTGTCCTAAGCATCACCTAAGCATCACCTAAACATCACCTCAGTCTGCCCTCGGAATCTGGCATCTGTTGATTCTCCCCTATTGTCCGTCCGCTGATCGTGTTCTAATTAAATTACTGTTTTCCAACCTCCACTCCCCCGTTATTTATGTCCCACTCCCCCATAACAAAAAAATGTATAACAAACAAGCATGAGAACAGGCAGGAAGAAGTTGCCAGCAGTGCAAGTACAAAAAAACTAGAAGATATTTTTTATGTTAAAATCTTTTTTTAATCAGGTTGTTCAGTTGTATATAATGTCGTCTTGGTTTGTATAAAGGTAACAAAAATGCTTAACACTTTTTATTATAACTTTTCAACAGGATGCACAGCAGCCACAGTGCTCTACAACATAGCCAAAAGTTCTGGCTAAACACATAAGGTCCCAAAGGCGAGACCTACTGGCTATGCCAATGCTTGTTTTTTATTTAAGCAGCGCAGCATGCCTCAGATGCAATAATCGGGGCCACGCCTTATTTTGTTATTGAACTCGGCCGCATGCCTTTTTTATTTCTATCTTTTCTATTGTTGCAATGGCGGCACCTGCGCTTAAGCTTTAAACATCTTAAGCTAAAGTGTGGGTGCAGCGATTGCTTCAAAAGTAAAGAAATAGAAAACAATATGCATCCCACATGTTTTTTTTCTATTTCTTTACTTTTGAAGCAATCGCGGCACCCGTACTTTAGCTTAAGATGTTTAAAGCTAAAGTGTGAGTGACACCATTGTAAGAAAAGTAAATAAATAGAACAGAAATGCGGCAGCACGCCTAATATATACCCTCTCCGTGTTTATCTTTAACATCTACTCCCTCCATTCTCTTTCTCTTCCCTTTTACCCTCCTACGATTCCTCAGCTCCTCCACTGTCATGCTAACCCTTTACTTCCTCCTTTACTTTCTTCTCCTGCCCTCCCACCCACTCCAGTTTCTGGTTATGTGCGCACGTCATCACCCTCTTGCTCTTTCACACTAGACTGGTTTGACAAGAGTTAGGCGGTTAGCTGCCCCCGTGACCTTTCTCCTATACTGCGGGTTATTGGCTACTTGCGAGAAAGGGGTGGGGCATTGACGCATTCTTCAAAGTGGCAGAGACATTCAGACTGTCCCTTGTGAGTATATCAGGCGTTCCTGCGATCTTAATGCAGGATCGGAGTTCGGTACGAATAGCGCACATTAGATCTCAACATGCACCATACCTGTAGTATTTCACCCATTCCAACACACTGTCCTGTGCCAGGAGTGAGCCGACTGCCCACCACGAAAAGGCCCACCCCCTAAGCTGACCTTTAATAAGACCCACTTTGTCCTCAAGAGTCCCCTCCAGACAGCCCGATGGAATAAACTGAGGGGAGCCAGCTCCACTGACCATGGCACTTTACGAACAAAACTGCAGTCCTGTCTAGCAAAGGAGCCAGGATGTTGTCCCTTCTGAGTCTCCCTGTAGGCGACGAGGCCAGCTGCATCTTTCTCAATGCACAGATCTCAAATTGGCGAGTCTTGTGCGAGCTGATCACCCAGTCCATTGATCTCATGTTGACCCATCTGAGTTGTAAGTAGCTCTCCTAGTTCACATACTTTGAATGCTCTGAGTAGCACACTCAGGCCCGTTAATTTAGGTGGGCCTTGTAACAATAATTACGAAGACGAGGAAACAGGATTATTCCGGGCCACACGAAATGGGGGGCTCAGTCTTAAGTTTCTAAAGTGATCAATATCAGATGTGAGTAGCTCACCCAATTGAAAAATGTCAAGCTCTTTTATGTCAGTTGTAAGTAGCTACTTAGTCCACAGATTTAAGACTCTCCCTTGTCAAGTTGGAGTAGCTCACCCAGTCCACAGATGTGTCTAGTGTCAGCTGTAAGTAGTTCACTCAATTCAGAGAACTGTTGTGTGCAAGTGGCAGCCTCGTTTTTTCAGAGCAACACACTTTGATTAACCTACACACAGTTATCAAAGTCCCTGTTAGCATCTGTGTGCACTAAGACTCAACTCATTGCTAATACCTTGAAAGATGTATTTTATTTTGAAATGTTTTATATAAGCACAACAAGGCCCCAGTGGGTGTCAGAACATCTTATATGTATACAGTTTAAAATATAGTATATGCAAAAGATCCATATGAAAAACAGTATCACACATTGCTAAAGAAATAATGTTTGAGATAAAGTCAACCTGCGGATTTACATCATAAATTTCAGAAACATTTGATCAAGAATAACATAGATTAAACGGTACATTCAGTGAGTTGCATCCTTCTAAAAGCATTTTTTGGTTTTAAAGGTGCATGTTCTGAAAAGGAAATTTGAGATAGTGTGAATCATTTTATAGGCCAACGGCACAATCCAAGATATCAGATGCCAGGTAATAAGGCACCCTCCTTCTGAGTTAAGTGGCACTAGCTGATTAGTTTTGTGTTGGTGGCACAGGCCACAGGGAAGAATAGTGAGGGTGCCGCTGATTACTTCAAAAGTGTGCTGCGACTGATTTGCAATACAATAGCTCTCGCATTACTGAAAGTTTGAGCTATTGGCGTTGCATTAATATTAGCAACGCCAATAGCTCAAACTTTCAGTAATGCGAGAGCTATTGCATTGCAAATGCTTGTTTAGTTCGATCCTAGAGGCAACTGGCATGCGCTGCTCTGCGAGGCATGCTGTAATCTGTCTGTGGATTTTGAACACACCCACCACACGCCCACCACTTTTCATTGGTTGCTTGATATGCCTTTACTAATTCCATAGTTTTTGTTGGTGAATAGTGTACATTTGTCCCGCCTTGTGGGTGTTTTGTTCCCGCCCTGCCGACTGCCCCTGCTACATGATCCTTTCTGTATGGGCCATATGTTTTGTTTAACTGCACTACTTTTTCTTTCCGGCCTCCCCTCGCTGCTGGCTGGCACATGGCGCTGCTTGCATTTCACTTAATCTACTCCTTCGTAGGTATTCTTTGAAGTTGGCATGTACGCGTATTTATTTTTATTGATAGCATTTCCTATATTCTATAAAGTCAGAATGGGTTTCATAATGCTAAGCAATGCTGGCCATGTGCTGAAAACATTTCTCATTGATGCCAATTTTTGATACCATGGGAGGTCGGACTCATGCACCGGTCGGCACGTAGGTCGTGCCTGGGCATGTCTGGCCAGAACAAGGCACTTCCGCCTTCTGCTCTGACAAGGATAGTGTCCACTTCCCCTGGTCTGCTGCAATCATCTGCCCCACCCCTCTTTCTTCCTCTTCCCTCTATTTCTGTCTCTGTTTCTCTCCTCCTCACTTGCTGAATGAAAGTGTGACTTAAAGAAACGGCTCAGTCTTACCCTCTCTTTCCTCTCCTTGCCTTCATTCGTTCCCCTATGAAATGGATCCAAAAGAGAAAGAAAATCTTTTGCTGGAAACGTCGTCTTTTTCTAACATTTTTCTATTCCAAAGTGCAGCTTCGGGACGGAGAGGAAAAAAAGGTTCACAATACAAAAAAACTAAATAAAGCACGACAGAGTGATCGCAAAGTAGCCAGATTGTTTTTATTCACACCCAAACGCATTAGCACCACTTTATAGAGTTTGCCAGTGAAGCGCTACTTTCGTTTTCTCGTCTTTCTGTTGATGCATGGAGTGGAAAACATTTAATGTGATCCTTTTCAGCTGTTTTCCAAAAAAATAACTAAATAAAGCAAGACAGAGCGGTCGAAAAATGCCAGATTGGTTTTATTCACACCCAAACAGATTAGCAACACTTTACAGAGTTTGCCAGTGAAGCGTCTTTCTGTTGATGCGTGGAGTGGAAAACGTTTAATGTGATCCTTATCAGCTGTTTTCCTAAAAATAACTAAATATTTTTATTGATAGCCTTTCCTATATTCTAAAAAGTCAGAGTTGGTTTCATAATGCTAAGCAATGCTGGTCATGTGCTGAAAACATTTCTGATTGTTGATGAGTTTTTTATACCATGGGAGGTCGAACTCATGCACCGGTTCGGCACGCAGGCCATGCTTGGGCATGTCTGGCCAGAAAGAGGCACTTCTGCCTTCTGCTCTGACAAGGGAAGTATCCACTTCTACTGCTCTGCTGCTGTCAGCTGCCCCCGCTCTCTTTCTTCCTCTTCTTCCCTCTCTTTCTGTCTCTGGCTCGCTCCTCACTTCCTGAATGAAAGCGTGTCTTCTAGAAACGGCTCTTACCCTCTCTTTCCTCTCCTTTCCTTCATTCACTCTCCTGTGAAATGGATCCAAAAGAGAAAGAAACACTTTTGCTGGAAATGTCGTCCTTTGCTCACATTTTTCAATTACAAAATGCAGCCTTGGAACAGAAAGAAAAAAGGGTCAACCACACTAACACGATCTTCAATCGTTGGGTACATCAAATGCTCTCTTACTTAGGCATATGTGTCCGCTTGGGTAACATAGCTTAAAAACCTTGAAAAAGCCAAAAGCTCTGGCTAAACACTTATAAGGCCCCAAAAGCAAAACCTATTGGCTATGCCAATGCTTGTTTTGGAATAGAGGCCTGTTTGTTTCACTAGATTTTCAATTTGAGTGTTTAGACTGAGATCAGTGTTTCATATTATGCCTACATTTTGTACTTTGGACTTGTGGGCATCATTTTGTTGAAGAATGGCAGCAGGGGCATACTTTTTTTTCAAAGAGATTGCACTGCCGTAGAAACAAATGAGACATCTAGGAGGAAGCACATGCTCAGGGATCCATGGCCAGTAAATCCGTTACATTAACTAGGGTAGTTTCAATTCCACAATATTGGCCAAAGCCTCATTGGTGGGCTTTGTGGCGATCATAGTTTTTTATGTAGGATTTGCAACCTTTTCCAGAATTTTAGAAATTAGTTGGGCACAAGCTTCGGGTAGTAGTGGTTTGGGTCAGATAGGTTGAGCTTTTTTTTTTTTAATCTGTCGCCTAAGACAGACCATGCTGATGTATGCAAGACCTTTGGTTCGCTTAAAGGGGGCTTAGAGCCCGCCCATCGCTTACCATTGGTTGGCTTCATCATCCTTCTCATTTTGTTGCTTCTCTTTGATTAGCCCACGCTAGTTTCACTTCCTCTTCGCCTGTTTGCTATCCCTTTGAGCATGGCCCAAGTACTGCTTCCATGCCCAGTGAATGCCCTTCTGCTGGCTGCGCTTTTGGTCCTGGGCTAATTTTTCTTTTACTTCCGGCACTCCTTAAGAATGCATATGCTTGCTCTCCCTTCTGTTCCTCTTTCCCCTCCTCCCACTGCCCATCGTCTTCTTTCCCCCTCCCACACTTCTCCTACTCTCCATCATGTTGCCTGCGCCCTTTCCCTCCACATCATTGCTTGCCGCTTCCTGTGTTGTTATTCCGTCGTTATTGCTTGCCCTGTCCTCCTTCCCCTTTCCACATTGTTGCTTCACCCATTAATCCCTTCCCCCCCACTCCGCCTGTCGTTGCTTCTCACGCCATGGACGTTACTTCACCAAAATGCCAGGGGCAGCAAAGGTGACTTCACATGCCCCTTGACTTTCACTTACACATACATATGCTTATATATATACACACGCATTCTCACATACATACGCATACATTCTGCCTACACATGCATACAATCTCTTACATAAACACACACAAAACTGCAAGCGCACACACACTGCATACATACATTTAAAAGCATTTTTTAATTACCTCAGCTGCCAGGAAAAGTCATATTCCAGATATTTGTACTCCATTTTTTACTAAGCTAACAGCCAATAATGTAATATTATTCACTATTAGTATAATAAAAAATTTACAAAAAAAAGGTGAGTGAAGCCCCCCACCGACGTCCATAAGGATGAGCTGCTTCTGTTCCTGCCACTGATTTTGCCACTGCTGGGGTCGCAAAGGCAGTGCCATGGGTCATAAGGGGCATGCCAGGGATTGCCGCAGCGACTCCTAAATGACGTCCATGTCTCATGACCCCCTCTGTTGTTGCTTGCCTGATACGTCTCCCCCATCATGCGTTGTTGCTTGCCCCGTCTCCGTCCCCGCATTATTGCTCGACCCGTTCCCACTTCTCTCTTCATTGCTTGCGCAATACACCTTCCCCCTTCCCTTTGTTGTTGCTCGCCCTGTCCTCTAACCCCCTCTCCCCAGTTATTGCTTGCCTCTTCCCCCGCCCGCCAGAAAGAAAAGCGGCATGACGCGGCCAGACCCGGCCACTTCGTAGTGCTTTTTTTCCCTTACTTTTAGCCATGCTGCACAGCTGCCTTTCTCTGCTGTACAAACACTGGCAAAGTCAATAGCTCTCACATGGGCGAGACCTATTGGCTTTGTCAATATTTGTATTATTTTGCACTGTTTAAAGTTTCCGATACATCCCAGACTTCATTCCCTTTCACATAGTCTGTGAAGGAGTCCATGTCCAGTGGATCTCCTTTAATCTCTCCCCTGCCACCGACTCCAGTTGTTTGGTGAGTCCCAGGGGTCGGCACAAGGCCTGGGCAGTGTGGGCAGTCTTCCAACACAGGGCCTCGCACCTATTTTTAAAAAAAAAATTTTAAACAAACTTTATTGGTCATTTATTGATCATAGGTTTACAATCAATTGGGCGTATAATTTTGTGGGTACAAGAAATCTCTCAAGAAACATTCCGTTATTGTATATCCGATCACTGCGGCTATTGACACACCAGTCAGATATTGTAATATGTTGAGCCACGGTGTAATAACCCACTTGTTATGGTACCTACTTCGTCTACCCTCCCAATGCCAAGTGGCAACCTGTTTCCTCCCTCCCCCCTCCCACCAGGCGTGTCATAGATTACTGTGCAAGAACAGCCCGTTCAGGCCTGTACTCTAGGATCCTCTACTTAGATATCCTGCTCTCTGTTTTCTCTTTATAGGTCCGTTATCTGGGTGTCCCTCCTGTAAGAAACTGGCTCTATATATACTGCACCAAAGTGAGGTACATTGTGTAAAGAGTCCAAGGGTCTCCAGAGGTTTGGCAGAGGTTAAAGTTAGATAGAACCTTACTCTCTAAAGTGGTAGCTTGGTCGAGCAGTAAGGCAGTATCAGAGGACAGTGTAAAGCATTTGATGTACACACTCAGTCAGCAAATGAATCCACACACTCAAGAACTAAACTCTAGGCCAATTGTTTTGTATAAAAAAATATACTGTTGTTTTATTTCTAGAACCAAGCAAGCCTGGCACAAGTAAGCATAAAAATACTTTTCAGTAGTAAATTACTTGTATGAACACAGTTCAAAATTGCAGTGTAACTTGTACTGGTTTCGGTTACAGTTTTAAGTAAGCAGTTTGCAACACATTGCAGGTATAGTACATTCAATTGAATGGGCTTTTTAAGTAAAATGCAGTTAATTACTTTTCAGATTACTTTTGCTAACACAGGACTGGATCCTAGATTCAACCCTGGGACATTTCCTGAAAACAGGTGAATAAATACGTTTTGGTTAAAGGTACGATTTTTAAAGAATATTATTGCATTTCAAAAGTTGACACTTAGAAACTTTTTCACATAGAATCACCAATGTTATCCTATGGGAGGAAATTCACTTAGCAGGTAAGTTAGGTTATCAATACTTTTTCTTACTCAGTGCTGGATCCTGGATTCAGCACTGGGACATTTCCTGAAAACAGTTGAGAAAATGCGTTTTTGTTATTCGGCTGACTTTTAAGGAATATTTGTAGTTTTCAAAAGTCGACACTTAGAAACTTTTTGGGAGAAAAAGTGTCCATGTTATCCTATGAGGAAAAATGAGTTATCGGTTTCAAGGTAAGTAATCGGTCTTTTGAATTAGGGTTCTGGGGTTAGACTCAGGGGTCTCCCAGGGTCAGTGATGCACTGTCGTTGCACCCTCAGCGGCACTAGGGCGACCGGGTGCAGAGTGTTGAGGCCCAATGTTATCCTATGGAGGATAGGGGGACTCCGGTTGGTGGCTGCTGGCAAGCAGGCCATGGAGTTGTGGGAGCAAAGCTCCTAGGGTTAAGCTCAGGGCACGTTGGGGACCAAGTTAGCACCAAAGGGGCACCCTCAGCGGCACTAGGGCGGCCAGGTGCAGGGTGCTGTTTTGAGGTCGGGTGCCCTGTTGATTTCAATGGAGATTCTTCGGGACAAAGAAACACTGCAGGCTCGGGGACGAGGATCTTCCAGGAGCAACCACCACTTCGAGGGGTAAGTTGGGATGTAGAGGGTTGGTTAGGCACCATTGGTTTGGGCACACAAGGCCGTGGGGCGTCGGGTGCAGGGGTGCCTTGGGACGTCGGATTTTCTTACCCGCTCTGGTCGCGGTAGGGGGGGTCCTCTGGATTGAGGCTGCAGGCGTCATCAGGAGGCTTGAGGCAGGTCAGGGGTCGCCGCATCTCGGGTCAGGATCGCCGGGGGGACCTCCTCTGGGTATTTGCCCACTCGAGCTCGGGCCGGATTCGGCGGGTGCAGAGTGTGCGGGAGTCGCGGTTCCTGGCTGGCACCAGAAGCTGCAGTTCAAACACGTCCGGTGTTCACGGGAGAAACAGCTTGGAAAGTGAAGGCAGACAGGTCCTCCGGGGTTTGTGAGTTTGCTGGCCGCTGGACACGCCGGGGTTTTGCAGGAGCAGGTTCGAGGGGAGACAGGCCTGTAGGGCTGGGGCCAAGTCAGTGGGCGTAGTCCTCTTGTTAGCTCTGCACGGCTTCTCGTCCTTCTTCTTCTTCTTCCTTTTCTTGTTGTTGCTGGATCTGAGGAAGGAAGGTTCAGGGTTCCCTAAATACTAAATTTAGGGGCGTTACAGGTAGGTAAAGGGCAGGGACCAATGGGTCCCTTCCCTGGGGTGGGTACACCCCCTATTCTGCCACTCTCCAGTGGGAGGGGGCAGGAGCCTGTCCCTGGTTGGCTGGGTCCCCCCATCCTCAAGATGGCGGGGACTCGAGGTTGTGCTTCACCTCGCCTCCCCCACCTTAGGGGTGGAGTTGGCAGAGGTGGGCACACCTCTCTTCCTCACTGGTTTTTCCCACCGGTTCTCCCGCCCAAAGTGGGGGTAGAACCAGTGGGGACCAGTTGCTGAAAGCAGCAAATGGTCTGGAGAGGCTCACAAAGGCGGCATGCCTTTGAAGCCTCTCCTTCGTGAACTCCTGCCCATCCTGGGGAGGAGGCTTCGCACCTCGTCCCAGGATGTGCATTGTTTCAGGCCCCCGAGAGCAGCAAGCTCTCGACCCAGGGGTCCAGAAACATGTCTGGTGGTGGCAGCCTAAGCAGCCACTCAGTCAGGTCACTAGGAGTTGGTCGAGTTTCAGGGGGTATCTCTAAGATGCCCTCTGTTGTGCATTTTACATTAAATCCCACACTGGCATCAGTGTGGGTTTAATGTGCTGAGAAGTTTGATACCAAACTTCCCAGTCTTCAGTGTAGCCATTATGGTGCTGTGGAGTTCGTAATGATAAACTCCCAGCACCATATACTTTTAATGGCAGCACTGCACTTACAGTGCCCAGGAATGGACCTGGGCACTGTAGGGGTACAGGGCTCATGCACCTGTACCCTCACCACTGGCATAGGGCACCCAGCTAGAGGGGGGACTGATGTATGCCAGGGCAGTGGTTTGTGGGCATGGCACACTGGGATGTGTGCCATGTCGACTCTTCACTTTGATCTGCACCAAGACACGCAGCCTGCAAAGGCAGTGTGTGAGTGTCAGGGTACAGGGCCTCTAAGGGTGGCACAATAAGTGCTGCAGCCCTTAGAGGCCTTCTCTGGTCACAGTGCCCTGGGTACCTGTGGTACCATTTACCAGGGGCTGACATGTGGCCAGAGATGCCAATTGGGTTAGTTTGGGGGAAAGAACACAGGCCCTGGGAACCTGATTGGCAGGGACCCAGGGCACACCAGGAAAAAGTGCATCAGTAGTCTGGCAAAAAGTGGGGGGGTTACTGCAACAGAAACCCACTTTCCTACACCTCCCTCTTGTTCTTCCCCATTCCTTCTCTTCCCAAGTGTCATAGTGAAGTAGTTCATGATTCTACCTCCTGCGGGCCCCTCGGTTCTCTTCTGCTAGGGTATCATCCAGCTGCTTAAGCTGTACTACCAGGGCTTCCCATGCCCTGGCTGCCTCTAATGCTTTCTCATTATCGCTATGTCTGGCGTCTCTGAGCCGCACTGTTCCTTCGTACCCTGCCCAGCGTATGAACTCTCTCCTCCAACTACCTATATTGGGACGTCCCCTTGCCTTCCAGTGACTAGTTATGTCTCTTTTTGCTAAAACTAGACCCAGGTCCTGAAATCTACTTGTGACCTCATTCCTAGAGGTATGTGGGAAACTATGGAGCAAACAGTACTGTGGAGATATGTATACATCTTTCTCCAGTATTTCCGCGATTAGTTCTGTCACTTCCCTCCAGAAACTCCCTATCTCTGGACAGTTCCAAAACATATGGAAAAACTCCGCTCCTGTCTCCCCACAACGGCGACACGCCGCTGTTGCCGTATTGAAGTACTTGTTAATACGCCCTGGGGTGAGGTACGCCCTGTGAAAGACATAGGAATTCACCAATTGCAATCTAGCATTTCTAGAGACCTTGCTGATTCGTTCCGTTAGTGCCCCCCACGCTTTCTCCTCTATTGGCTCCCCCAGGTCCTCTTCCCATTTCCGTTGTAGCTCAGTAAGTGAAGGGAGCGTCGCACGACTCAGTCGTCGATATAAGCAAGTGACCGCTTTGAATGTCCCTGCCGCGGATACCATTTATTGGCATCTCTCAGACAGTGGTGGTTCAGTTAGCCCACACCCCCAGTGTTTACGTATCTCTGCAGTTAAGGCTGTGTGCAACAAACAATCGCCCCCCGGTATCTCGTACCTCTCACTGAATAGGTCAAAGGGCAGTAGAGTGCCTTCTGCATACAACATTCCCATTGGTGCACAGTCAGAATATCGAGTTTTAAATATCGACATACACAAATATCGAGTTGGAAATATCGTGATACAGAAATATCGACAGCAAGAATATCGTGGTCAAGAATATCGACTTTAAGGTAAGAAATATCGTTTTTGAAAATATCGAAGTTAGTAATATCGTTTGCAAAAATATAGTTGTTTCAAATATCGATTTTTAAATTAGTGTTATGTATTTTAGAATGTATTTTAAAAGTATGTGATCTATTTTTTTGTATAAGTATTGCTTTTGTTTTTTAATATATGTGTTAAATTTTTAGTAGTGATTAATTTTATGTTAATTACATTTAGCATTTTTTAGTTCTGTAGCGGGTTGTGGGTTTATAGGGGAATAGGGAGGGAAGTAATTTAATTATAATAAATTAATTAATATTTTTTATTTATTAGTATTCATTTAATTTATATTTTATAGTGTTAATTGTGGGAATTCATTTATTATTACTTAATTATTAATTGGTTGTTAATTTTTATTAATTAAATAATTGGTAATTATGTTAATTGTGTTATTTTTTTTAGGAGCGGGTTGTGGGTTTATAGGGGAATAGGGTGGGAAGTAATTTAATTATAATAAAATAATTAATATTTTTTATTTATTAGTATTTATTTAATTTAGATTTTATAGTGTTAATTGTGGGAATTAATTTATTATTAATTAATTATTAATTGGTTGTCAATTATTAATTAATTGGTAATTATGTTAACTGTGTCATTTTTGTAGGAGCGGGTTGTGGGTTTATAGGGGAATAGGGTGGGAAGTAATTTAATTTTAATAAATGTAATCATAATTTTTATATATTAATTTTTATTTAATCTAGAATTCATAGTGTTACTTGTGGGAATTAATTTATTAATAATTATTTATCAAATGTTTGTTAATTAATATTAATTAATTTATTAATTGGTAGTTAATTATGTTAATTGTGTCATTTTTTTAGGAATGGGTGGTGGGGTTTATAGGGGAATAGGGTGGAAAGTAATTTATTTAAAATTAATTAATAATTAATTGTTAATTAATGGTAATTAATTAATTAAAAATTAAATATGGCAATTGTGTAATTCATTTGATATGAGAGTTGTGGGGTTTATAGTGGTAAAGGGTGGGAAGTAAATTATTTTAAATTAATTAATAAGTTGTTAATTGATAATTTAATAATGTAAAATTAGTTATAGAAATTGTGTAATGATTTTTAGGTGTGTGTTGTGGTGTTTATTGGGGTAGAGGGTGAAAAGTATTTTAGGTTTTATTAATTAATAATTAGTTGCTCATTATTATTCATTCTTTAATTGATAAATATTTATGGTAATTGTTTACTTTTATTTTGTGTGTGGATTTTGGTTTTATAGGGGTAATGTTTGGTGAGTAAAATAATTTGTATCTGTTTTAATTTGTTTTTTAATCAATAATATTTGTTTATTTGATAAATAATTATGTTAATTGTGGAGGTACACTTTTTTAGAAATTTAGATGTGTGTTGTGAATTGTGGGGTGTTATAGGGTAGGAAATACAAAATATTAATTTTATGTAACAATTAAAGTTTTTGATTATAATTAATTTCTATTAAATATAGTTATTTGTTTGTAAATTATTTTTTTATAAATAATGTTTGTAGGTAATTTTTAGATTTTTTAACATTATAATATTTTTCTATCTTTTGTAATTTTTATTATTTTATATGTTTTCTTTTTTTGTTTTTAACAATTTTTGTATTGTAGTTGATATTTTGTTTGTTTTTAATTTTGAATTGACTTCAGTGGGAATATACATTTTTACCCCTCCGCTATCCAACACTTTCCCTACTGTTGCACTCACTGGAGTGGGAATAGTAATTTTTACCCCTCCGCTATCCAACACTTTCCCTACTGTTGCACTCACTGGAGTGGGAATAGTAATTTGTACCCCTCCGCTATCCAACACTTTCCCTACTGTTGCACTCACTGGAGTGGGAATAGTAATTTTTACCTCTCCGCTATCCAACACTTTCCCTACTGTTGCACTCACTGGAGTAGAAATAGTAATTTTTACCCCTCCGCTATCCATCACTTTCCCTACTGTTGCACTCACTGGAGTGGGAATAGTAATTTTTACCCCTCCGCTATCCAACACTTTCCCTACTGTTGCACTAACTGGAGTGGGAATAGTAATTTTTACCTCTCCGCTATCCAACACTTTCCCTACTGTTGCACTCACTGAAGTGAGAATAGTAATTTTTACCCCTCCGCTATCCAACACTTTCCCTACTGTTGCACTAACTGGAGTGGGAATAGTAATTCTTACCCCTCCGCTATCCAACACTTTCCCTACTGTTGCATTCACTGGAGTGGGAATAGTAATTTTTTCCCCTCCGCTATCCAACACTTTCCCTACTGTTGCACTCACTGGAGTGGGAATAGTAATTTTTACCCCTACGCTATCCAACACTTTCCCTACTGTTGCACTGAATGGAGTGCAAAATGTAAGTTTAAAAATTATTAAATATTTTAATGTTTTAATTTATAATATAATGTTTTTTTTATTAGATTTTATGTTATAGGTGTATGTATATGTGTATGTGTATATATATATATGTATATATGTATATATATGTGTATATATATATATGTGTATATATATATATGTGTATATATATATATAAATTCAACATCCCGCTCACACTAGGAACGGGTCCGACACTGCTCGGGTGAATTTGCAATAGGGTTTATTTTGCCGGGGTGCTGATCATCGTGCAGAGTTCAAATGTCTGTGAAACGCTGTGGCAGACGCGTTTCAGCCGTAGGGCTTTCTTCAGTGCCAGTTTCACTCAATCAGTCAGTTCGCCTGAAAGTTTGTTTTTAAAGTTGGGATGACCACTCCCATTGACATGTGATCTCCACTTCCCTTGACCTTAAAGCTGCAATACAACTTCAAGGGGCTGCGCCATATGCTTATTTCCAAGCCGCTCCACGTTTGAGTTCTCCCTCGCTGAGAACGCCTATTTAGTAATAAGGCGCTCGTCCACCAAGTGGCGTCCCAACATTGTTGGCCCGCAGGTTGCAACCCGCCGTGGCAGCTTGTCCATAAGCATTAGTTATTGCTGGTAAGTTCCCTCAAAGACCCCTTCATGCAGTTAATACTGCTTCCTCTCTCCCCTTGCCGAAATTGCACACTGTGGTGTTTCATCCACCGGGGGTGCAACGCTTTGTACTGTTCGTACACTCCAAGATACTGCAGGCTGATGCGTTGCTCCTGAACCAGAGGGCGTGCCGGTGGCCAGTGCTTGCTTTCTGGCTAAACATAAATTCAACATCCCACTCACACTAGGAACGGGTCCGACACTGCTCGGGTGAATTTGCAATAGGGTTTATTTTGCCGGGGTGCTGATCATCGTGCATATATATTTATTTGTAAATTTTTATATATTTATAACATTTTAAAATAAATTACAATTATCAGTTTATTAATTGTTTTAAAGTAAATATACATTTATATATTACATTTTATATATGTATGTTTAATTTATTTTAATTAAATTTATTTATTATATTTGTTAAAATGTACATTACATCTAATACATTTTTTTAAAGTTAATTTTATTATTTAATTTAACATTATTTTTTATATATAAAAAACGATATTTTGTACATCGATATTTTTTACATCGATATTATTTTTTCGATATTTTTATACTTTACATTATAAAAATAGGATGTCGATATTTTTGACATCGATATTTATGTGCCGATATTTGTGTATGGGGATATTTTGGTAATCGATAATATGTCAGTGATCCATTCCCATTGTGGTCACCCCCGCCTCTTCCCACGCCGCCAACCTCCTCCAGTCTGCTCTGTGTGGTAATTCCTTACAATACTGTAATGGTAACTCCGGGGCATATAGGCGTCTCACTTTAGCCCTCTGTAAGATTCTCACCCAGCATTTATAAGCCACCCACAGTTCAGAGGTCATTTCCCGTTCCTGCACCGGCAGGCTCAGCACTATTCTAGAAAGGAGGTCTGGGGCCGGGCAGCCATCTCCCTGCTGTCTCATCCCCCGCAGCTGGCTTGCAACCCACTTCGTCAGCCATTGCATTTGAGCTGCTATATAGTAGTATTCAAAATCTGGTGCTGCCAGTCCCCCTTCTAATCTGGGCCTCATTAAGGTCTATAAGGCTACTCTGCGCCTGCCGGCTCCCCACAGGAACTCTGTCACCATCGTCTGCAGCTGCCTGAACCTCTCTGCCGGAATCCACACTGGCAAAACCCCAAACACGTACAAGAGCCTAGAGAGAGACACCATTTTAAGCAATGATATCCTACCAACCAGTGACAAGGGGAGGGCACTCCAGAAGTCCATACTAGCCTTCATTCCCCTCATAGCCTTACCCTCATTACCCTCCAGGAGATCTGCTCTATCGTGGTAAATTTGTACCCCTAGATAAGGGATGTATCTACTCTTCCACTCTATCCCATCACCGTTTGCGGTTTATCCCGTCCTTGCTTGGTGGGGAACAGACACAACTTGTTCCAGTTCACTTTGAGGCCTGCTAGCCTCTCTAATGCTAATAACAGGTCCATGGCTCCGTCCAGCTCCTCCTCTGTATTGCTGAGGAAGAGGAGCAAGTCGTCTACATACAAGGCTATATGATGTGTGCGCCCCTCCACTTCCAGCCCCTGGTATGAGGTCCCTGCTCTGGCTTTGACAGCCAGTGGTTCCCTAGCCAGTGCGAACAACAGGGGCGACAGTGGGCAACCCTGCCGTGTCCCTCTCTCCACCCCATAGCTTTTCGATATGATCTTCCCTGTCTTAACCCGGGCCGTGGAGTCTTTGTACAACAGTGCCATCCATGCCACAAACTCTGGTCCCAATCCGAAAGCCAGCATCACTCTAAACAGGTAGGGCCACTCCAGACTATCAAAAGCTTTCTCTATATCTATTGCTAAAATGGCTGCCTCCTCCTTACAGTATGAGTCCGCTTCCAATACCCTCAGCACCCTCCGCACATTTAACGCCGTGTTCCAGGCTGGTATGAACCCCGCCTGGTCCCAGTGTATGAGAGTTGTCATATGCAGCAGGAGACGTGTAGCCAGTATCTTGCTCAAGATTTTATAGTCAGGATTGAGCATGGATAGTGGTCTATAAGCTGTCTTGTCAGACGCCTGCTTCCCCGGCTTTAATAGTGGGATAATCAGGGCTTCTCTAGTAGTCCCCGGGAGCTTCCCCCCTTGTTTTGCATGATTGAACAGTTCTACTAAACGGGGGCCCAATAGGTCTACATATGCAGCATAAAATTCAATGGGCAACCCATCTGTTCCCGGCGTTTTGTTCTTAGCCATGGTCTTGATGGCACTTTTAACCTCATTCAGCTCTATCGCTCTCCCCAGCCTTTCTGCTTCCCCCCCACCTATTGCTGTCAGCTCGGTACTCCCCACATACATATCCAGTTCTTCGGCTGTGGGGGAGACTCTACTCTTATAGAGCTCAGTGTAATATTCGCAGAAGTGCCTATTAATATCTGGTTGGCGATACCAGATCCCGCCCTGGTCGTCCCTCATTTCCAAGATGACGGACCCCCTTTTGGCCGGGTTAGCCAGCCATGCTAGTAGAGCCCCTGGTTTGTCCCGCTCAGCGTGTGCCCTCACCATGTAATTCTTGTAGTCAAAGCAGCGCAACCTCTCAACATGTTCCGCCAATTCTTCTCTAGCCTCTAGCAACTCCCTTTGCTTTCCTATATTTTCTAGCCGTTCCCGTTCAACAGTACGCAGCTGCTGTTCAGCTGCCAATGTGTCCCTCAAAAGAGTCCTCCTTACTCCCACCGCTTCGGAGATGCACCTGCCCCTTAGTACAACCTTAAACGCCTCCCACTCTATGATAAGGCTCGACGCCATTCCCGTGTTCGCTGCGAAATATTGTTCGATAGCTGTGCGGATTGTGGACTGGCACCCCTGGTCCTCCAAAGCCTCCAGTCAAAGGCGCCACGTGGGAATGTTCGTCCTAACCCTAGGCCAATGGAGCCCTATCAGTAGTGGATTGTGGTCTGAGATCGTGCGCGCCAGATATTCGCTAGACTGTACGCATTCGTCTATATCTGGGGTGCACAGCATGCCATCCAACCTAACGTGCAGGTCGTGCATAGGGGAGAAGAATGAATAGTCCCGTTCACCCTGGTGTTGTGCCCTCCAGGAATCTGTCAGACCCCACCGCTGCTGCCAGCTTCTTCTTGCAACCGCAGCTCTGCAAGCTGGTGAGTCTTGCAGAGGGGGGTGCGACCGATCGAGACCAACATCTTCCACGCAATTAAAATCTCCCCCCAAAAGTGCGCTAGTGTTCTAGAAAGAGTTGCTAGAAAGGAGGCTTGTTCTACATTCGGAAAAAGAACAATTTGATGGACAGAATGCAGAACAATGTCATACATTCACCCCAGTACAGAGATCTGGTCCTAAATCCATCGTTTTTTTGCTCACCATGCCCTTCCTGTTTGGACCCATATGCAAATCAGTCTTGACCCTGCGCCCAATGGGAACAGTCCAGCATATGGCTGGGTCCAAACTGGAATGGCATGGTGAGCAAAAAAACAATGGATTTAGGCCCAGATCTCTGTACTGGGGTGAATGTATGACATTGTTCTGCATTCTGTCCATCAATTGTTCTTTTTGCATTGTTCTACATTTGGAGCATACATGCTCCCTATCGTTACGTCTCTTCCGTCCAACTTACCCATTAATACCACAAAGTGCCCTTCCGGGACTATGAACTCTCTAGCACAGTGGAAGGGAACCCCCGCTCTCACCAACACCCCTCTAGCGAATGCTGAATAATTTGTGTAGTAAACCTGCCCCCGCCAGCGGCGCTTCAAAGCAGCCCCCTCTTTTGCGTTTATATGCGTTTCTTGCAGCATCGCGATTTGCACACCTCTGCGCACTAAAAATGCATGCACTTTATGCCGCTTTATCATGGAGTTCATCCCACGGACATTCCAGGAAATACATCTGTAGTCTATGCTGGATCCCATTGGAACAACACTGAATTTGCCCAACCCAGAATCTTACCCCTGACACGCCTGGTCCCCCATAAATTCCCCTGACACAACTGAACTACCCAACTCCCCTTCCCCAGGGTAGGTAGAAGTAACCCCCCTCCCATCCAAACACTAGAACTAGAACTGTTCTGACTGTGTGGTTGTGGTGGCTGCCGCCCAGCCTCCAGAGTCCCTTTTCCCGAACTCCCCCCCTAAAAGCAACAAATAGTCCCCCTCCAGCCCCTCCAACCCAGTATTGTTAACTTTCCTGCTGCAAGCCCCCTCCTTATGTGGTCCGCAGGGCGTGTTATCCAAAAAAGACATAGTTCGCCAGAAGTCGCAGTCCTTGTGCCTTGGCCTTTCATAGTCAGCCCAGTTCGTCAGCAGTATTAGGTGTAACTTTCGGCAGCTCTGTCTCGGAGTCCTCCGCTGCGCTCGTTATGGGGGAGCTCTCTGAACGGCCATCTTCTTGATCGCTCCTCGTTGACCTAGGGCTATATCCCGATTGGCTAAGTTCTGCCAGTGCCCTGATGGCCTTGTTCCTCTCAGCGCAAACTTCTGATGTGGTCGGTGCCCGTCTTGCCATGGCTCGCGTTGCTCCTCGCTGATCCTGGTGAGCAGGGTCCCGACCCTCGCCCCGGGCCAGAGCCCAACCAATCCCAGGCCTCCTGTGGGTTCTGAAAAAACTGTACGCCTTTGGGCCCAACTACGCGTAATCGGGCAGGGAATAACATAGCATATGGGAGTTGCAATTGCCGCAGCTTCCTTTTCACAGCTAAGAACGTGGTTCTTTGCCTCTGTACTTCCCTGGTAAAATCCGGAAACACCATCACTTTACTGTAAATCTTTCGACTGTCGGGCCTGCTTGAGAATGTGGCCTCGATCTCTGAAATGGAGGAGGCGAGCTACGGAGCTCCCAGTTTGGGAGGTCGAGCCGGCACCCTGTGCGCCCTGTCTAGCGCATAGAACTGTGAAAGTCCTTCCGGGGCCACTTCTTGCTTAATCCAGTCCTCAATGAAGTGGACCATGTCGTCGCCTTCCTCCTTCTCAGGCACCCCAACAATGCACAGGTTATTCCGGCGCAATCTTCCTTCACTATCTTCTGCCCGTGCCTCTAGGACCTTCATTTTCGCTACCACCTCTGTAACGGTGTTCTTTAGTTCTAATAGTTCCGTTAGAATGTCCGCAAGAACTCTCTCCGTTCCAGTTACCCTCTCCGCCAGGCAGCGGTGATCATCCTTTAGGAGGCTAAGGTCGACACCAATAGCATCTATTTTTGGCTCGAGAACCTCCCGGGACGCTGTGATGGCCTCCATTATATCTGCCAGTGTGGGCTTTGTGGGCGCTACATCCTTCCCAGTATCAACGGTATCATCCTCCTCATCTGTTTGGGCACCCCCACCTCCTGCGGTCGCAATGCCATGACCTTTCCTTTTGGGCACTTTCCCCATGTTGGCCACTCGCCCTGGTGCTGTGAGTGCAGAGACCTGTGTCCTGTGAGCCGTCTACCTCCTCTATTATGCCTGACCCTCAGGTGCGCCGTCTAGAGTTCCCGGCTAAGGATTCCTTGAAATTGTGAAGTGACACTCGACCCTAACAGTTTTTCTGCCGCTTGGTACCGCACTGCCGCACCTTGCAGTGCACCTTGCAGTGCACACTCTAGTAGGCCCGGCCAGGCCTAGTCCTGTCCGCTGACTGAGCTTCGACCTCGACTCTGCCCGACGTGCCTGGCTCTCTCCTCCGCCTTTCGCGGTAGTCTCTGGTTGCCTGCAGTTACAGCATCCCTGGAATCCACTACCTCTTCAGCCCTCCTCCGCGGTGGTGGTGCACGCTCCCTTGTTGCTCCTCACCTTGTTGCTTCGGGGCCTGCCACTGACTCACTGCTGCCGCCAGCAATGGTTCTCCCTGCTCATGGGGCCTCCGTCTCTCTGGGCCTAGAAGTCGACTCCTCTGCACTCCGCTGGGCTTCCCTCGAATGGCCTCACTTCACTCGGGACCCCCGTTGCTGATATCCGTGGTTGTGGACCAGGAAGTCGCCGCCTCCGTTATTTTCACCGTTCCAGGATCTTCCCTTATCCTCAGCCTTGGGAGGTTCTTCCACAGTCTCACCCGTGCGTGCACAGCCATGGGATGGTCTCCTCAACTATCGCCGCTTCCAGTGCGCCTTGGCCGCCACTAGCCTCCGGCGCAGTCACCTCGCCACCCACAGGGCAGGTTGGTACTTCACTCCGCTGCTGCCTTTTAGCACCCCACAGTGTTATGAGCGTTCGTCACAGGCCACTCCACGTGTCTTCTGCCCCGAGGGGCTCGCCTGCAACAGCCGCTTTGTGCCGTGGGCGCCGTTTCATATAGTAGTCCCCGGAAACCTCTCACGTCCAGCTCACCTGGAGAGATCTCGTTCTGATCAGGATCCCGGTCATTCCTTTCGGCAGGGAGTCAGCCGAGAATGCGCTCCTTTCACTGCGGTCTCTTTCCTGCCATCTTCGCTCAGTCCCAGTCCGGCCAAGCCTCAACCGCAGCCGCGCACGGGTGCCGATGCCCAGCGCTCCCCTTATCCTCGATGTAGCTGTTTGGTCGCCTGCAGGGTATACCAGCACCTCCTTCCGCTAGTATCCCCCCTCAGTCCTCCATGTTGCGAGAGCCCGTAACAGGCCGTCTCGCATCTCCGTCACTCTTGGGAGCTCAGTAACAGCGTCCGCTGCTCGGCCCGGGCGCCATTTTGTATGCTGCTCTCCCGCGTCCGCTCTCGGCCGGGCTCGTTCTCTCAGCGAATTGCCTCGAGCTGCCTCTCAAGCTTGTGCCTAGATGCTCCAGGGGGCTTCAGCCACCGACTCCCCCCCTTGAAGAGGGGCTGGGGGCTCAGGATCTCACCAGATAGGGGATTTCGAGACTGGAGCTCTGAAGTCCGCTCCTTCCTACATCGGCGTCAAGCCACGCCCCCCACGGTGCCTCGCACCTATGGTGTAGCATTGTGAGGTCCAGAGGATGGGGGTGCCCCTTCACTGGGCCTCGCAAATCAAGTGCCTCACTGGGAGGAATAGTGGAAGGGGCCCACCCACCGGGGCTTCACAGCGCTACACCAAAGCTGTGCGGTCCAGGGAGGGGGCCCACTCCCAGCCTGCAAACATCGGGAGGCAAAGGGGAGGGCACCACGGGTAGGAATACCAAACTATGCATTTTGCAGATTTTGTTTCCATTTGGGGTTGCTTTCCCTTTGTCCATACAGAGGCACTATGCGACTTCTATTGCCACCACATTTAGGAGCCCAGACACGTTTAACCATTTCAAAAGCAATCAACTCTCACTCTTTCAGCCTTTTATGAGCTGTGAAAGAGATGCTTGTCAGTGTTTGGGAGGAAGGCACTGCAGCACAGGAGGGGTCCTGAACCAGGCAGGTTCAGGAGGATTTCGTCTACTGAGAAGCAAACAGTCTTAACTGACGGAATGGTACCAATGCAGGGGACTTGTCCGGGAGCATGCCCTTGCTTTCTATTCCTTCCAGTAAGGCTTTTTCAAAGTGGTACCATATCATTAGATCATTGGGTGAGGCAGAGGATACCTGTTCAAAGTTTGGTAAATTAGTACAGCGTAGCACACTGCTACTTGATGCAAAGGTTATACACATTTACTACTCAATTGCATTTAGATAATATACCAGCTTCTTTCCTCCCCAAGTAATATCAGTAATTTGTTTTAGTCACACTCTTACTTTCAGTTTATACATTGACTCAAAATCCTCCCAAACTGAAGAGTGAAAAAAGTTGCGATTCATACAGGCCGGTGTCACTTTTGAATTGTGATTATAAGATATTTGCAAAGATTTTGGCGGAAAGACTTAATGGTGTCATGGGGGATCTCGTCCTTGAGGACCAGAAGGGTTTTATACAAGGGAGGGCACTGCATGAGCTTACCTACACTCTTATAGGGGCGATAGATTTGGCCACCGCTAATAACGTCCCCCTGGCAGTCATAGCTTTAGATGCGACTAAAGCCTTTGACCGGGTGAACTGGGCCTTTTTGCGATCAGTGTTGAAAACCGTAAATATAGGCGACAGGTTCTGCAGAACAATGGCGGAAATTTATAAGGTACCTAGGGCAAAAGTCCTTGTGAACGGCATATTGACACCGACTTTTAGGATCATGAGGGGGACAAGACAAGGGTGCCCTTTGTCACCGCTGTTGTTTGACTTGTATATGGAGCCACTGGCGAAAAGGCTTAGGCGGAACAGAAGATTGTACCCTTTCAATGTAAGGGATGGGTAAAAAAAAAAAGCTAGCACTTTATGCAATGATCTGATGATCTATACTGCGGATTTGCAGGCCTCAATGACCCAGGTGGTTAGAATACCTAAAGACTTTGGAAAAGTCTCAGGATATGAGATAAATAGAGGGAAGACCGAGATTATGATTTGGAACATGGACGGGGGTGCAGAGAGAACTAAAACTGAGATGAGGTATCTGGGAGTCAGAGTGACACAAGATATTACAAAACTCTCGGAAACAAACTTTAACAGAGTAAAGAAGGAGGTGTGTGACTTGATGGCAAGCTGGGCACACCTTCCCTTAACGATCTTTTCAAGAGCAAATTTAGTGAAAATGGTCATACTCCCAAAGTTTACATTTCTTTTCAATACAATACCTTTGCCGTTTAAAGAGGGGTGGTTTACGAAATTACAGGGAAAGATTAGTACCTTTATTTGGGCAGCAAAGGGGCCACGTATTGCCTGGAAGAAGCTAAGGAGGAGAGAAAAGAGGGTTAGCTCTTCCGGATCTGCAATTTTATGCATGGGCCTTTCTACTCAGAAATGGCAGAATGCTTTTGGATAGACCCTTATGTTCTGAAATTGGCAGGCTGTTTTCAGGAATGTTGAAGCAAGTAGAAGGGGGCAGCTCTGGTTTTATGATGAAGTTCGCGGACCCAAGGTTCTTTAAAAAGGTGAGGTTGAAAATTCTCCAGGGCATGGCAGAAACTTGGTACCTGATTAAAAGGAAATTAAAACTACCATATTATAGCAATCTCCCCCCCCTATCTGGGATTCACCAGGCTCTCCGGACTGGACTAAGGATAGGCTGGCATGTCCATTGAGGGAAGCTGGCATCGTAAGATGGGAAGACCTACTGGAGAGAGGACAATTGATTTCATGGGAGGAGTTCCAACAAAAAACAAACTATCAAGTTTCAAGGTTTAAATTTCAACAAATTCAAAGATGGTTCCAGTCACCGGATATAAGGATAGGGGGGTTCAAATGAGCTGGAAGAAAGTTTGATTTTTGAGACACCAAAGAAGAAGGATATCACACTGGTACTGGCTGATGATGGAAGAAACAGATGGGAAGTTCACGCTAACGCAAGAGCTGTGGGGGAGATGCTTGCCGGAGGCTGCGTTGGAGAAATTATGGCAAGTATCTTTTTCTATGCTTTATCTTTTTAAACTTTTTATTGCGAGAAAACATAAAGCAGCAATAAAACAACGTATGGGTCCACGGAATACATATGCATATATCCACGTGACACAGGGGAATCACAGTGCACTTCCCCACAATCATTTTTACAGTATTTGATATGAGCAGCAGCTAGATTACAACAGTAGGTCAAAATTGCGGGGCAGACATTTGTAGTACAGATTGATCAGTATACATGTAAGCACCTTACTCATTTCCATCTGGGGTCATGTGATCAATATCAGATATATCCCCTAATTGGAGTCGTTCACGGCGCAATTCAATGGTAGGGGATAAGCAGATGTCGCCTATGTATCTATTCCACCCACCCCATTTACTGTCCCATTTTTTGGGGCAGCCTCTGTTTTTAAAAACATCTTTTTCGGCTATCATTGCTCTGTCCATGTCAATTGCCCAGTCACGTACATTCAGGACCATTCCTCCCCCCCCCCCATTTTTGTGCAATGTTGCGTTTTGCAATGGCCCATCCTAGTGAGGCCCATGTTTTCTCAGTTTGCGTTAGGTCGGTAGCTTCCCAAATATTTAGTAGACGTAGTTGGGGGGAAGCCTTCAGAGTCTTACCTCCCACTCTTTCCATTTGTTTTGTGACGTCACCCCAATATAGTCGCTCAAGTGAGCAATCCCAAATGATGTGAAAAAAAGTTCCCACTTAATAGCATCGTCTAAGGCACAGGGGGTCAGCCCTCCTACCCATGTTTACCAGGATCCCTGCATCTATACGCGGTGGAGGATCTTCACTTGGACCAGGCGTAATCTCATGGGTATTGCCACTTCCCTGGGGGAAGCCAGCGCGTCTCGCCAGTCTTCGTCTTCGAGTTCCCCCAGGTCCGTCTCCCAGTATTGCCGCAGACGCACTAGGGGGTCTGGGCGGTTGTGTAATAGTTTTTTATATGTGAGGGAGATGGCTTTTTTATTCATAGGGTCAAGTATCAGCCTGTCCTCCAGTGGAGAGGCCTCGGGCAGTGGGACATCCTTGGGTAACACCACTTTGATTGCATGAGTAATTTGTAGGTACCGAAATGTTTCAGTTTGTGAGAGCTGGTGTTTATGATGTAGGTCTGCAAAGGTGGCCAACTTCCCCTTAATCCACATGTCTCCCACCGTCGAGATGCCAATAAGATCCCACTTGTCGAACCTAGAACAGGTGCTGAGCTGACCTAAAAGGCCTGGTTCCCAGAGTGGTGTGGCACGTGTGAGTTTGCTATGCCAGCCCAATTGCCTATTCACTCTATGCTATGTATCCACTGTGCGTGCAGTGGGTCCCGTGAGAGCTAGTTTGCGCGGGTTTGTGTAGAGAGCCCTGTTATAACCCCCCTATCCCATAAGCCAGCGGTCTGTACGGAAATTTGGGTTGTCGTGTTCCCTGTATACCCATTTGTTGATCGCCACCAATTGGGACGCTTGGTAATAGAGTCTTATGTCGGGTAGCGCAATGCCTCCATCGTACCACCCCATCGTCAACTTTTTCAAGGCTATCCGTGGGGCTTGGCCATCCCATAGCAACTCTCGCACGGCACTTTCTATGCTTTATCAAGTGGTTAAGTCTGCCCATTTAAGAAGAAATCATCTCTTTTCAGCCCATAGAGTGTATTGGACGCCCCATAAGCTGTCAAAGCTTGGAAACAGGGGAGTGGTGGTGTGTCCCAAATGTGGTCAGAGGATGGCAGACGATCTGCACATGTTTGTGGAGTGTCCCATGATACAGGTATTCTGGGATGATGTGAGTAAGGCTTTAGCGGATTTCCTGAACGTACACTGCCAGGTAAGCCCTCCCCTTGTCTTCTTTGGTGTGGTTCCTGATGTAAGGGAGTCCGATAAAGAGAAGTCCAAATTAATTTTCTATGCAGTACTGATGGCACAGAGAGAGTGATGCAGGAAGTGGACTGACATAAATCCCCCTATGTATAACGAGTGGAGGGCGTCCATGAAAAACATATTTAGGTTGGATGCAGTATCCCTAGAGAAGAAGAGATATGCTTTTTGGCTTCCTGTGGCGGATTGGCTGGCAAGAGAGGGTTTAGGGAAGTGAAGGGATTGTCCAATGATTACGCCTAATCAGACCTCAGTTTGAGCACTTGCTTTTCTCCTTCGCTTTTTCCTTCAGTCTCTCTCCATTTTGTTCTGATGGGAGAACTGAGTAGATGGGAGAATGGTTGAAGTGCATTTGGCAGGTTTCGGACTTTTGGGCAATATCAGAACCCCCTCTTCCGGCACAAGGGCAAGGCATTCGGACAAAGGTGCTGTGGAAGGTGAATCTGAGGCAAATGAGGACAAAAAAAATTAAATACTCCCAAACTTGCAGAAAAGAGAGCAGAGCAATAAGTTCCAAAAGTGACTGTCCAAGAGCACACAATTTGGCCAAATGGGAAACTAGGATTAAAAACCATATCATCTGGTTGCATGTTTCCAGTGAAATGTCACTGAGTTATGGGCCCTGCCCAGCATTAGAACACTGTTTATTTCCATCATATTTAGGTGAAGTAGTAAAGCTGAAATTAGATGTTAAATACCCTAGTTCCATGACTAAAACATACCCACTGGACCAGGTCCTGTGCAGTAGGTAGTTACTGGGCAGTATGTGTGGTAGATACTGATATTTACCATTGGGTTTCAAAGCTTAAAAATAATTCATTCAATATGATGCCAGAGTTGTTTACTTTCTACACTTGTAGTTCAAAATTTGCAATAGGGAGCAGTTAAGGCTCCAATATAGTATGAACAGTAATCACAATTTATACATTCAATCTGCAAATGGGTTATCTTTTAAGATGGCCTGCTTTAGAGGATGGGGATTTAGACTCAAACCTTAAAAATCTTTGTAAGAACAACAAACAGCCCTGGAGGGTGTCCAGTGGGATTCTGTGACTGCACTGTACTTAACATTGATGTGAAGTTTACCTTATTTTCCTTTTTGGCCTGTGTTTATGCCTATAGGATGCAAACTTTTCTAGGAGGAAAATGGTACACAGATGTGTACATAAATGTGACAATGTAATGAATTTACCACAAAATGCTGTATTGTACGAAACCTAATAAAAAATATTGCACAAAAAATGTGCTTCTGCATGCACAGTGTGTCTCCAAAGGCACAAACTGTCCTGTGAAGTGATAACGTAAGATTGGCCACCTTACTTGCGCCTTGTAGTGCTGGACCATGGCTACTAGGCCCAGGTGATGGGGACACTCTTTCCTGGGCCTCACAGTGCTGGGTCATTCTCTGCGAGGTCTTGCAGCGCTAGACCGTGTATGCAAGGCTCAGGGCAGTGGGGCTACCTCCCTTTAGACCATGGCTGTGAGGCTCAGGTGATGCGACCACCCTCCCCTGAGCTTTACATCACTAGCCCATGGCTGGGGACACAGAGGAGTGGCCCCCTCCCCCGTCTGGGCCCCTCAGCGCTAGACCATAGATGTGAGACTCAAGGTAAAGCACCCACCCACTCCTCTGAGACTTGCAGCTCTGGATCATAGTTGTGAGGCCCAAGGGAGGAAACTCCCTTCCGTTGGACTTGCAGCTCTAGACTATTGCTGAGAGATCCAGGCAAAGGGCTGTCCTATCCTGGGCTCCCTTTTCCTGTAACTTGCAGCGCTTGACTATGGTTGACGAGCATAGGGAGGTAGGGGCCCCTACCCTCAGCCTTGTTGCTACTGTGTAGCACTGCAGGCCTAGGGAATAGCCCCCCTCTTAGGCTTCGATGCCATGGGCCAGGTAAGCGATACCCTGGAAAGGGGGTCCCTCTCCCCCCAGATCCAAGTGGAATTTCTTCCCAGCACTGTACCATTGCTCTGTGCAGGGGTCCGGCAGGAGCATAGACATCAGTGCAGCAGATGCAGTGCCACCAGGGCTCATGGATGATTGGGACCCAGTGCACCCACATTATGATTGTTTTATTGTCCAGCATCATTTACTTGCATCAGGGCCCATGGTGCTGTTACTATGCCACTGGCCCCCGTCTATCACGCCCCTTGCAGCCATGATCCAAGACTGTGAGGCACAGGAAAGGTCCATCCTTCAAAGAGCCTTGAAGCCATGGTCTAGTGCTGTAAGGCTCAATGGAGGCAGCCTTCTCCTCTGGACATCGCAGCACTGGACAATGGCGGTGAGGAAGAGGCCCCTCTCAGTGGTGTAGCTATCAATAGTGCAGAAGGTAAAATGCCACTGAATCCAAAAGGTGTTATGGGCCCAATTTACCCAAATTATGAATTAGTTTACGTCCAGCCTGTGGAGCAAGAGAGAGTATCCCATTTACCTTGTTAACCCACTGGCCCCTCTCTCCTGGGAATCGCAGCCATGATCCGACACTGCGAGACCCAGGAGAAGGCTTCTCTCGCCTGGGCCTGTCAGCCATGGTTCAGTGCTGTGAGACCCAGCAAAGCAGGGTGCAGGATTGTTCTTCTTTTAGATGTTTGTCCTGTATCCTGCAGTGGTCTCCTGCAAGATGTCAAACGCCCAGTGTTTTTGCTTGCCAAGGGACTCAAGCAGGCTAATCATTAGGGGATGTAAAACAAACAGTTAAACTTAGAAGCCTGGAGCAGCCCAACTCAGTGGGATGTCCCAACAAAGTCTTGGGAGCTACCACTGTCAGAGGTGCAAGGAGGTTAGCATTTGTAAATATGGTAACTTGGACAGAGGGCTTGTACCACTTCAGGTGACCTTCACAGGCCACTTCATAAAAACATCTACCTTTAGAGGTGCTAAGCAGGAGGAATATAAAAACGGGGACTGCAACAGTCTTGAACAAGCAGCCACCAACCCTAACATCTTTACATTAAGATAATAACCAGTCAGTCAATGAGATAATGGCAGATAAGGATGGAAAGCTGATTTTCTGTACTGGAGAGGGAGCCATGGTGATAGGTTGGATCCAGTTCTTCACTTTTAGAAGCTAGGGATTGGTTCTTGTCACCAATGGCTCCACGCCATGGCCCATTATCGTGAGGTCCAGGAGAGGAAGGGCCATCCCCTGGCCTCACAGACGTGGTCAAGAATTGCAAGGCTCTAGGAAGAGCCATACCCTGACCTGGCAGTGCTGGAACCTGGGTGCTAGGCCCAGGAGAGGGCCCATCTCCCTTGGGCCTCACAAAAGTGATCAGGCACTGGGAGGCCCAGGTAATGGGGCCCTACATTTGCCTTTGATTACTTCTGAAGTTCAAAGAACAATTTTCTTCTAATTACTTTCTTGTCTGCAAACAGTTGTCAATGTTCCCAGATCCCAGTCCACCTTTGCACAAAATCCCTCCAACAATTTGCTGCAGAGACTTTTCAAATTGCATACAGGGGCAGCTCCTCCGCTTGAGCAGAGGAGCGTCGCTCCACTTAAATTCCCCCCCAAAGCCCCAGAGATTAAAAATAAAATGGTAATTATTTCATTTTTCATCCCCCTGTGCCGAGGGTCAGGAGGGGGGCTGGGACGCTGCTAAATGACAACAGCAGGGCGGAGGGTGGGCTGGTATGCCCTGTTTAAAGTGTGCATGTCTATTTGGCTGGACGTCTTGAGACGGCCAGCCACACATGCACACTTTAAACATCTCTAACCTGGGTGTCTTAAGACAGCCGGGTTAGAGAAAGCCAAAGACTCCAGAGCGCTGTGGAGCGCTGAGTGAGGCTGCTTCCACCAATCCTAGCACTGCTCTCGTATTGGTGAGAGCAGCATTAGGATTGGTGAAGGGAGTTCCAGCATCACTTTCCTGTGAGGGTTGGCGAAAGAAGAGCTACGGAGTGGAGGGCGTCGTGTTTTGTAAGTCTTCTAATTTTAAATTAATTTTGCGCGCACATCCGCCCCTCCCCCCAGGGATGCCAGCCACCTCTGATTACACAGCCATGTCTATGCAACAAAGATCTGTTTTATTTGCGTTAAAAAAGTAACTAATCATTTATGTCACGCTTGCTGAAAGACAATCCACATACTTTACTAAAAAAGACTGATTGAAATTGTACAATATATACCTTAGTGCATTGAGTTGATGGTGTATATTGAACAGTTAAATATCCAGTTGTTCAGTTTCCCACTTTCTTGACATACTTTGCCTACATGCTCTTCAGTTTTACCTTTGGTTTCTCACTTTCATATCACACTGGTCTGGACATGAAACAGATGTTAAGTTGTGCTACATTTATTTGGAGAGAACAGTTGTGCTAAGCTTCTTGGAGCTAAAGCAGTAACAGAACTAGCATTACATGAGAGAAATAGAAGTTGTTGGTCAAAAAACAGGTTTTAGTGGTTTTTCTTGAATTTAATTAAATTAAGTTCCAAGTGAATGGCATCTTGGAGAGAGTTTCACAATTTGGCAGCCGCAATGGAAAAGGATTTGTCCCCATATATAACTGTCCTTGTGGCACAGTTAGTAAGAAGTGATTGGTGGAGCATAATGTTTTATTTGGCTGAAAGGATAGAAATTTAGGACAGTGATAATGTAAGATTTTATGTATGATCATAAGGGCCTAGAAGCCAACTCTAGATCAAACACTAGGCAGTGCAGGGTTCTTAGGATTGCTGATATCCTGCCATGTCTCGAGATGCCCAATACGAGGCAAGGCACAGCATTTTGCTTGAGGGAAGTTGATACAGTTTTGCAGGGATGCCTAAATAAATGGCCTTTGTGTAATTCAACCTAGTTTGAATTAAGACGTTGACTACTGTTATGTGGATGTTGTGTGGCTGTAATATAAAAGTATGCTAGAGGACCCGCGTTGGCCAAGGCACATACTGTACATATTTGTCACTTGTCTTACGAGTGATAGATTTGTGGTGATCTGCATGCCTAAATTGCTTAAGTCCTTAGGTGGAGATGGAGGAGGTTGCACAAATTTTGGCCAGCAGGTCGTGAGCCAGGAAGGAGATGCTTTGGCCATTGAAAGCACCTTGGTTTTGTTAGGCTTTATCTTCATGAAGTTAGAAGGCATCCACTGGCGTGTTTTTATAATAGTTGGTGAAAATCCTTCCACCTTGAGCAATATTCATTTTTGCACTCATATTAAATAAACTTAATAAGATATGAGTGCCGCCCACATACATACAGACACTAACCCCTAGGTGATGTAGGAGGGTGGATTAAAAGTAACATGACAAGATTTCCCCCGCGGGACACTACAGTTCAATTGCTTATGTGTGGAATGAAAAGCTAGTAATGCACTAAGGATTTGGATCGGTATCCCCATATCCATCTGCACAGCCTGCACACTACATCATGATACAGTAACAGTCCTCAAACCTACTACCCCCTCCTATCACACAATGACTGTATTTTGGGCTTTAGGAAAGTAGCATTTTAAGAATGAGAATTTTGGTTCAGCCCGGTTCCCCTTTCTTATGAATTGGGTATGCCATTTGGTTAATGTCTGTGATTTACAAATAGCTCTCATAGATGGTCAGATTAAGGCCCCAAAATCCAGGTTTTAAAGAGGTAGACCGAGACCCCTTCAAGACCTGGGGCCTTCCCACCATGAATACTCTTAATGGGGGCAGTTACCTACAAGGAAATCTGATAGTTCTCAACGGCCCCATGTAACGTAGGGACATCCCCTCCCCAGACACAGGGTCTTGAAATGCGTAGATCTTAGAAAAATGGGTCTCCCATGTTTCTGAAGGAATGCCCCTCAATCGATGGAACAGAGTTCTCTGAGATACGGACTCTTAATTATCTGCCAGAAGGTTCTGTTGTCCGCCAGTTTGCTAGCAGTGATAAGTGAAATCCATGCCTCAGTTTTGAATTCATCCCTCCTACGAGCTAACGTATAAGCCCGTCTACAGGCTACAACTTCATTGCTAGCAATAATGAGTCTGTCTATTCAGAGGTCCCTTCAATGAACTAAGGGGCATATTAGCAAGACCGACGATAAAATTATCGCCGTTTTAGCGGCAGGAAACTGCCGCTAAAACGGCGATAATGGGCTTGCTAATATGCGTTATAGAATTCCAATAGAAGCCCAGGTTAGATGTGCAGGACATCTAACCTGGGCTTCTATTGGAATTCTACAACGCATATTAGCAAGCCCATTATCGCCGTTTTAACGGAAGTTTCCTGCCGCTAAAACGGCGATAATTTTATCGCCGGTCTTGCTAATATGCCCCTAAGGGCTTTAGTACACTTTGGATCCAACCAACCTTTGCATCTTCCACTAGAATGAGGAATTGGACATGTAAACCTGTTTTTCGCATGGATAGCAACTCCCATGAAAGCATACTTAATTTCCTCCACCTCAGCACAGTCATCAAGGCAAATAATCATTAGAGAATAGGTATCTCGAACAAGGTTTGAAAAGAAAACATCATTGATACCTCTACTTCACTTCAAATTAATAACATTTAGAGAAGCAACTTAGATGTTGTCTATACGTTCAACGCCTCTAATCTGAGAAGCAGCACCTGGGGAGATGATAGCTATGCTCTGAGCACCATAGTTGCCTAACAAAGTAAAACGTGTTTTAAACTTCAAAATAAATGATCATAAATTATTTATTTCAATTGTCGATCTGGACTCTGCATAAGAAGGTACAGTTAAAAGGGGCTTGTGGAACACTGATCTCATTGGCAAAACCAGATTGAATTTGGAAAGTAAGTTGTTTAATCTTTCACCATACACATTATGACCAAAATGAGTTATACCTTAGTCAGTGTCATCCACGTATCCACACACCTCTCTTGCTGGGAAGAACAAAGATGAATATTAAACTGACCCCCCCTCCACCCCTATATCATGTAATTGATAACTTTGGTTGTGGAACAAATATTTTCTACATCTTTTTCTAAACTTTCTAGCACAGAACCCTTGTCCCCAGAAAAAATATGCTAAAAATGTAATATATAGAGGCGTGAATTCCTCGGCATTTTAAAGAAACTATCTTGGTATTATGGACAGTTAACTTTTTACTAAACATACCACCTGGGGTCAAAGTAGAAACAAAGGTGACAAGGCACCCTTTTGCCCTACCCACGATAGAAGGTACGGCCAGAGATTGAAATGTAGTATAGCCAGCAATATGTGTACAACTAATTGCCCATGTCTCCTGGAGACATATCACCTGAAACTGACAAAAGTTAGGCAATCTTTATTATGTATCTTACTCGTGATGCCTGCTATGTTCCAAAAAAAAGACTGACCTTATGGCCCTGATAGGAGTTAACACCAGAATTAGTTTGGACACAGGGCCTTGTGCTGCATGGCCAGGGGGTAACAGGATCCATGCAGTTATACAATTGAAAACTTGGGCTACGTCTGTAGAAAAACTAGAAAACTCCGAGTTATCCTTCACAGGACATGTGCTAAATACACCCCTATGGGCAAAAGCTATGGGACCATATTGGTACTGAGAGCTTGTAGTCAATCATTATCATTCACTGAAATAAGTGTAGAGAAATGATTCAATATAGGAACGTTAAAAACAGGACTACCACAATTTCTCCCCAAATCGAGTACTTGTGTAATGCAAGGGTCCCCACATTCTTCGGACTTGTAAAAATAACCTAGCGGGACAGCATTAATCTTTGTGCAAGAGCACCATTGCATTCTCAATTTGTGAAGAATTAGCCTAACCAGATGTAAGACTTAAAAATTCATGACAATGCAATACCAGGGGCCTTTTTAGGTCTCGCCTAGGCAGCGCTTGCGCTGTCTCTTCAAGACATGTGGTATTCAGTTTATGGGCTTTTAAACACACCCAGCACTCTGCCTTTACAAATTCCTTTGTTTTCGTTGGTCAATAGCATACATTTGTCCCGGCTTTGGGATGCTTTGTTCTGCCCTAGAGACTTCCCCTGCTACATGGATCCTTTCACTATGGGCCATATGTTTTGCTTCAGTGCACTACTATGTTTTTCAGCTCTTTCTTTCCCGCTGCTCCCAGTTCACTTAATCTCCTGGGTGATTCCCACAACACCTCCAGCCCCTTGCAGCTTGTTTTTCCCTCTGGGGCTGCTGCAGCTGCCTCCTCCTCCTCCCTCCTGCTTGTCCGGCTTTTTTCTCACCTGCAGCCTGCGTGGCGCTGCCGATTCCTCTCTTCTTTAGAAGCGAACAATTACAGCTTCTAGAGCGTGAGAGGATGAATAGTTTCCATTTGCAAGCGCTTTTTTATGCAGGTTTTGTATAGCAGGAACTCAACCCGAAGGTATTGGCGTGCTTTAGATGAGCACGATGTTGAGCCCAGCTCTAAAGTCGGCAGCTCTGGCCATTACACCACATCCTCTGCTGCTTTCCCTTTTAATTTACCGCGCCTCAGAGCGACAGTGTTGAGCATGTTTTGCAAGCACTTTCACTTTTAATTTTTCAGCCTGCACAGATGTCTGGGCATAATAAAGCCCATTTCAATCAGGTTCCGCCACTATATGAGGCTTTTTGAGCCCCTTTTGAGTTAGTGCACTATGAGAGATGAGAGAAAAAAAAAACACTAAAGAGAAGGGAACTGTACACAGAGGCTCTTTTAGCTGCAATTATTCTCTAACTTTAAGAATGAAAGATCGGCTTCATCTTCGTCTGTCAGTGTCTGTTGTTCCTTGCAAGTGGGCGTGAAGGCTGCAGTTCCATGAGGGAATATTTGTATATTTAAGATATGAAAGTGCCCCCTACCTTCCCGACAGACCACCCAGCCCTGCTTCCCAGGGAAAATGGCTCAGTGACCCGTGACTCCGGATGCATTTCCTTTTACAAAGCAGTCCTTGTCCACACATAGCACGCGTGACATGGGAAGAAAACATGGGAAGAAAACACGCTTCAACATGGCCACCCTATCTCGCATGTAGTTTCCAGATGTGTTTATTTTGTCATGCTCCCAAGTATAATTATGTAGCTAAGAAGCTTGTTCTTCTTTTTCATTAGTAACATGTTTTTCTTAAGAGTGTTAATAAAATACAGATTCTGGAGGACCGGCATTGTTGCCCCCCTCTCTGAATGTTCTGCCACTTCGTCTCATGATTCACGGCTGCATCTACAGGAGTGTCGTAAAGAGATGTCACCAGAAGTCATCCAATCAGAGGGCGTACAAGATAACGTCATGGGGTGAAAGCTCCAGGGTCCCTGGTCAGCCCAATTAAATGTATTTTTAAGGATGCATGTGTGAGAAAAAGCAAGGCAACCGACACAGAAAACAACCTTTATTAAGTCAAACTGCTTACATTATAAAGATAGCATTCAGAAACGAGATAATGCCATAAAAATACTTGTATTTGCAACAAGGGAAGCTAGAATAAAGTACAAGGTGGAGCAGGCCTGCCCTTCAGTGTTTAGTTCATGTTCAAAGCTCAGCAGCCTACTGGTGAGATATGTCAGAGGCCCACAGGTTCAAGTCCCCACAAGGCCAACCCTGCCTTTCTTCCGTCTGATATTGATTAAATGCAGAACATTGAAGTGGGTCATCACAAGGCCCTGTATTTACAGTGCTATGAAGTGGCCCAAAAAATGGTAGCAAGTGCTCTATAAAAATCAAGTTCTTGCAAACTTCAATTCTGTTGTAAAAATATGATTTACACAGTGTACATTGTGGTAGTTTTGTTGGTTAAAAAGTGGTATTCAAGGAAAATGAAAGCCCTTTAAAGTATTTTAAACAACCAGGCATAAGTGCGCCGTGCTTTATGTTTGAGTTGCAGCTTTGGAGCTGCATCTCCCTGTGCTTCTCCATCCCCAGCGGCACATCACAGCAGTCCGTGAGCCCCGCGGTAACCATGTTGTTCCTGCTTACAATTCACATGCTTTACTTGATCTTGCATTCCCTAGAAGTGTTTGCTTTTTCCAGGCAGTATATTACACTTATCTCCCCTCCCTCATAACCTAATTTCCATTGACTCGTTCTCCAGCTCCGCAAGGTCATAGCAATGGCAATAGCGCTCTGCAAATATGATCACTCTACTGCAAATAAAAAAGTGAAAAACATTATTTTCAACGCCAACAGCTCTAACTTTAACAAATGCGAGACCTATTGCATTGCAAATGCTTGTTTATACTTTTACCTGTGAGTCATAAGCTCATTAAAGAGTTCTCTCGTCAGACCGGTTTTCTGCCTGATCCAATGGACATATCTTTTATTAAGATTCTCCCAGGACACCGACTGATTGGGTTCTAGGGATGGGACAATAACATACGGCATAGCCTCAGGTGGCTAATCTAAATTAACTTGATGACTAGTAAAAGACTCCTTAACTTGAGGAGAGTTTAATGAGTGGGTAGGGTTAGGCCCAAATGTCAGATTGGTTCCAATACGTTTGACACTCCTGGTGAGTCGCTCCCCACCTTCAACTAATACTTCCATCCCAATATTAGGCCCCTCCTTAGATACTGATGGACAACCCCTGGCTAAAACACACTTTTGGACAATAGAGGTAATGACCGTCTGTTCGGACATCAAATATTTCTTGCATGATGCAGAGACAATGAGTGGCAAACATTTTACCCTAATGTAATCTAGATAGCAATGAGTCCAGTGATCATTTCACCAGCAACTCCACACCCTTAATGGCAGTCATAAGATAATTTATATCCAAGGCAGTTACTTTGACTGTCTTCAGAGATCTTTCTATATCTAGGGCAGCGCTTCCTAAACGTTTGACTTCTAAGGACCCCCACTTAATCAGTACTGGAACCAGGGGACCCCCACTTAATCCTTATTGGAATCCGGGGGGGACTCCCCCATGTGTCATTACTGGAAGCCGTGGACCCCATCCTTCAAATTGTCGAGGATTTGAACTGCAAAACAATACACAAAAAATACAGAAAAAAAGCATTCAAACAAATAGTGACACATTTTATTTAATTCGCAAACATATATAAATAACTTTGAGGCCACTCATCGTCCATACTATATCCTTTTTGATGCACCTGCACTGCTCCCATGATTCAATCGGAGTAACTAATTTAATTTATAGCCTCCAATTCCAAAATACTTTACATTTACAGTAAGTTTTAAAATGTTGATTGTGCATTTAGTTTCTTTATTTATATACACTTTATTACTCTGTTAATATTATGTAATTATCTAAGTAGTCGCGGACACCCTGAGTAGGATTCGTGGACCCCCAGGGGTCTCCGGACCACAGTTTGGGAACCAGTGATCTAGGGCGCTGGTATTTCAGATTTGTTGCTTAAAATTTTAGCACTTGCTTTCCTTTTTAGGTCGAACCTAGAGTAGCGCGCAAGCGCTGCTCTGGCGAAGACTTTATGTAGGGGCTTCAAAAAGCTGACCAGACGCTCGTGCGTCATGGCCTTTTCCTTGCAGTTACCCGCACGGCCGCCATCTGTTTCCAATTATCGTGCCCAGACGCGGGCGCGATAATTGAAAACACATGGCAGCCGTGCGGGTAACCGCAAGCAAAAGGCCATGGTGCACAAGCGTGTGGTCAGCTCAGCAGGCTGCAGCGCTCGCTCGCCCCCGCTCCTCTCTTGTTATAACATGGTTGGTTCTTTTCCAACTCCGGCTGCTTCCAACCAGGCTCAGTGAAATACCGCCGGGGTAGAGAAAAGGTTGCACCAAAACACACTCTTTGAGACTCAGGACCTAATTTACCAATAAAGAATGAAAATGTATTCCTATAGGTTTCCTCTTACACTTGGAGTAAATCAAAGATTTTTTGGGAATTCAGAATTACTTAGACAGTTTTCCAGCAGTGTTCCTGTAAAGTATTTGTAAATTCCCTTTACTAGCAAAGTGCTGTATTTCTGTTATCCTTGTTTTTACTGTTTCTAGACCGTGGCACTCAGGCGAGCCAAGAACACATGACTTGATGAATGGGAATGCAGGCTCGGAGAGTACTGTGTCGAGATGCCCTAATGTCAACCTGCTAACTTTGCCATATTAATTTTGCCTTCCATTGCTACTCTTTGCAAACCTCTCGCTTTCTCCTCCACAAACTTTTAGCCCTTGCTCTGATTACACAAGAGCAAAACCACACTGCTACATGTTTAAATGGTGCGTGCGCTTCTCCTTGAGGACTGAGTGGAGTTGCACATTTGAATGGAGTCTCATCACGGCATAGTGTCCACTTAATGGGCTGCTGTGCAGTCGGTTGAGGTAAATTATCGAGTTTCCACGCATAGCGCTAGGATAAATTAGTCATTAGGACATCCGCTGCAAAGATTTCTGTTTAATGTGTGCTTCACCGCTCTCTCTAATATTTCTGAGGGAAACTTCCGCATTTCTCAGCCAGTTACCGGTAAGGCAGACTTGCACTTCCGCATTCCCTGAACCAGTTCTGAGTGACGGAAGCTTTCACATCTGCTTGCCATGGGCATAGCCTCACTGATGGAAACTTGCATTCTTGTAGGTGTGGGTCTTGTTCTTCGCGAGGAAAGCTTGCATCGCTGCGACTTAATTCAGAGATCTCCGGTTCCTAGACTCAGGTGAGAAGCGCATCCTGCCCAGCAATTTTCTTTGCAATGTTACGTATTTTTGGAAATCCAGTTATAAAATCGTGAATACAACTACCAGAATGTGAGGGAAAAACCTGGACTGGATGTTTATGCCGGGACCTGGGAAACTTGCAGGCTCTGCTGTTCTGTACCTGTACAGTCTTTATTTAAATATTGTTTCTCGTGGAAAAACCCCTTCAGCCCCCAAAACCCACTATTTAGGAGTGTTGCCGTCGTATTCCAACCCTTGAATGGACTTAATCTGGTAATTAAAAGGAGTGAATCTCTTCTGGGATAGAATGTGTTGAAAAAACCTTTGCACAAGCACAAACGTTCTTGGGTGCTCCCAAACTTTCCACGGTATTTCCTCACTGGAGTGCCTCCATGAACCCTTGGAGTAAGCTTAACCCCTGCATAATATTGTCACTGGCATGAGCAATATGATGTAAGAGTGCAAGGTTACCTTTTGAAAATACCAGGCACCTGGAAATCAAGCCATGTGTATGTTGCTTTTACGAGCTCAAAAGACGGTGTGATCTGAGCTTTTTTGTTTTGTTAGATTCCATTGTTCTACCTGGCAACTCATGTTTACATCACAACTGTTTTCTTAACAGTGCAATGTGTATTTTGAAAATCCCCAAATATTATGCACCTTTTAAGGACAGAGGCCTTTCTTACTTCCTGTCATCTGGCGAAACATAATATAATTATATACACTCCACTAAATAGTGTTTATGAAAGAAATTAGGACTAGCTGCACAGTTAAAAAAAAAAAAAAATACCACACATTGGCCCCCACCTCCAGTTTGGAAACGTGGAATAGGCAAAATAAATGGATACCTTTTGCTAGGAATGTTATCATTATTTATGTAGCAAACTTGTATCATTTGTACGGTGCCAACATGCTTTCATACTGTAATAATATATGTATAGACCAGACACTTCCACTAACAAAACAAGCATTGGCATAGCCAATAGGTCTCGCCTTTGGGACCTTATAAGTGTTTAGCCATGCAACAGTTGATGTTGTTGCACCAAGGATATTGTGCTGCATAACTAAAAACTTATAAGGTCCCAAAGGAGAGACCTATTGGCTATGCCAATGCTTTTTTTCTTAGGAGGTGGGGATGTCTCAGGGGCAAGTGAAGAAAGAACTTCGATTGATGGGACTTCATGGGACACATAAGGATTTATGATGAAGTTTGCAGAGTTCCCCTTCTCTCTTCTGCAAAATTTTGCTGTGGCATTTGGGGAAAGACCAGATACTCCTCTCATTAATTGTTGCACGAATGTCAGTCTTTCCTCCGCATTACAAATTTACTTATCAATAGTGCCCATGGCGTACGTACGATAGGTAGTAATGGGGTTTGGGGTTTTACCTGGGGCGCTATCAGGATATGTGCTCAGCTTCAACTTCGCCATTTTGAAAATAGAATGAGAATGTCAAAATACCAGGACCCAAAGGGGTGGCCCAGTCTAGCCTCCTCCAGGGGCTGGCTGGACCGGTCTTCGCCCAGACACATCCAGCAGGCAGCTTTAGGCTCAGGGTCGCTGGGTGTCCCTCCGCCTCTTGGCGTGCAGGTTAGTATACTAGATGATGTTGAGCCATCCAGAGAACAGTTAATCGATGGTACTTCCCGTGATATCATTGCTTATGTCACATTGTGAGCAAATTAAAGGGGTCTCACACATTCCCCTCCTGTCCAGGGCCCCAAAATCTCCAGAACCGGCCCTGGCGATCCCACTTTCCAGTTCCATGAACACATGCATGACAAAGTGACACATTGTAGACAAGATGCTATAGACAAACACAGCATGTTTGCTTTGCTTTTCTTCTTCTGGGATTATGCATTTCTGCATTCAGATCCTGTCTGCATGCCTGTTTTCAGCATCGCCTCACAGGAGCTTCCATGCCGTTTGAGGGTGAAAAGGATAGTTGCTTGAATCCAGAGTTCCTATTAGTTAGTAGCATTGTGGGTTCAGACCTTGAAAATATTTCACCACCATGGACCTTACAGACCACACACCAGACGCAGCAGAGTTTAATATGTCTCCAACTACCAGATGTGTTTCTGGTTCACGCTGCAATGCGCTCGGAAGTCTCTTGAGCAGTGTCGTAAAAGGAGGACAAGTCTCTCTTCTGTCTGAACACAGACCTTCCAATGGATGCTCACAGCAATTCTGCACCGCAAAAATGAGTCGGGCGGTGCAGCAGCCACATGCCATGTGTATGGCTTCAGCCTGGCATATTATTCTTAACTATGAATGTTCAGCTAAAGAAATACGAAATACAAGGCATTTCTGTTATTTAGACTAGGATTAGGTCATGTTGGATTGAGCAGCAGGGCCACGTTAACAACGTGGTCCAGCCTGTTCTCAGAGATAGTGTACACTCCTCACTTCCCTAGCTCTCCAACAGAGAAGAGCCACAAGAACTGTGTGTTTATGCTCCACGAACTGGGATACACACTCGGGGGCAGGTTTACCAACATTTGAAGCAGAGCAAGACAACTTGCTGCGCTGCGTCAAATGGAGAGGGCAGGAATGTGCCATATCTACTAAGATATGGCGCATTCCTGCCCTCCCTCTGCGTGCGTTAGTGATGGCCAACGCATGCATTCTTGCACCATGGTGCACCATAGTTTTGTGCAGGAAGGGATGCCTTCCTGCACAAAACAATCCTCTAAGGCTTTGTCCTCTTTCAATGTTTGGTGCAGAATGCATCACACACAGAAAGAGGCAGTAAAGAGGAGGAAAACATATTTCTCCTCGTTAACGTCTCCTCAGGGAAGGTATAGCATTTTGAGGCATTCCCAGGTTTACTAGTGTTACTATATCTGGGTATTAGCCAAAACCCATTGGTGGATGCATGGCAACAACCACAATTCACCCATGAAACGCCTTCCCAGAGCAGAGTAATGCAAGGTAACAACTTGTGCTGCCTTAAATTACTCCAAAAATACTACACCACGGAGAGCCCCACAAGGGCAGCACATGCCTTTGATAAATCTGGCCCTCAGTACTCTTGACTCTCCTGCAGAAGACAACCATGCAAATCTGCCACAGAAATGGCAGACACAAACAAACTCTGCTGGCCATTCAACTCCTTAAGGAGGTACATGCAGTCATGGTCACTGTGTCAGAGGACTGTAGTATGGGAATTCACAGACGCTCATCATGTGTAGAAATTTGAGGCGACCCCATCTTCCCATACAGGCTGAACCTGAAAACAAAAAACTAGCAGACACAGCAGCCGTATGTTAGAACTCACCCATGGTCACAGGATAGTGGCAGCAGGTATACCAATCTCAGCAGTGATGCACCATAACCAATACAGCCAGCCAGTTACTAAAACATTTTAAGAAATTTAGAAATAACTGGGAAGATGACTAATCATTGTTGATTAATGCTAAAGTTGTGGCTTTCAACCTATAAACATTCTCCTTTTTACTCTCAAATTACAAAAAGCAACTGGAAGAGCTGTAAAAGAGATCCAGCAAAAGCAGATGCAAAGGAGTGACGAAGGAAGTAGGAGAGAGGTTAACCCAACCCATCCTTGACCACGGAGGACATCAGTCAGCGTTCAAAGAATGCAATTATCACATGGGGAAAAAGGTGGACTGTGCTGACATTTCTATAGGTAAGGGTGTCATGCCCCATATTACTCAGGCTACTTAGGAACTGTATAATGTTTTTTGTAAACAATCCAACATGTGCATGGCTTTGCCACACAAAGCATCCACTTCACAAAGTCTCAGTAGAGTACCATCATATGGTTGGACGCCAATCAAATTACAGCTACAAATGCATACGGGGTGGAAGTGCGGGTTTACCAGACAGGAACTCCTACAAATAGAAGGAATTTCTATATCACGTCAGGTCCTAGACATGTATTTACAGTTATACAAGCAGAACTAAGTTAAACACCATTGACAAGTAGCCTGCCTCAATAGAGTAAGTTACTTAGGCAGAGGTACAACTGCTTTTCAGGGGAACCTCCTCTCCAAATTTCATTCTAAACATCACACTTTGACAAAGTGGGAAAATTTGGGACCTCAAAATGCGTGCCTAAGGTGGCCAGTGTATGTTTCCTAATGGGGTGGGAAGAGAAACATTTTCAACTCCTTATCAGGCTCTAGGCACACATGCAGTTCTACCAGAATCCATGTGAAAGACCTTTGATAAGTAGCAACACAAAAGGTTTGAAACCTCAATCTTCAATTTTCGGTGAGAAAAAAGGGTGGCGGTGATGCACCGCTATTTTTGTGGCATGAGATTGGTGGATTCTTCCTGACACAGAGGAAGAACGCTCTATGGCAAATCTGCAATTGCTTTTCAGTATTACAATGACTGAAAAGTCTCTTTTTGAAGCCCTATGTCAGTATTCTCAAGTCTAAGTGAGGCTTGTGGGAAAACAACATAAGTTGCTATAACTATTATGACACAATAGATATATGCACTTTTTAGGGTTGATTTGCACCTTTACATCATAAAGAACCCACACTAACACTATAAATAGAAATAGCATACCAAAGATGCACACATAGTGCACAACACATTAGCCGTTTTTTCTTTATAATAAAAAAAAACTTCCACTAGCTTTTGTGTTACAAATTTTTATATATATGTGCTCACGAGATATATATATATACACATGTGATCAAGGCCCTACGGGGCTGAAACGCGTAATGGCTGCTGTTTGTTAACGGAGAAATAAAGAAAATATATCAGCACTGAAGTGGTGGTCCGTGCTCCACTCCTTGGGGAATTTTGTCAAGCAGTGGGTGGAGTGCTTTCGACACACACATATATATATATATATATATATATATATATATATATATATATATATATATATATATATATATATATATTCAGAGAGAAAGAAAAACTCAACATAAGTAAATCCCTACTCTAAGAAGAATTTTGCTGCAGGAGCTTGTTAAAGGAAGCAAAGGAGACACTGCTAGAAATTATTACAATAGTGGCGAAAACATGTATGAACTGCCAAACATCAAGAGACGCTGCATTGAAAAAAATTGAGATTAGACGTAGCTGCTTGTGGTCTGCGAAATGTGAACAGAAAATTTTAGCTGCAATTAATAAAAATATATATATATAAAAACACAGAGTGCTTTGAATTGGATTTAAACCAACTGCCCATGTGGAATTTCTGTAACTTCTTACGTTTCACAACCACAGTTTTATTCCCTGCATTTCTTGTCCAGAATGCTCTGAAATTCTTAAGAAATCTATGTTGTGTCTATAGATCCTGCCTAATAGGTCTTCTGATGTGAGCAGCTCTGTGCCACACAGACGTTTTTGCATGGCTATTCCTTTGTAGTACCATGTTCATTTAAGGGACATTTTGAGACTAAGTAAAAAAAAAAAAAATTTGAAGCTCCGTTTGTAGTTCATTGACAACCATCAAAATCAGAAAAAGGAAAGTGAAAGAATGAAATAAAAACAATGCTTATATAGGGCCTACATCTGTGTCGGTCCTGATTGTAAACTCTCTCCAAGTCTTTAAGGGGGTCACTGGTCCCCAGTTTCATACCCCCTTCAAACTCATGAGAGCACAGCCTGTTTTTCCCCCTACAAAATCTGTAACATTATAGTGCAACAGACACTTTGGTAATCATTGTGCTGTACACGTTGCCCCCTATCTTAAAAGAGAACAGTGTTTCCAATATGGAAAAATCTATATTTTAAGGGCCAAAGATTGAAAACTTTCACAACACCATTTGCCTTACAGTAATAGCAGATTTGATTCCATCGTCGTCTTCTTAACATCTTCACTTGTAACTTTCCATTTTCAAATTGGACCAAAAATGTGATAGAACTCTGTACTTCCTTTATCATTTGGCAAAAAAAGCAACATTTTGCTAATAAAAACTACACTTTTAAATATATTTCAACCTAGTACTCTTACAACAAAAAAAACATACAGAAGTGCTTATTACATGTTCAGTCTAAAAATGTATTTACAAACAATCTTTACAATGTATCACAGCTCTTAAAGAGCACACATGCCACCATTTTAATGGTGAACTCTCTATACAATATGTATTGAATTTACAAGTTCTTGGAGCACAGATACATAGCTTCCTTCAAATTAATCATAGTAAACAGGTTATCAACATACATTGCAGACCGTAACCTTACACATCACTGTTCAATTTATAAGGAAAAATGTTAGATTGATATGATCCAAGTTTTGATTTACATTAGAATCTCAGCTTGCATCCCATTAACGAATGGCTGTCAGCTGATACACACTAAAAGTCAATGGTGATTCACGCTCAAGGCGCAGGAATGGAAATGTAATAAGAATGATCTCAGTATGTGAACCCTCATATACATTTCGTATTGTATTGTTTTACTGCTCTGTCAATTTTCTGTTTTCTTACTGTTTGTCAGAAATTTTGAAATAATCTTAATATAAAGCGAATCTTCATAAATAAATAAAAAAAAAAAAAAAAGAAGAATTTTGCTAAAATAGAATTTTTCTAGTTCCCAATTCAAAACAAATACAACTTAGTATGGGCAACCCTCCCAAAATCAGCATTTGAGTGTGGTGCAGTCCACCAAGTAACAATTAACAAGCAACCTATTTTTACATTAATCTGTAGTATGGTCTAACCAATATAAATATCATGTAGACAATCCCAACCAACTCCCCATTCCAGACCAAGAAAAATTATGTACTGATCTGCCAATGGATGAGTGATCATAGGACAAACCACATGTAAATAAAAGGAATCTGAAATGTTTCCTCGTCGGATGAAAAGTCGAACATTTCTCCACTTGAAATAAAAAGAGGCATAAGATGGACATTCAAGGAATCTGAATAGATCATAAATAAGTGTCTTCTGGCCATTCACTGCAGCTGAACTCTGTAGGCACATATTAACAGCTTCACCTATTTAAAATAAAAAAACGTTATTTCAAACAAATGCTGTCTTCATACAAGTAGGGTGAATTACAACTGATGAATTACAACACATTCAGTAAAATACGGTTCTCAAATGCCCTATGCTGCTTTTTAGGTTTCCCTTGCGCTGTGCTTGTGAAATTGCTAGTAATTAAAAAACAAAATCTTCCATTTGTTTGTCTGCTTGCCACTCTGTCTTCTTTGCTTTCTGTTGGTTATAGCATGCTATTTCCTGTTGGGTTAGAGTTTCTTTGTGTGTGTTTAGCTTATCAGTGGAGCCTGGACCAAATACTCTTTCCTTTGAACCTTTCATCCACATTTTTTCTCTTGTGGATCTGCTTTTCTCTTTGAGATCAAGCGTGCTTGGCCACCGCTTGTCATTTATGCAGCTGTGCTCACGATTTGGATTCTTTAAAGCATCCAGCTTCAATGGTGATTAAAGCTGTGTACTTGAAGGTTTGTCGTTTCAAACACACTCACAGATTTCCAGATTTAACGTTACTATTTTCCAGTCTCCAACTTTACCCGTTCCCACTCTTTGCTACTTGGGTAGAAAAGGGAATACAGCTTAAAACGTGTGAACAGAGGAGCCCAGCCATTTTATTTATTGTTTTATATGCGCAACTTCACCCAACCGGATTTCAGAGCACTGTTTCTAAGGAGGGCATGAAAGCACCAGCGGTCTGTTCTGTTATTCCCCTGTCACTTTGTACTAATTTGCTGATCAAGCCTGCATCACTTATCCTGGAAGGCTGATCCCTGCATTCACCATCCTTCAAGGAACGGATGGGGCTCTAATGTTAAACCCCCCTCAAACCCACCCCCTTCCGCTGCAGAGCACTCTTTCATGGCCCCTCTCGCTAGCAGTCCTCTGCCCCTGAGGCAAGCACCCCTCTAGGAGTGTGACTGCCTTTTACACACTCCCCTTCGACCAGGGCACAGGACAGGAAACAACAACCTGGAATTTGGAAAGCCAGTACATTAAATAAAATATAGTTCAGTCAGTGTGTGTGTATTCCATGCAACCTTGGCAACGCTGGCCTGACTTGCAATGCCAATAAACTGCGTGGTATCATACGGTACAGATGTTCTTGTTCTGTCTGGGGGTAGGGGAGAGGGGGCGGATGAGGTAAAACCTTTCAGTACTAGTTAAAAATGTTCAAGCCTTGGTGAAATAAACGATTTTTGCACGACGTTTGCACGCATTTTAATTCGTGAACCAATATTTCTCATTTGGCCTTCCTCCCTCATGTACCTTTTTCTTTCTTTCTCTTTTTAGTAACGTCCTTTCTGTTTTTAAGTTATGATTCTGTTATTTGGACCGCTGTAAATAACATGTTATTGGCGCAAGTAAATGTGCTTTTTAATGGACTTTGCCAGACTAAAAGCTACGCCGGGTGCTCCAGTATTCAAAGCTATGTGACCTGTTTTATGAAAGCAAATCTCAGACGAAGGAATATTAGTTCGCTGAGCTACCATGCGAAATTTGCCACGTGACTCCCAGTTTACACACAAATCGGCGCACTAGTGGCATTAACCCAGTGATCTACCTCACTCCAATGCAAGCATGTGACCTGCCGGTTACTCTTTTCTCTACAGCAGAAACCTTAAATCAATGTACTATATTCACAGATCTCCTTCAGGAGGGGATGCTACTTGGTTGCTCTCAATGCTGAGCCCGGCCTCTCTCTCTCCATTAGAAGGGAGCAAACATTCACCTGTTCCCGACGGGGCACTGATAGAGTTGCCTCCTTCTCTAAAACAAGCATTGGCAAAGCCAACAGGTTTCGCCTATGCAAAATCTATTGGCTTTGTCAATGTTTTTTTACATGCTGCTCCACAGGCTTAAAGTATAACAAAACAAAAAAAAAGCTATGACGCGGCCAGCATTGTCAGCGTCATAGCGCTTGGTTGTTGTTTTTTTTTTCTTTTCAACTTTAAGATATGTTGCACAGCTGCTCAACCAGGGTCGGCTCCTCCTAAATAGCCATTTTATTTTGCCACCAGCTCGCGCTGTGTACTGAATCCTGTTATTCAGTACACAACTGAATCCTGCTATTGCAGGATTATTGCTGCCCCTTACAGTGCGCATGTCAGGTAGGCTGGCAGGGCACCTAGTCCAGCCCAACATGCGCACAGTACACCCAGCAATCCCATGGCTGTGAAACAGCCGGGGGATTGCTTGCACAGGCCCCCAGCCTCAAAATGAGCACTGGCTTAGCCTGCTCCCACCAATTCTGGAGCTGTTCTCAAGCTGAGGGCAGCTCCAGGATTAGTCAGAAGTCAAGTTCCACTGGGAAGGAAGGGAAGTCCTTCTCTTTTCTGCTCGTGGACATCACACCAGGATCACCGGGAGTGCCGCACCGGGCTGAATATCATGTAGGTAAGTTGGGCGCATGGCGCCCCCCCTTAGTTTTGCATTGCCAGCTGCCGCTGAGCTCAACTGCTGAGTACCATGTAAAAAAAAAATTAACAGCCAATAGAATTTTCATAGGTGAAACCTATTGGCTTTGCTAATGCTTGCTTTTATCTCGTATTAATTTAGTGCAAACATGTTCTGGTTATTTGAAGCGTAAACACACTCGGATGAGTTTGCTTTGGGGCATCTCAGAAACCTGAGGCGTGACATCTAAGGCCATACATGCCTCTGCTATTTTTGGTCTCTTAGGTTTCTACTACTGCCGGACTCTATCATTGCTATTAGCAGGGATGATCAAAGCATAGCCATGAACTTAAGATGAATACCAACAGGGGAATGTAATAGTCATTACTGAATCACAGAGGACCCAATAAACAATGCTGGTTGTCCCCCCTGCTACTTGGTTAGATGTTTAAGATCAAAGCTCTTCCAAACAATGCAAGGAGCAGCGGCATGCCACATGATACTTAGGTACCAAAAAGTGGAACGCATTTTCCTCAAAAGATAAATACACAGCCAAATAACTGCTTGTTACAGTCAATATTCCAAATAAGTTAAACAAAGCAAAATATACATTCAATTCTGTATTCTCTTAATTCTTGTATGCCACTTATTTTCACCTTGGAAAAACTCATCTTTTAGAAATTCAGTTATGCCCTGATATCTACTGCAGGCAGATATCGGAGACTAATTTACTAAGAAAGAGACTACCTGACTAAGAATATATGTCTCACTCAATGGAAAGGACTCAAATGGCCCATTATACCCAACACCTAGATGTACCAAGGTTTCTCAGGTACTGCAATTTGCTTCAATGGAGTTTTCTATCTTCTGTGGCATAATCACTAGCAGCACATTGCAAACAATGTCTCACCACATCTTCAACTTTACTATCCATACAGTTGGTTACCAGTACAACTGTAATGCTTCATTTTCCCCTATCTCAGGCTTTTACTCAGGTGACATTCAAGAGCTAGATTTATCAATTTTTCTCCCAAATATTTGGAGGAACAGCTTTTATTTCTCGCTACAATGTCTCTTCTACATGGCAGAATCCCACAAAAGCCTATCCAATTTTAAATCTACCAGGCCATCCTTTGACTACAATTAAATTGCCTGTTTCCACTCTTCTCCGTCAACTGCTTCTTCACCAACACACATCACTGGCACATTTAAATCATACCAGTTTCACCCTTTTCAACCGCTGGCAAATGCAACAATCCATCTTCAGGCTTATCTTTCAAGTCAGGCCAATATTTCATTTCAAAATAAAAATCACTCATATCTTCTAATTGCCCCCAAATCCTGGTTGTAGCCCTCTTGGAATAAGTACAGGAAAACAACAATTCTATGACTTTTGATCTATCCTTTTCTAATGTGGAATAGCCCTTTAAAATAATGAAGTGTCATCACCCAATTTCTCTATCAATAACAGAATATTATTTTTCACTCAGTGCTCTTAACGCACAAGTTACTAACTTGTGTAACGATATATCTGTAAGAGACAGTAGTTAGTGACAGATTCCTTACCTTAGAATATCCCCAGGCGTCAGGCTGGATCCGGAAAGTTTTTGCGTAGCAGTACCCTTGCGCGTCGGTAGGCGGCGTCGTGCGGCTCCGCGTCCGTCGTCGGCGTCGTGATCGCCGGGATGACGTCGCGGGCAGTACTTAGACGCCGCCCCTGCGCGCTGACGTCAGTTCTGTACATGACTTTCCGCGCCAGGAACGCAGAGCCATGCAAGAAGCTGACATAGGTGTCTGAAAAATACTAGGGCCCTGAAAGGGATGTCCTTAACCCTAGAAATCAGTTCGCAGAACGGCGAGGATGGGTGGGGCGGTAGGAATCTGTCACTAACTACTGTCTCTTACAGATATATCGTTACACAAGTTAGTAACTTGTGCATCTGAAAGAGACACGTTAGTGACAGATTCCTTACCTTAGAATAGATACCCCAGCAATACCAACCCCGGTGGTGGGTCTGCGAACAAAGATCAGACAAGGAAGTCCTGGAGGACAGAACGGCCAAAGAAGCCGTCCCTCCGGACCCGACTGTCCAGGCAGTAATGCTTTGTAAACGTGTGCAGCGAGGCCCACGTAGCTGCCTGACAGATAACCGGCAGCGGAACACCGCGGCCCAAGGCCGTGGTAGCAGCCGTTGCCCTGGTGGAATGGGCACGCAGCCCAACAGGAGGCTCCTTCTTAGCCAAAGAATAGCAGGCCTTGATGCACAAGGTAACCCAGCGGGAGATGGTTCGTTTGTGCACCGCCCGACCTTTTTGGCGCCCACGTAGCCAACAAAGAGCTGGTCATCCACCCGGAAGTGTTTTGTGCGGTCGATATAGAAGGAGAGCGCACGTTTTGGGTCCAGACGGTGGAGCCTCTCTTCCTCTCTGGAAGGATGCGGAGGCGGAAAGAAGGTAGGCAACGTGATGGTCTGCCCAATGTGGAAGGCAGTAACCACCTTTGGCAAGAAGGACGGACGCGTCCTAAGAACAACCTTGTCTGGATGAACAGACAGAAAGGGAGGTTTGCAAGATAGAGCCTGGAGCTCACTCACCCGCCGAGCGGAGGTGATGGCCACCAGAAAGGCTGTCTTCAGAGTCAGAAGACGAAGAGGACAGTTATGTAGAGGCTCAAAGGGAACGCACATTAAAAAGGTAAGAACCAAGTTCAAGTCCCACTGAGGCATCACAAACGGAACAGGAGGGAAGAGGTGTGTAATGCCTTTTAAGAACCTGTTAACAACAGGGGACTTGAAAAGGGAGGGCTGATCAGGGAGCCTGAGGAAGGCCGAGATAGCACAAAGATAACCCTTGATGGTACCCAGGGCAGAACCCTGTTGGGCCAGAGAAAGAAGGAACAGAAGGACCTCAGAAAGAGGGGCAGAAAGGGGATTCACAGCCTTTGCTGTGCACCATGCCACAAATTTGTTCCACCTGCAGGCGTATACCACCTTAGTGGAGGGACGCCTGGCTGCCAGAATCACATCACAAACTTCGGGAGGCAAGTCGAAAGGAATCAACTGCCGCCGCTCAATCTCCACGCAAGCAGGTGTAGACTGGACAGGTTCGGGTGGAGGACCGTCCCCTGCTGCTGCGACAGAAGATCCTCCCGAAGAGGCAGACGGATCGGGGGATCTACGCTCATACTGAGTAGCTCGGGATACCAAATTCTTCGAGCCCAGTCCGGAGCCACAAGGATGACTTGGGCCCGGTCGTGCCGAATCTTCTTCAACAATCTGGGTAGAAGTGGTATAGGCGGAAAGGCGTACAACAGACCGCAACTCCACTCGTGACGAAAAGCGTCGCCGAGCGAGTGCCGCCTTGGAAATTCCAACGCGCAGAACTGATGACATTGCGCGTTCTCTTCGGTGGCGAATAGATCTAACCAAGGCTCTCCCCATTGTAGAAAGAGTCCTTGCGCCACTTCCGAGTGAAGACGCCATTCGTGATCCATCATGCACCTGCGGCTGAGTTCGTCCGCCCTGGCGTTCAGGGAACCTGCCAGGTGTTGAACCATCAGGAACATGCCCTGATGTTCCAGCCATGTCCAGAGGCGCAGAGCCTCCTGACAGAGGGTCCACGACCCCACCCCGCCCTGTTTGTTGCAGTACCACATGGCGGTGGTGTTGTCTGTGAACACCTGCACCACCTTCCCTTTGACAGAGGGAAGGAATGCCTTGAGTGCAAGTCGGATCGCCCGGAGCACCAGAAGGTTGATATGGAGCCGGGACTCCGCCGGAGACCAGAGGCCTCTGATCTCCGCCTCTCCCATGTGACCGCCCCATCCCAGAAGGGACACGTCCGTCACAACTGTGTGCTCTGGCTGGGGAAGGGAGAGGGATCTGCCCATGACCCATTGCCGGTTCGAGAGCCACCACTGCAACTGTTTTGCAGTCCCCTCCGAGATCTGGACGTGATTGGACAGGTTGCCCTGGTGCTGCGCCCACTGGAACTTCAGGTCCCACTGCAGAGCCCGCATATGCCATCTGGCATGATTGACCAGCAGGATGCAGGAGGCCATGAGGCCCAGCAGCCTCAGGGTCATCCGTACCGAAACCCAGGATAAAGGCTGAAAGATTGGAATCATAGCCTGAATATCCCGGACTCGCCGTTCAGGAGGATAGGCCCGAAACTGCGTCGTGTCCAGAACTGCTCCGATGAAAAGGAGCTGTGGAGAAGGAATCAGATGCGACTTCGGCACATTGATGGAGAACCCCAGCGAGTGCAGGAGTTCGGCCGTAGTCTGGAGGTGGGAGACGACTGCCTGGGACGAGCCCGCCTTCAGCAGCCAGTCGTCGAGGTAGGGGAAGACTGAAACCCCTGCCCGGCGCAGATGAGCTGCGACCACCGCCATCACTTTCGTGAACACCCGAGGGGCACTTGTAAGGCCAAAGGGGAGCACGGTGAACTGAAAATGCTCGAGGCCTACCGTGAACCGAAGGTAACGCCGGTGGGCCGGCAGGACGGGGATGTGGAAATAGGCGTCCTGCAAGTCCAACGCTACCAACCAGTCTCCAGGGTCGAGGGCAGTCAAGACCTGAGCTAGGGTGAGCATCTTGAACTTCTCCTTCCGGAGGAAGCGATTGACGTTCCGGAGGTCCAAGATAGGACGCATGTCCTCCTTGTCCTTTTTGGGCACCAGGAAGTAGTGGGAGTAGCAACCACGTCCTACTTCTGGGGTTGGAACATGCTCGATGGCCCTCTTGGCCAAGAGGGCCGTGACTTCCTTCTGCAGAAGTACCAACAGATCCCCTGACATGCGGTGGAATTGTGGTGGCATGGCTGGGGGGGTGGTCTCGAAGGGGAGGGAGTAGCCCCTTCGGACAATGTCCAAGACCCACCTGTCCGAGGTGATGGGACGCCAGTGGTGAAGGTGATGGCGGACCCTGCCCCCTACTGGCGTGCTGTGCACCTGAAAGGAGGGACTAGGAGGGACTGGAGGCCGCGGACGGGTTGGAGGTGGTGGCCTGACCCGCACGCTGGTTGCCCGAACCGCCACGGCGGTATCCACGTCCTCGGCCACGCGAAGACGCCGGCTGCGCGGGCCGGTGGCTGGGCTGCTGACGTGACTTGGCGCCCCTTCCGTGGCCACGATAGGGGCTAAAAGCAGAAGGTAGCGGAGGGCGTGTAGCAGAAAGGCCCAGGGACTTGGCAGTAGCCCGTGAGTCCTTAAAACGCTCCAACGCATGGTCTGCTTTGGAACCAAAAAGACCGACTCCATCAAAGGGCATGTCCATGAGTGTATTCTGGACATCACCCGAAAAACCAGTGGTTCTCAGCCAGGCGTGGCGACGCAGCGCCACCGTCGTTGCAATAGATCTGCCCAGCGAGTCGGCGGTATCAAGGCCACAACGTATGGTGTATTTGGCGGCATCCCTACCTTCCGCAATGGCGCGGGTAAGCAGTGTCTGGACCTCCTCAGAACACTGGGGCAAAACAGTCGCCACCGAATCCCACAAGGAGTGGGTATATCGGCCCAAAAGACAAGCGGTGTTGATGGACCGCAAGCCAGCACTGGAGGAAGAAAAACCCTTCTTCCCAAATTGATCCAGGCGTTTGGATTCCCTATCCGGAGGGCGGTAGGGAAGGCGGTTTGGGAAGCCGAGGCTTGGACAACCAAGCTCTCAGGAGTGGGGTGGACAGAGAGAAACAAGGGGTCGCCCGGAGCTGGGCGATGGCGTCGGGACACGTTCCTATCCACAGGAGCCCCTGTGTTGGGCTTGGACCAGGCGCCCAAAGAACGTCAGTGAGTGCATCGTTGAACGGCAGCACAGTCTCCAAGGAGGAGGCTGCCGGCTGAAGCACTTCTGTCAAGAGATTAGTCTTGACCGCCACAGTAGGGAGTCGGAGATGTAAGGCTCCAGCTGCCCTACGCAACACCGTTGCAAAATTGGCTCCCTCCTCCGTAGCCACGGGAGGAGACAGCATGCCAGTGTCAGGGGAAGTATCTAGACCACTGGCATCCCCTAGTTCCTCTGCCCAGTCCTCATCATACTGACACTGTTGTGCCAGAGGGTCCTCAGACCCCTCCCAGTCCTCCTCCGGTTCAAAATAAGGAGGAGGAGGAGGGACATTTGGGACCCAAGGTCTCATCGGCGCCGGAACCGGCGTCGAGCGGCGTCGGTCCGGCTCCATGTCCGGAGCCGGAGAGTACAGGGGACGACGCCGCCCGGAGCCCCGGGCGGCGTCAGGAACGGCACCGGAGACATCGGCGCCGGCGGAGGCGTGGTCAGGTCGACCGGCGTCGATGGGGGTTGCGGTACCACCGGAGCCGGGATCGAGGCCGGGGCCGAAGCCGGAGCCGGGATGGAGGCTGGAGGCACGAGCGACGCCGGGACCGGAGTCGTCGGCGATGCCGGGGCAACCCCTTCAGGGCCCGCGGGGCCCAAAGGCGCACCGGAGGGACCTTGAGGCCCGAAGAGGCGGGCCATGGCCGTCAGGAATTCCTGTATTTGGGCCGGATCCGCCCCCGAAACCGGGAAGGACGGGTATTGCGGGGGCGACTCCACAGGCATGTCCGGGGCCGTGGGGGCGGGGACAGTGCCGGGAGGGGCCTCAGCCGAGTCGCGAGACCGGCGAGGCGAAGTCCTAGAGCGATTATGCTTTTTGGACTTCTTGTGTTTAGACTTACCGGACGACGAAGACTTGGATCCTGACGACCGGCGAGGACTCCGCGACCGACCCCTCGACCTCTCACGCGACCGGGGCTTGGTGTGGCGCGGAGCCGACTGCCGGGCCTCGAGGAGCTTTCGAGACCGCTCTCGCAAAGCTTTCGGGTTTAGGGACCAGCAGTCGGAACACGACTTCGTGTCGTGGTCTCGCCCGAGACAGAAGAGACACTCCAGATGCGGGTCTGTGATGGACATCATCCGAGCACAGGCGTCGCAACGTTTAAAGCCGGGCATCCCTAACGACACCTTGGAGTCTATATGAAAAGAAACAGTGAAAAAATTCACCAAAAAAGTTTGTCAAAAAATGACTAGGGCACTGCTCTTCCCGGATCTGCGCTTGCTGGCGCGGAAAAAGAAGAACTGACGTCAGCGCGCAGGGGCGGCGTCTAAATACTGCCCGCGACGTCATCCCGGCGATCACAACGCCGACGACGGACGCGGAGCCGCACGACGCCGCCTACCGACGCGCAAGGGTACTGCTACGCAAAAACTTTCCGGATCCAGCCTGACGCCTGGGGATATTCTAAGGTAAGGAATCTGTCACTAACGTGTCTCTTTCAGATACAAACACAATAACAGCTTTTTTGCCACCACAAAACTGTGACCACAAATCCCGACCTCTTAATGCTTACATAAGTAACTTTCACTTTTATTCATCATGCTCCTCAAAGGATACACTATCTTGGTTAAATAGTTTATGAACTTGCAATAATATTCTGTAATCCCAATAAAACGAGCGAACCTCACCCATGTTTTGGACTTGATAATTACCCTGAAATTACATGGCTTAGGCATTTATCCAAATCCACTCAAACGGACACGTATTTCTTTTAACCATCAAATCCTTAAATTTCAAGTTGTTTAGCACTTCTAAGCTGTTTAGCAATTCCTCAAATGGTTCTACACATCCAAGCATAGAGTTCCAACCACACACTTGCAGCAATTGGAGATTCTGGTGTAATAGTTCAAATTAGTTGAACTGCGTACCTTGCTTTCCTATATTTGTAGCATTGCACATTGTTTTCACATTTTATTCCCCATCACAACTTTCTCTTTTTTACTATTTTCTTATATCACTTTTAGTTTTAACATGTTAAAACAGTACATGCCTGGTAAAGAACACACAAAACGAAAAAAGAAGGAAAATAAACTGGTCGATAGTCGCATTCTCAACCCTGACTCGTTTGCTAATTACAGTTTGAGTTACTGGTATCAAGTTCTAACTGTATTATTGATGTAAACTTTATGATTTTAGTGTCGGACAATGAACTGATTTTTCAACCACCCTCCCTCACATTTATTTTAGTTTGCTACATTTCCAGATCTGTTTAACCACATGTGCCTTCGTGTAGGTAACCCACATTATATTGCTTCACAATAGTTGTGCCCTGATCACATACAACATCCTTTCAAGTCAACAAGGATCCCAATGCACTTCTATTATCTAGGAACCAATGTTTCAATGTTTGTACTATAACACCAAATGTAATGCTCCCCAGTTTACAACAACATTCAGGGGGGCAGTGAGTGTTGGAAGCACTGCTGTCTATCCAGCCAAGTCCTGTATAATTTTCCTGTCTTTCCTTATACTTTCCATTTGTCCCTCTCCCGCTGCTGACCGTTTTAATAAATCTTTGACCCAACTACTTATTTTTTGGTGGTCTCAGGCAGAACCTATGTATAGCTAGTCACCTTCTACACAATACTGTCCCCAGTGCTGCAGATTTTCTTTTCATCTTTCCTTTGTATGTTAGGGAGTAAGACCAGAAGGTATAGTTTAATCCTCATTTTAGGAGGTCTCCCTGTGCTACTTTGTAGACCATTCTTGACCTCATTCCAGAACACCTGAGACATAGGGGTTACACCAGGTCATGTGCACAAAATCTGTAACTTTGAACTCCATCGGTAGATTCTACTAAGATTGAGTGGTGCCCGGTGGCTCACGTGAAGGTAGCTGAACGTCACTTGTTTAAATTGGGCTTTGCGAGAGATACTTTTGACCCATTGCGATGTTTATCTGATTCAAACTTAGTAAAAGGTTCATCAGTAGCAGTTCCCTGTCCGATCTTAGTGTCCGAAACATGCTAGCGACTAGTTTCTTGCTTTGCACTACCACCAACATCGCTGCCATTATCTGTGTGGTCGCTGGAACCTCTGGGAACGAGGTCTAAATCTCTCTAGTGGTTTGAGCTATGTACACACAATGCAGAAATTGGCTGTGCCAGATCCCAAAATGCTCTTGTGCTTCCACAAATGTTATCAATCTACCCCCCTGGGTATAGGTTGCTCAGCACCTTATATCCAACCGCCCTCCAGCTTCCCACCTCCAGGTCCCTTGCAATCTGGTCAAAGGGGAGAATACTCCACAGTTGCCTGTCAGATGCAAATGGAGGGCACTTCAGGACTACTTCGACTACTCTGTCCCACGTTGTACACAGCTGTTTTATCAAGTAAAGAATAGGTCTAAGTAAGTTCCTACCCATAGTGAGAAGCCACTTACGTGGGATATTATTGTGTAGCCCATGCAGCAGTGTTCTCTTCTAGCTAACAACTTCATCTAGCCAGCATGTTGCAAATGGATCACAATATAGTGCAACTTAGTATCTGGAATCTCCAATTCTCCTTTCCTCACTCCGGCTTTAAGGTGCCTAGTTTGATTCTACTAGGTTTTCTGGCCCATACCAGGGAAATTAGCAATTGATCGAGCTTTCTGAAGAACCTTTGTAGGAGAAAGTAGCACTCTGCAGTACAAAGACACTACAGTAGGAATTAATTTTTGTGAGTGAAACCCTACCCATTACTGACAGTGGTAAAGTGTTCCAAAATGCAACTAAGGTCCTCACTCCTGCCAAGACCCCACCCGTGTTAAATCGGTGCCAAGCCTAGGCATTGTGTGACATTTGAATGCTTAGACATCGGAACTTAGAAGTTTCCCAAGTGAAACCTAGTTTGGTTAGGTCACCTTCCGTTATTTGTTTGAGACTGCCTGGGGAAACAGTTTGAACAGGTTAGTGCATAGTCCTGAGACTCCCTGTACTCAGTACATAAAGAAGTGTGGGCATGGAGATGAATGGGTCCCTCAAGTACGCACATGCGCATCTGCATACAGCAATACAAATGTGGCTCGTTGCACCTCCTTGAATGCCCCAATTCCTCAGCACCATCCTCAGGAAACAACTGCATTAGATCCATTGCTTATTCAAACAATAGTGGAGACAGAGGACAGCCCTGCCTTGTAGCCATCTTAAGCGTTAGGCTCTCCAAAATTAATCACCCTGTCTTGACGCTAGCAGTAGGTGTAGTGCACAGGCGTTTAACCCAGTTGAGCTGCGTGTGCCTGTAGGAAGCTGGCTCTCTATATAGAGCACTAAAAATAAGAACACTGTGCAGAGAGTCCAGTGAGTCCCATATTGGACACAAGTAGACATTACTAACGCTCTATTTGTGGTAGTGTGGGTGAGCAGTTAGGCTTATCAAAGGTTAGTTAGTGCTAAGCATTTGTTGTACTCACAGAGGCAATAAATGAGACAGACTCAAAGAATAAATCCGAGACTAATTTAGAAAAATAAGACTTATTTTTATATATATTTTCAAACCAAGAACTTCGTTCAACGGCAAGTACTATTTTTCTCATAAATTATCAAAGTTCGGAAAATAGTTCACAGTTGTGCGCAATTACATACAATAGATTCATATGGAAGGAAAAAGCAGAAATGCATAGAAAATCGGAACACTGTTCTAGGGGTTCACCTTCTGGGTTCGGAGTGGTAGTAAGCCAAGGTCCAATGTTGTACCAGCGGTTTGTCTGGAGAGGACCGGATTCGGCTGGGATCAGGGTGCTGAAGGCGCTGGCAGCTGGCGCAATGAAGGGGGGCCACCTAGAAACAGGCTGCAGATGGGGACTTGTAGGCAAGTCCAAGAGCTCCCAAGCGGGGGCTCAGGTCACAAGGGCCTCAGCAGCACAGCCGGTTTGTCGTTACCCAGGTCTGGTGGGCTGGGTGCAGAGCCGGTAGGTCGACCGGACTTTGTGCGCAAAGGCGGTCTTCGCGGTCAAGAGCAGACAGCTGGCAGTGATGATTTCAGGACTGCTGGGCAACTCCTGGAGTGGATCTTAAGGGTGCTGACGCCCCTCGACGGGTGCTTGCTCCCTGGGCAGTTGGAGCCCCAACTGGACTCTTTGTGGTCGGTTTTGTGCAGGGAGTACGGTACTCCGGGCATTGGTAACGCATGGCTCCAGTCGGTCCTGGTGCCTCCACACTTGAGTGGGAGACAGATCTGACCTCCCAGAGCATGAGTACTTCTTCCTGGTCGGTTTCTGCGTCGGTTGGGCTGGTGAACGGCAAGTTGGTGGACTGGACCCTGCGGTTTTCTGGGCCTGCGAACTGCAGGGGCGTAGCTTCTCTACTCCAAGGGAGTTCTTGGCAATTGTCGAAGGCTGGCGGTCCTCTGGAGTTCTTAGAGGCCACACAGCAGCAGGAAGAGACAGTTCACCTTGATTGTCGAGTCGTGAAGCAGCAGGCAGGAGTTCACACCAAAACTCAGTGGCAGGGTCTCAGTTTTCAGGTTGAGCAGTTCTTTGATCTTTTCTCCTTTAGATCAGTTGAATCTGAAGTTCTGGGTCGAGGGCTGCCACCTAAATACCCAATTTAGGGGCATTAATGGGAGTACCAGGCAGTAGTCAATGGGCTACCTACCTTAGGGTGACTACACCCTCTATATGACCACTTCCTGTAGGAAGCGGGCATAACCCTGACCTTAATAGGCTAAATTTCTCCAACACATGATGGAGTATTCTAGGGGTGGTGCTGGCTAGGTGTGGGCCCACCTCCTGATCTACCAAATTTTCCCACCTGTCCTCTTACCGAAAAGTGGGGTCAGGACGGGGGTTGGCATTTTACATTAATCGGGAGAGGCCTGGATCGCATTCCAAAGGCGGCATGGTCTTTAAAGCTTCCCGCCCTGAAAGGCAGTTTCTGCTTGGACGAGGTGTGAACACCTCCGCCCAGAGCAGGCTTTGTTCTCGGCCTTTGACAGAGAAGACTCTCACCCCAGGAGGCAAGAAACATGTCTAGTGATGGCAGGCTGGCTGAGACCAGTTGGCAACCACACTACTAGTCAGTAGGATTTCAGGGGCCACCTGTAAGGTGCCCTCTGTGTGCATTTGTTAAAAAAAATCTGACACTGGCATCAGTGCGGGTTTATTAAGATGAGATGTTTGGTACCAAATATCTTGGTGTAGAGTGAAGCCATCATGGAGCGGGGACTTCATAATGGTGGCCCACCGACCCAGAACACGTTACCCAGCGATCCTGACCTCAAGTCCAGCATTGGCTGACCCCTTCTGGACTCCACGACGATGCCTGCAGCCTGAATCCAGAGGATCCCCCTGGCTGCGACCAGTAAGAAGACTCTGATGTCTAAAGGCACCCCTATATCCGAAGCCCCTGGGCCTTGGTGAGCTGAATTGACGGTGCCCCTACAACCCCCTACATCTCTACTTAACTCTGCTGCCATTGGTCTCCCTCGTGCAACCTCCTGCGCGACGCTTGCAGCCTGTTTGTTGAAAGTAAAGTCACCACTGAAAACCACTGGGTGCCCGACGTTGAATTTGCACCCTGCAGAAAGCTGCCCCTGTCCTGCAGGTGGTTTGGTGATGTTTTATGGCCCCTCCTGTGCTTGCTCTAACCCCAAAGCTTGGCCCCTGAAACCGATCTACTTACCTGCAAGCACTGTGGGTTCGAGCACTCCCAGTCTCCATTGAAACACATTGGGCCGAACTCCGATTTTGACCTCTGCACCTGGCCGCCCCTGTGCCGCTGGTGGAGCAGATTTGGTACTCACCTAACCCTTGCCCCTTGCTGACCTTTGGTCCCGTAGACTGGAACTGTAAGTTACGTATTTACCTGTATAACCGCATTATTATTTTACTCCATAGAATAACAGTGGTGACTTATGAAAGTGAAAAGTACTTTTATCTACAAACATACTTACCTTATTGCGAAGATCTTGGTCTTAAAATAAAACTCACAAAGCTTATTTTTATAAAATTGGTGTGGATCTCCTTTTTCAGTTGAGTGTCAGTTATTGGTCATGTGTGTGCAATAAATGTCTTACACTCCTCTGTGATAGGCCTAAGGTTGCTTGACCACACTACCACTAATAGAGCATCTTGGGTTTGCATTGAGCCCTGTACACTTTTGGGGAATCTCTGGACTCTATGCACGGTATAACCACCTAGTAGCATAACATATACAGAACCAGCTTCCTACAGATACTATTCTCTACATGCTGATTCCTCACCGATCCCACCCACCTCTTTTTTCTGAAGCATGGTCATAGATCAGTATTATTAATAAAGTTATACGTTAGTTTGTTGCACTGCACATTCAGATTGATGCTACCATAGTCTCTGCCTCTAAGGACTCAGAAAAATGGTCAAGGAACTAACATCAGTGCGCTAAAGAGGCACTCTCTGGTTCCAGAGATGTCATACCTGCAACCCTTCCAGTGCTAAGATAGAGCCATTAATACCTACCAAAGGAAGAGATCTATGACACAAGTTTCCAGTTCCATTAGACGCTTGGGAATAATTAAATGATGAGGAATCAGCAGGTACACAGAGTATCCACCAGAAAGCTCTTTATAGAAAGTAAGTAACTTTTTCATTTAAGCCAGGTGGTTTCCACAGGAATTCAGGATCACAAGAGGTGGGTGTGGTGCGCACAGCATTTCTTTTCCATCTGGAATTCATCCAATTCACCACCAAGAGTGGGCAAGAGCAGTCAGCCCCAGCAGGGACATCTAGACTGCACATTCACCATCTTATCTTTGTTGGCTGCACTTTGATGCCTGCACTTTGATGCCATATCAAAGCTGGTGGGTGCTAGGGTATTGCTCTCAGCTTGCTTCAAATTTCGAACCCAGTTTTCTTTCAAACTAGCAATAGGAAATGGCTTTCCATCACTTGTCGTTTCTGACCAGGCATCTCTTAGTATCAGATGGTTGCTTTCGCGCTGCCATTCCAGCAATTCAGGGTATCGGTCATGAGAGTTTGCCAGAAAGCATGTTTCCCACGTTAGCTGATCAGCCAAAACTATCAAAGGCAAACATTTTCAACATCTGCACACTAAATGAATCAGATAACAGACCTCTGTTGGCCTGATTGTCTGATTTGGAGATTGTGCTGAAAACATTTAGACATACGTTCCCCCACACGCTGTGTGCAGTTTGCGAAGGTCAACACAAATATATTTTCCGTAGGTGAGCACCAGGTGCAATAAAAGGGTTAAGGCTCCAGTTGCTCATAATTTGTAACCCTTCCTTACATATAGTTTTGGACACTATTAGGGTCCTAACCTATAACCCGAGGTTTTAGAGAAAAAAGGAAAATCATTTTTGATTCTGCACACCATAATATATCAGGTGATGGGTGGCCATGTTACTCTCAATTAACTGGTCAGATTAAAACACTGAAAAAAAGCAGCTCCTGGGTTTATCTATGCCATTTCCATGAATGAGGAATTACTGTCCAGACGTCTCATTTATAAAAATGGTAGATGGATCGGTAGTAGAAGAGTGGTGCTTTGTGTGAGTTTGGGCAAATATGTTTTGTGCCAAGGTCTTCCGACTATGGGCACATAAGAAAAGCATAAATGCACATAGGGGCTCACTGCCATTATCTCTAGATAATCTTTAAATGCCCAAACCTGAAGCATTCTTTTGCACACTATGTAGGCCCTGGTGAAGGATTTTGCTGATCTTAAGGAGGCTATAACGTGGACCACAAGGAAACAAGAAAAATCAAAAATGCTGTACTTAGTCTTTACTCTCTCTCCAACACAACTGATGTGAAATTACTTGGACCAGAAATTTTCTAAAAAAGAATGCTCACTGTAAGAATGTTTTGGCTTATCCCTGCAGGAGCCCCCATGTTGTGCTCTCAACTGTACTTTACTAATTGTTCCTACTCAGTTCAAAGATTTTCCCCCCAGATGTTTTAGGATAGCATATGGCCTGAAAGCACAGCTGGGTGGGCGTTATGAAGGAAGCACCTCAGTAATGATCAGAAAAAAAGATTCTTCTATTAAGCGTTCATAATAATAAAGAAATACTTTTTTGTAGGGTTTTGTGAGATGAAAAGAGAAATTGCTCATTTGGAATAGAACAACATCTTAATAGATACTCCGATTATTAAGCAGCTTTAGTATAAACCTGTATTAATCTTACCTTAGCTTTAGGGGAGTCAGTCAATCGAATGAAAAGTTTATTCATGCCGATCACAGGGTTAAAAGAATAGACAAAGAGACTATCCTGAAACAAAGAAATAAGAAAAAATAAATGAATGCACATTTTAACTTTAGTGATCTAAAATTGCTAATCTAGTACTGAATAAACCAAAACAGCCACAAACAAAACAGTGTCAGTTATGTTCAAATGCTGAAGTAATCATCATAGAAAAAAGCTTTTTAATGTTAGTTTAAAGAGTACCATACTTGCTACTATCCAGATTATCAAATTGGGGTCATATCTGCCCCCTTGTCCTACCACGCCTTCACCAAATGACTTCTAATGATCACAAAGCACTAACACCCATCCTCGATGCCTCCATCCACTGAGCTACATTCCCAGGAACCTGGAAACATGCCATAGTGACACCCTTGTTAAAAAAAAACAACCACTGACCCAGCCACGCTCTTAAACTACAGGCCCATCATCTCCTTCTGGCCATACCCAAGTTCTTGGAGAAACTAATCAACTGATGCCTCAGTGACCACCTCAGCAACCACCAGCTCTTCGACGCCACACAGTCTGGATTCAGGCCCAACCACAGTACAGAAACAGAACACATTGTGCCACGGACGACAGCCGCATGATCCTTGACAGAGGACACACAGCAGCCTCATTCTCCTGGACCTCTCTGCGGCACCTGCCATGGTCTCAGACCCCATCCTCATCAGGTGCATCCACAGGATTGGCATCATAGCCCCTGCGTTCCACTGGATCTGCTCCTTCTAAACGGACAGAACACAAGGTATCAGCTTAAGCCTTACTCCTCGGAAGCCGGCAAACTCATTTGCGGGGTGCCTCAAGGTTCATCTATCAGCCCCACCCTCTTCACTGCATACATGAACCCTCTGGCCAGTGTCATTGACGCACCCAACATCAACATTTTCTCCTATGCTGATGACACGCAACTCATACTCTCCCTCTTGGGCAACACCCTCAACATAAGAAACAAGTTCACTACCTGCAGGACTGAAGTCGCTAATTGGATGACCGCCAATGGTTGATCACTCTCTGCCTAACCCCTGTGTCCTACCTTACGCAAACACATTTGTAATAAACCGAACTAAGAAATTTAAATGTGTGAAAGAGTATTGAAAGATCAAAATATGACTCTTAATCTTTATATATACAAAGGGCATGTGTACGTGTTCGTATAGTAGTTAGGAAAGTGGTAAAACAATCTCGAGAGACGCCACGATGATGGGTGCATGTAACACATATGTAAGCATTATGTAGATTCCATGAAGAGGGGCTTGTTTATCACCATAAGCATTACTCGCATAGGGATAGACTAGCCCTTGAAACAATAAATGAACGATAAAACCTTGGCTCAAGGAAAGTGGTTCAAAACAGTATCACTATTTGGCAGTACATCCGGCCAGTTATAAAACTCATGAGAAAGGGACATGCCAAACACGTTAAAGGGACTAGGTATCACACTCCAGTCCAAATGAATAGACCACCACAAGGTTATAGAATGGATGTCCAAGACGATACCCCAAATATGAGACACGCGGCATGTAGTGGGCATTCATTCCCTCTCCACACCCCACTCCAGAAGCAATTGTCATTGCGAAATGGCAGGAAGTTTTACAAAGGAGGTATTTATTTGAAATATAGGCAAAATACCAACACATTACTAAATCACACACGTCATATGACAACGACTGTCTGTCACGGCGTTGCTACAAATGCGTAGAATGAGTTCTTAACAACAACCAGTAAGCTTCTGGCACCATGCCCTGTGGGCGTGTCCAACGGGGCGACGCTAGATGCCGGGAGCGCAAAAATGCTAGCATTTAGCTGCTGTGCCGATTCACGGCACTCGTGCAAGTCGGGGAGTTCGTGGATCAGTAGGTCCCAGCAGGGAGGACCTTTGAGGAAGTAAGTGCAGGGGACTGGTCGGAAATGGGGCGACTACCCAAACGAAGGGAGGAAGGATCGGGCACTCTATACGACAGTGCCCTATTTCTTTCTTTTCCTTTCACGTGTATCTTGAAAAACGATACCCTTTGCCATAACGCTATAACTTTTACAAAAAAATGTTTTGTCACCCACAGAGTGTGACAACAAGGCCTCCCTCCAGCGCTCCCTCTGGGAATCTGTTGCCCTGAGTTATAGGGGTGAGTGCCCTAGGAATTGTCACACGACAACAGAGATGAGAATAAATGTGAAGCAAAATGGGAAGCAATTGGTTGGACAGATTGAGAGCATATTGTGAATGAAATAATGCATGTTTGCACAAACCCATAGCACATGTGAAAGTCACAGGAATGTATATGGCACAGTACACTTGAAATACAAAGGATACAACTACAACAGCAAGATGCTTTTTAAAAAAAAAATGGGATATAGGGTGAAAACGCATACACCTCCACAACAATGGCTCTAGGGGGATGGGTGTGAAACTGGTGATCAAATGTCAATCACAGTGTATATGATAACAAATGCATATATTATGTTTCTTTTCTCTATATAGGTAATTCCTCATCGAGACCAGTGGCAAGTATTAGGCTTGTACCATTTTTAATCACCTAGAAGTGTCCGAAACAACTAGTTCACACGCACTCACGTCTTTGGGGGAAGTAACTTCATTACGTCCCACCCTGACGAAAGCCCAGGACCTATTTAGGCCAGATAGGAAGGGCTGAAACATGTTGGTGCTAAAGTTAGGGTCATAGGACCATCACATCCTAGACACCCTATTGTATATATTTTAACCTTCCCTCCCACTCCATCATTAAAGAATTCTTTAGGAGTGGGTGAGGAATTTAACAGTACGCCCCCATATACAATATTTTTAAGTGCTCCCTGAAACACGGTTGAGCCCACCCCGACTTTTAGCAGTCGGGGTGAGCCCTATGATGAAGCATGTCACTATTAGAGTGAGTGAGGGCTATTAAAAGAAAAGGGTTTTTTTCCCTTCCCACCCGTAACAACAGGTTGGTCATATTTAAATTTTCTCTCGAGAACTTTGTTCTGGAGAGGATCAGCACTACACACTTAGAAAACCCCCCATCCACTGTTGGTCACCCCTTTGTTGCTTCCCCTAACTGAAGGGAAAGAAACAATTAAACTACGGAAAGGACATTCTAGTGGTGGGAAGTGGGCATAACCCTGTTCCAGAGATCCTAATTCTGCCATCACCAAGATGGAGGAATTCTCCTAACAAGGGGCACATCAGGCAGCTCACCTTAGGGGTGTGACTGGCCTGGTAGTGCACCACGCCTCCCTGCATATCCAATTTCCCACCTGTCCTGGTGCCAAATGGGTCCAGGGCAGGGCATTGGCATTTCCCCTGTCTGGGGAAGCTGTGGTCACATATCAAAGGCGGCAGAGGTCTTTGAAGCCCCTGCCTTAATATGCTGATTACTTAGACATCCTTCTTGGATGAGGTAACAACACCTCTGGCCAGAGCAGTTATTGTTTATGCCCTCAGAGAGCATAGGCTCTCACCTGCAGGGGGTCAGAAACCGGTCTGTGGTGGCAGGCTGGTCGACACCAGTCAGCCAGCACACTAGAGGCTGGTAGGTTTTCAGGGGGCACCTCTAAGGTGCCCTCTGGGTGCATGTACTAATGAATCCACCATTGGAATCGGTGTGCTTTTATTAATACAAGGTGCTTGATACCAAATAACAGACTACAGTGAAGCCATCATGTAGAGGGGGAACTCATTTTTACCGGTGTCTAGCACATGCACTTAAAATGTTAATGTTAATAAAACTTCTAAAGCACACTGTTACCCTAGGGTGTCCTGGCGCTGAGCACTGCCTTCCTGTTTATAAATAAAATAATGCTGTTCAAGTGAAAAGCCAGGTTTTCAATCCCCTCCTGAAAGGTAAGAGCTCGGTTGCTTTCCTAAGACGTAGAGGTAAGCTGTTCCAAGCCTTTGTGGCACAGTGGAGAAAACTCCTACCACCCCAACTGGCTTTTTTGACACGAGGCACGATCACTTGCTTTGCTTCTGAAGAGCGCAGCGCACTTCCAGGGACGTACCATTGTATCCGTTGTCTCAGGAAAACGGGACCAATGCCCATTAGGGCCTTGAAAACTGTGCAGAGAGCCTTAAATTGTGCACGTTGTTTCACAGGGAGCCAGTGGAGATCTATGATTCCCTTCCTCACAAAAACAAACCTGGGTGTGCCCGTTAGCAGCCTGGCTGCGGCATTCTGCACGATCTGGAGTCTGTTCAAGTGTCTCTGTTGGATGTTCAAATAGAGACTATTACAGTAGTCCAGTCGTGATAGAATGAGCGCGGTGACTGCAATCCTCAGACTGTCTTCAGGAAGGAGAAATTTTATTTTTCTCAGAATTCTGAGGATGTAGAAGCTGGTTGAGACAACTCCACTTATCTGGTCACTAAATGAGAGTTTAGAATCAACAATCACCCCCAAGTTCTTAGCCTTTTCAGCAGGGGCCGGAGGCGTGCCCATTGCACTTGGCCACCAGTCCGGCGTCCAGAGATTTATGATGTTCCCAAATATGATCACCTCCGTCTTTCCTGCGTTAAGTTTTAGGCAATTTGATGACATCCAGTCCGCAATAGCTTGCGTACAGTCATGGCATCTTGATCCCGTCTCTCCCTGGCTTCCCTGTTGACTTGTGATATCCAAGAATTGACTTAGACATCACAGGGGCATATTTTCTCATGCAGATATGTCCACACATGTAGTATAGTGCACCCTGCCTTAGTTCTGTAATGCCTGCTGTATGGGTGGCTTACCTATACTGCATGCAGTGTCTGCAGGCATGGCACACAGGGATGTGTGCCATATTGTGTTTTCACTTTTATCTGCATCAAGATACGCAACCTGAAATGGCAGTCTGCATGAGTTAGGTGAGGGTCCCTTAGGGTGACACAATACATGCTACAGCCCTTAGAGACACTCTTTATTCTCCTTGTCCTAGGTACCAGGGGTACCACTCACTAGGGACTTACAGGAGGCGCTAAAGGAATTGCCAATTGGGGGAACAATTATTTATACAGTGCAGGGGAAGAGATCTGGCACTGTGGACCTAGTTAGCAGGAACCCAGTGCATTTCTATCAAAATTGCATCAGGTACCAGGCAAAAAGTATGGGTGACCATGTCAAAAAGGGGCACTTTCCTACAGAGATCAGCTGGAATACAGAAGACTCAAGAAAGATCAAGGCTAAAACAGTAACAAACCTGGGGACAGGCAAGCAAATGAACTCGATCTACTTTAAAAGGAAAGTCTTGATGACTTCCCTAAATGTCAAGTGGTTTCTAATTCTTCTTTTTTTTACTAATAATAAAATGATTGCTCCACCTTACAATTGCTTTATCAATGGCTGCTGCAAGAACAATCAGTCACTGAACCTTAGGGTTGTTTGAGAATGGTGATATTGCAGATCGCCAGACAAAGCTGACGGGCTGATACTGCAGAAGGATCTGTGAATCATACTGTGCTCGAAATCTTACTCTATGATCCACAGCCAACCAATAAAGACTTCTCTTAGCCGTTCTAACAGCAAGGTTCTGAATGAATTGAAGTATTTTGAGTTGCACTATCGTAAGCTGCACAGGAGGCAAAAAGTGACTTAATAGCATATCTTTTAGATTAGCAGTAGAGCTGAGGGAATTTTTGTCTAGTCAGATCAATTATTGCAGGTCAGTTGCATAAGACAATGATTCATAGCTGGAAAATCTTATCAGAGTGGGGAGGGAGTTGCACATGAAGGTTGAGCTGCCTTCCACCTACATGTCTCAGAAGTGGAAATGAGGGTATACCTATTTAACTGTACCTAGGTCTGGCTGGAAGTCGAGTATACAATAACAATAATGATATAGATGGTTGGAAAGGCACAAGGATGGAAGGGATTCTCAGTAGAGATTTACAAGACGTATATATACATTTTTGCACCAGATATGCTGCCAATACACAAAGAGGCCCAGGAGTGAGGAGCACTGCCACCTACTTTACAAAAAGCTGTAATTACAATGCTATTAAAAAATGATAAACCCCATTCAGGATTTGATTCTGCAAACAGATTGCTGTCCCTAATTAACACAGATACAAACATATTAGCTAAAATATTGATAAAAACTGCAATCATTGATGACTGGTCTCATAGCTTGCTTGAATAGTTTGGTTTCATACCGGGACGTTCCGCCTCCAATAATCTGTGCATGGTTTGCAGCGGCAACTCTATATATTGGAATTATCTGCTCCATATATTGAAAAAATAGGAGTGAGACATGAACATATAACTTAGGTAATATCCATCACTCACTGCATGTGTTTTTCAAACAAACGGGGACTGCTCAGCACCCATTTTCACTGAGAAGGGAATGCACCAGGGCTGGCCTTTTTCATCCTTATTGCTCGCTCTAACCATTGAGCAAGCTACAGGAATATCTTATCCAAAGGTGGATTACACTTAGGAGAGGCAGAGTACTCATTTCTTTAAAAGAGGATGACATGCTGTTGCTCCCAAAAACCCAGTGAATAATCAGACTCCATTTATTACAGAATGTATAGGATTTAGTGTCTTAGGACTTACAATAAAGTGGGATACATTAAAATAGTGCCTATGAAGGATGTTATTGTGTGGTATCAAATAGAATATCCACTTAAGTGAACTGGAGGACTCTGTCAAGTATTTGGGTATGAGGATACACCGGGATATAGAGACTATTATCCGTGAGAACAATAATAAATGAGACTGCTATTAAAATTAGGCAATGGATAACTTTACAGTCATCCTTAGTTGGCCGAATAGCACTAATGAAAGTGCTGGAAGTAACAAAACTGTAGTATTTGTCCCAAAATGCCCCCATATTGCAGAAGTAGTCAAATCTTTGATTGGTACGCTGGCATGGGCAGGCAAGACACCACTAATCAAGTGGGAGAAACTTATACTTCTGTGCAAAAAGGGGTGAGATGCTTGCGGTGCCCAATACTGGATTATATTACTAAGTTACCCAGGTGGCGCATGCCCATGCCTGACCATTTTGTTGACCACTGGAGCCTCACTTGGTGGTGCAGAATGATCTAGCACAACCCTGTCCTTTTCACACAGTGCTGTGCTCACAGCACGTTAGACCCAAAGCCACCAGTGATCAGCACCATGAACAGTACGGGCAGGGAACAAGTTCGCAGCGTGTGCTAGAAAACCAAGTCTACATGCACCAAAATTGCTTCTGAAGTCTTGCCCTCTCCTTATTTTGACAATGGAACAAAGATACAGGTGCAGCTCTATAGCTTAGGGATCTAATACTGGGGAGACCTTTTTCCAAGAGGATAATTTATAAACAGTCAAGCCTTGGTAAATTTGGAGGGAGGGCGCTCCAAAGGAGAAGTTTCAATATATTAGATTGCAGAACAATATATATGAGATTACAATTCTGTATCCCGAGAAACACAAGTAATTGCAAACTGTTTTCCCCCTTTGTCCAAAATATCTTCTAGCTAAGCTATAGGCCGCAGTGCAAAGGAAGATATAGAAAGATTGGTTAGCTGTTTGTCACAAATAGGACAATAACCTCAATACCCCCCATAAAATACTTACAATGGGAATACTGTTGTATATAAACTGTAAATATCATTAAATAGCAGATGGAGACTGGTGCATTACAAATACTTATATTACATTTATCATACCTCAAAGTTTACACCATGCGACTTGTGAAAGATGTTATGCACTCAAAGCATTCGTTTATCAAGGAAATATCCAAATGCAAGTAAGTTTTGGTTTCAAATATTTAAAATACTGTCGAATATGATTGGATTAAGGTATGTGGCGGAGTTACAGTTGTGAAAGTCTAACAGGACCCGAAGCCTGAATGTAGTGAGCACTATTCGCTTAGAACTCAACGTTCTTTATTTTAAACAATTTACACGTGTATAATACAGAGTAAATAAAATACAATGAATAAGGAAATTTTCGTTATTGTGTGTCTTATTCTAATTATCTCACGTCAGATTGTGGCTCATGCAATGCTTTTAATAAAAAGGTAAAAAGAACAATTGATGGACAGAATGCAGAACAATGTCATACATTCACCCCAGTACAGAGATCTGGGCCTAAATCCATCGTTTTTTTGCTCACCATGCCGTTCCAGTTTGAACCCAGCCGTATGCAAATCAGTCTTGACCCTGGGCCCTATGGGAACAGTCCAGCCCGAACTGCCAGGCCAGGTCCTCCCTGGACTGGAACCAAGCAACCTAGGACCGGTTTCGGGGTTTCACCCCTCATCAGCCAGGATAGCTTGACCCCAGTGGCATGGAGAGCACGGGACCCACGTCTGGGCATACCCGTCCCACTCGGGGTGACAAATGCAAAAAGAACAATTGATGGACAGAATGCATAACAATGTCATACATTCACCCCAGTACAGAGATCTGGGCCTAAATCCATCGTTTTTTTGCTCACCATGCCGTTCCAGTTTGAACCCAGCCATATGCAAATCAGTCTTGACCCTGTGCCCTATGGGAACAGTCCAGCCCGAACTGCCAGGCCAGGTCCTCCCTGGACTGGAACCAAGCATCCTAGGACCGGTTTCGGGGTTTCACCCCTCATCAGCCAGGATAGCTTGACCCCAGTGGCATGGAGAGCACGGGACCCACGTCTGGGCATACCCGTCCCACTCGGGTGACAAATGCAAAAAGAACAATTGATGGACAGAATGCAGAACAATGTCATACATTCACCCCAGTACAGAGATCTGGGCCTAAATCCATCGTTTTTTTGCTCACTAAACTGGGGTGGCATGGTGAGCAAAAGAATGATGGATTTAACCCAGATCTCTTGACTGGGGGTGAATGTTTTGATTTGTTCTGCATTCCGTCCATCAATTTTGTGTCTTTTGCTTTCTCGCCCTAAGTGCGCCAGGTATGCCCAAACGTGGGTCCTGGGCTCACTGTGCCACTGGAATCAAGCTATCCTGGCTGAAGAGGGGTGAAACCCCGAAACCGGTCCTAGTATGCTTGTTTCCGGTCCAGGGAGGACCTGGCTTGGCAGTTCGGGCTGGACTGTTCCCATGAGGCACAGGGTCAAGACTGATTTGCATATGGCCAGGTCTAAACTGGGGTGGCATGGTGAGCAAAAGAATGATGGATTTAACCCAGATCTCTTGACTGGGGGTGAATGTTTTGATTTGTTCTGCATTCTGTCCATCAATTTTGTGTCTTTTGCTTTCTCGCCCTAAGTGCGCCAGGTATGCCCAGACGTGGGTCCTGGGCTCACTGTGCCACTGGAATCAAGCTATCCTGGCTGAAGAGGGTGAAACCCCGAAACCGGTCCTAGTATGCTTGTTTCCGGTCCAGGGAGGACCTGGCTTGGCAGTTCGGGCTGGACTGTTCCCATGAGGCACAGGGTCAAGACTGATTTGCATATGGCCAGGTCTAAACTGGGGTGGCATGGTGAGCAAAAGAATGATGGATTTAACCCAGATCTCTTGACTGGGGGTGAATGTTTTGATTTGTTCTGCATTCTGTCCATCAATTTTGTGTCTTTGCTTTCTCGCCCTAAGTGCGCCAGGTATGCCCAGACGTGGGTCCTGGGCTCACTGTGCCACTGGAATCAAGCTATCCTGGCTGAAGAGGGGTGAAACCCCGAAACCGGTCCTAGTATGCTTGTTTCCGGTCCAGGGAGGACCTGGCTTGGCAGTTCGGGCTGGACTGTTCCCATGAGGCACAGGGTCAAGACTGATTTGCATATGGCCAGGTCTAAACTGGGGTGGCATGGTGAGCAAAAGAATGATGGATTTAACCCAGATCTCTTGACAGGGGGTGAATGTTTTGATTTGTTCTGCATTCCGTCCATCAATTTTGTGTCTTTTGCTTTAATAAAAAGGTAGCATTGTGCTGCGGCAGTGGACTTGTTTCAAAAGATCGAATAAAGAGTTGACTTCGTATAACGAAATGTCAGAGTTATACAATACGATGTTATCACTCATCAAGGCCACACGAAATCTGGTTCACATTAACTATGTTCTTGACAAATGCAGAGTCAATATATAATTTAGGAGATAGGCATACAGAACTCACACTTCAGTAAGGTTCTGGACTAGGCAGGAAGTAAATGTAAATGCACAATTGGAGGAGAACAGTTACGGCCCATGGAAAACAACTTAAGATAATTATGACTAAATGTACGGTCACTTGCCGTATGTAGACACACGGGTTGAACTAAGCCTAGATAGGACGGGCTATGCTTTAATATGGTTTGTAGAACCTGCATGGTAATATGTTATATATGCAAAAAGGCCTGCATTTTCTTTGATTATTGATGGTTTATGCAATGTTGAAAACCAATTAAAAACATTTTTTTAAAAGATTCCTCCCATCACACATTTCCTTTGTTGTATTCAGCCCTGTTGGCATGACAACATAAGGGGATGCAGGACTGAGGCTCTGAATTAGACTTCGGTGAAGAGGGTACTCCGGCACAACAGCAACAGAGTACCCTCTTCACCTAAGTGAAGTTCCACCTGCTTCATTTAGAGTCGGGCTGAACTTCAGTATGTAGAAGGCGGAGACTACTCTTTCTCCGCCGCCTACATGCATCGCCAACGGCCTGATGGAGAAAGGGCTGCCAGAGGTTTAGCAATGTGTTCCCACGCCCTCTTTAGAGTGTACAAACTCATGGCTAGTTTTCACTGTCCGTCACCGGCAGTAAAACATGACGGTAAGGGGCAGTGAAAACTGCAAAATGACCCCTACACCATGGAAGGAAACTCCTATGCGAAGGCGGGGGCAGGTCATTGTTATTGTCTTTCTTTTTAAAAACAAAATCCTTCTTTGAGATGTTTTTGAAAATAAAAAAAATGTTGAAAGTTTGACGTACAGCTCCGTCATGTTGATTGAGCTGTCCTTCAAACTGTCAAGCATTTAGAAAAACCACTGTGACGGTAGTTCCTGTAAATGCAAGAGATGTCTGCTGGGGCAGTGGACATCTTCAAATTTAGCGGGTGGGGTACCCTTGGCACGGCGGGAGTTAAGTACTCCACCATGGCGACTGTATTTAATCCGGACGCCAAAGTCTAAACCAGGGCCTCAGTCTAGGTTCAAGGCACATAACACTTGGACAAGTCCAAACTGTCCTGACTGTGAAAACTGGCTTGGAACAGAGGCAAATACATTCCCAGAGGACTGGAGAAGCCTACAAACTTTCCAAAATTATACACCCTCTGTTTGACTATGGCATCTTGCCTAGGCCAACAGATGTATATGCCTTTTGGACCCCATAGCCAGTACTTGGTTTGTTCTTTATTTTCTGGGCATCAAGAAGGCCTGCACATGAGTGAAGGAGCAGAAAACATCGATGAGTAGAACATCTGTGTGGTTGCCAATGTATTTCCAGCAGGACCCAAAACAGGGAAGCATGCGGAATCCTATTTCTGCTGTGACCTATTTAAAGACCAGCCTACTTTCCTGCGTCTCCCAGGAAGAGCTGACCCGATTCACAGGAAGAACTGCACAAGTCCCAGCTAACAGAAGGAGCTTCCAGTGCACCTGCACTATGTGTCATATTCATTTGCCCTTTTTTTTTTTGAAAATGCAAAAATAAAATTGTAAAAAAAAATGTATAACAATGAGCAGAAGCCGTCACCATGAACCTAATTTAGGCTGTAGCACACAAACCATCTACACAAGTGTTTCAGTTCATTTTTTGTTTGCAGCTGTGAATTTTAATTGATTTTGAGAAAGTATCACAGAAGTTGGTTGTCTCATAAGTAGGAAGCTGTCTCTCTATATAGGGAACCAAAATGAGGAACACTGTGTAGAGAGCCCAGGCAACCCTTATTGGTTTACAGAGGCAAAAATTATAACACTAAATGCTGTCTTTTGTGATAGTGTGGTCAAGCAGTTTAGGCTTATCAGAGAGTAGAGCTAAGCATTTGTTGTACTCACAGAGGCAAAAAATGGGACAATTTAGAAAGATAACTCTTACTTTTATTTAAATGTTAATACCAAGAACTTTGTAAGCAAGTAAGTACTTTTTAAATATTGAGGGGGAGGGGAGGGGGAGTTGGGTGTTGGTTCACAAGGGTCTTGGGAGCAGGGCAGCCCAGTCGGTTCACAATAACCTGGCCCAGGGCGCTGGGGTACAGAGTGGTTAGGTCGGCCGGGCTGGTGCATCGTAGGACCTTGCGGTTGTCGGTCTCGCCGGCTGAAGGTGCAATAAATCAGGGCAGCTGGGCCACTCTGGAAGTGGGTCTCTGTGGTGCTGGCGTCCCTCAACGGCTGCTCGGTCTCGGTGTAGTCCAGATTGGACTCAATCAGGCTCTGGTTGCTGCAAGAGGTCCGGTACCCAGAGTATTGGTTTTGTGCAGCTCTGGTTGGTCATGGCGTCTTCTCACTTGGCCGGGAGACGGATCTGACCTTCCAGAGCATGGGGACCTCTTCCTGGGCAGCTATGTCGGTACGACTGGGGAGCAGCAGCAGCACAGTAATACCGGACTGCTGTTTTGGTGCCTGCGGACTGCAGGGGAGTAGCTCCTCTACTCCAAGGGAAATTGCTGTCAGTCTACCGGGGTTCTTGGTAGAGTTTCAGCTGCAGAACGAGTTGGTTTATTCACAATTGTCGAGACTGGAGCAGGCAGGGCTTGGCGCCAAAAACTCCAGAGCAAGTCTTCAGTTCTCGTTTTAGCGGCTCTTCTTTGTCCTCTTCTTCTGGGTACGATGAATCTGAGCTCCTGGCATTAAGGGGTTGCCACCTAAATACTCAATTTAGGGGAGATAAGGGGAGTGAGTGACAGGTGGTAGCCATTGGGCTCCTCACCTTTAGGGTGACTAAAATCCCTACATGACCACTTCCTGTGGGTGGGAATTGGCCATAACTGACACAGTGAACCTAATTCCACGAAAAAACAAGATGGTGGGATTCTAGTTTTCGTGTTCACATCAGGTAGCCCCCTTAGGGGAGGAACTGGCCTGATAGTGAACACGCTTCCTGACTAGCTAAATTTCCATCCTGTCCCGGTGCCAAATGGGCAAGGGGTGGCATTTCACCTGTTTGGGGGAAGCCTGGGTCGCATATTAAAGGCGGCAGAGGCCTTGATATGCTGATTATTAGCCATCCAGGAGGAGTGTCATGTTGTGTCTTAACTTTTGTCTGCACCGCATCACGCAGCCTGCAATGGCAGTTTGTAGGAGTATGGAGAGGGGTCCCTTAGGGTGGCACAATACATGCTGCAACTCCTGGGGACCCTCCTTAGTCTCCCTGCCCTAGGTCCAAGGGGTCACATTTACTAGAGACTTACAGGGGGGTGCTAAAGGTATTGCCAATTGGGGGAACAATTCTGCAGTTTTAGGGAAAGAGATCTGGCACTGGGGACCTGGATATCAGGAACCCAGTGCACTTGTCAAAATTGCATTATTTACCGGGCAAAAAGTGGGGGTGACCATGTCAAAAAGGGGCACTTTCCTACATTCTATAAGTGTGAAACTCCTGAATAAGAAAATCAAGGTTCCACTGGAGAGAAGGTTTATTAACCTTTCAAATAGGCAGCAGATATACGTTAAATTGCAGCCAAAGAATTATTACAATATGCTGTAAGACAACCTTGAAAACAAACCTAACTTCTTTCCCATCCTGGATACTTAAAGTGGAAAACATAGGAATTAAAATTACAAAAACATATTTTTAAACAATGATAACAAGAACGAATGTACTTACTCCGTCACAGTATTAGTAACAATAAAAACTGTGAATTAGTCATAACAAAATCAATACTTTCTTCATATTCACACATGATCATTGTAAAAACATTAGGGTTTCCTGAAAGCCAATCTGATAAAGATCCAGTTAATCAAAGTTAACTAAAAACTTACCCCTCCCCCCCCCTTTAAGGTGCTCCTCTAAACAGTCGTTTGTCTAGCGTCAAGGTGTGGGGTGCAACAAATATTTTTACATGGCTGCACAGGTGCTTTTACACAGAATACAATCAGTCCTTGGGACGTTCAAAATTTCTTTTATGTGGGTGGTAATAGGTCACGACCCCATGGATGTGATCAATGCATTTTGGCATGGAGCCATATACTGCCTTTCGTAGGATGGCTCGGGTCCACAGAGTAACAAGCACATTTAGCCAGTGTTCAAACAAACATTGAGAAAGCCAATGGGTCTTGCTTTAATGTGGCAACACAGGCATGCACAAATGCTGTGACAGCTGTGGTAATGGCGGCGATGGTGGTGGTGATTAGTGGAGAGATGTGCCTCTATTAGAAGCAGAGTGAGAGGGCAGAGCCTGAGAAGAAACATTAGTACCTGGCAGTAGGAAAGCTGCTAGGTATGTGCGAAAGAAGAGCTACAAGATTGGGTGCTATAATTTGTACACAAGTGTCAATAGGGAGCAGAGAAAAGCAGCTTATGGTACACTGAAAGTGTAAGCTATGACCCAGCACCTGCACAAGAGCTATCACAGCTGAAACAAGGAGGGCAAGATAAAGCCGGGGGCAAGGAGGTAGCATTTTTGGGACAGGTCATTCTGATATTTCAATATGAAAAAAGCAAATGCAAAAAGGCTTGCTTTCTGTATACCACGCGTGTATGAGATACATAAGTGTATGTTTCAATGTCAGTGCACTTTTCAGATGCTAAATAGTGTTATAATGTAAGACATCATGGGGCCGAAAAAGTGAACTGCACATACTTTGAGAGTAACCATCCTTTGAGCCTACTGAGTGTATATTTTTAATAATTAATAACAAAACATCTGTCTGACAAACCGCTCGAGCGGTCATTGGCCAGATCTAAAAAGGGTGCGCTATGATATGTAAACATACATGCACAAAAGCAACCTACCACCAACATTAGTATTATCTTACTATTTATTACCTACACAGAAGAGAATTACAAGCACATTTGTCTGAAAGAAAGCTAAACTAGTAATATCAGAACATCCGCCTCCATAGTGAGCAAACTATATTCTACTATGTCCACTCCCCTTTCTCCAGATTTATGGATGTGTTAAAGCATCATGACCTTAGGGAGAGCAGCCAAATGTAATTCAAGATGTTGTTCAGAACGTTTTGCCAAATTGAGCATCTGAACTAGAGTTTACAAAGTGCAAGAGTAGCAGCCAATGCGTTACTTTCAGAGATCACATCCATAGACATAAAATGTCAAAAGAAATGTCAATGTTTTGCATCACTGTGCGTGCAGGAAGCCCTCAGGAAGAGGGATCCCACTGTTACACACCATTCTGAGAAATTGGAAACTACCAATAAGTAATAAAATAATAAAAGGCTTAAGCTGAAATACCAGTGACCTTGGTATCATTCAGAGAGAAACTAATGATCTGTGAACACTAAGATTATGCAAAGCACTCTTTGCCACACAGTAAAGGTGAGGAGGGAAAAATGGGGTTAGTTAGTGTAGGAAGCTGGCTCTGTATATACTATACCAAAGTAAGGTATAGTGTGCACAGAGTCCAGGGGATCCCCAGAGGTATAGCAGAGTCTAAATTAGATAATCACTAACAGCTCTCTTTGTGGTAGTGTTGTCGAGCAGTTAGGCTCATCAGCAGGGTGTGTTAAGCATTTATTGTATTCAGTCAATCAAGGACTGATTCACACTCTCAAAGACAGAATCCAGACCAATTGGGTAAGTATAAAAAAAGGTATACTTAGGTTTTATTTCTAGAACCAAGAAGGACTTGGTATGGGTAGGTAAAATGTACTTTCAATTGTAAAACTTTACCCAAAAATGCAATTGGCAGTGGATTTGCAATAGTTACAGTTTTGTATATTCTTTAAATACAGTTTAAATTACATAGAAATTTGTGATTACTTCTGCATTACTTTTGGATTACATCGACTACTCGGGGTGATATGCCTAGATATCACATCGTGGTTCTGTGAGAAAGTGCCCTCTTTCTGCATGGCTGTCCCCACTTTTTGCTGAATTGCTGATGTGCTTTGACTGAGTGTGCCTTGGGCTCCTGCTAACCAGGTAGCCAGGGCCTATGTTCTTTCCCCAAAACTGCATTGAAGCCTAAACCCAATTGGCATCTCTGGCCACATGTCAGCCCCTGGTAAATGGTACTACAGGTACCCAGGGCACTGTGACCAGAGAAGGCCTCTAAGGGCTGCAGCACTTATTGAGCCACCCTTAGAGGTCCTGTACCTTCACACTCACACACTGCCTTTGCAGGCTGCGTGTTTTGGTGCAGAACAAAGTGAAGAGTTGACATGGCACACATCCCTGTGTGCCATGCCTACAACCCATTGCCCTGGCATAGATCAGTCACCCCTCTAGCTGGGTGCACTATACCAGTGGTGAGGGTACAGGTGCATGAGCCCTGTACCCCTACAGTGTCGAAGTCCATTCTTAGACATTGTAAGTGCGGTGCTGCCATTAAGAGTATATGGTGCTGGGAGTTTGTCACTACGAACTCCACAGCACCATAATGGCTACACTGAAAATTGAGAAGTTTGGTATCAAACTTCTCAGCACATTAAACCCACACTGATGCCAGTGTGGGATTTAATGAAAAATGCACACAGAGGGCATCTTAGAGATGCCCCCTGAAAACTAACCTACCACTAGTGTGCAGGCTGAGTGGCTGCTTTCAGCTGCCACCACCAGACATGTTTCTGGACCCCTGGGTCGAGAGCCTGCTGCTCTCGGGGTCCTGAAACAATGCACATCCTGGGAAGAGGTGCCAAGCCTCCTCCCCCAGGATGGGCAGGGTCCACGAAGGGGAAGCTTCAAAGGCTTGCCGCCTTTGTGAGCTTCCCCAGGCCACTTGCTGCTTTCAGCAACTGGTCCCCACTGGTTCTGACCCCCACTTTGGGCGGGAGAACCGGCGGGAGAAACAAGTGAGGAAGAGAGGTTTGCTCACCTCTGCCAACTCCACCCCTCAGGTGGGGGAGGCGAGGTGAAGCACAACTTTCAGTCCTCGCCATCTTGCAGATGGGGAGACTCAGCCAACCAGGGAAAGGTTTATGCCCCCCTCCCACTGGAGGGTGGCATAATAGGGGGTGTACCCACCCCAGAGAAGGGACCCATTGGTCCCAACCTTTTACCTACCTGTAACGCCCCTAAATCTAGTATTTAGGGGCATCCCTGAACCTTGCTTCCTCAGACCAGAAGAAACTACAAGAATAGAAGAAGAACGACCGAACAGCCGTGCCGAAGTTAACAAGAGGAAGACGCCCACTGACTTGGCCCCAGCCCTACCGGCCTGTCTCCACCTCGAACCTGCTCCTGCGAAATCCCGGTGTGTCCTGCAGCCAGCAACCTCGAAAACCCCGGAGGACCTGCCTGCCTTCAACCACAAAGACTGTGTCTCCCGTGAACCCCGGATTTGTTCATCTCCAACCTCTGGCTGCGGCGGGACACCGCGAATCCGCACCACTCTGCACCTGCCGTCCACGACCCGAGCTCGAGTGGGCAAACACCACGAGGAGGTCTCCCTGGCGATCCTGAACCGAGATCCGGCGACCCCTGACCTGTCTCAAGTCTCCAGCTGACGCCTGCAGCCGAAATCCGGAAGGTCCCCCCAACCGCGACCAGGAGCTGGTAAGAAGATCCGACCCTAAAAGGCACCCCTGCACCCGACGCCCCACGGCCTTGGGTGGCCAAACCGACGGTGCCTAACCAACCCCCAACATCCCAACTTACCTCTCGAAGTGGTGGTCGCACACAGAAGACCTTCGTCCCCGAGCCTGCAGTGCCTTTGCAAACTGCAGGTTCCCCACTGCAAACAGGGCGCCCGATGTCGAAACAGCACCCTGCACCCGGCCGCCCTAGTGTCGCTGAGGGTGCACCTTTGGGGCTACTTTGTTTCCCCATTTGCCCTGAGCTAAAGTTCAGGAGCTTTGCTCCCACAACCAAGTGGCCTGCTTGTCAGCAGCCACCAACCGGAGGCCCCCTATCCCCCATTGGGTAACATTGGGCCTCAGCACTGTGCACCTGGCTGCCCTAGTGACGCTGAAGGTGTAACGAGAGTGCATCCCTGACCCTGGGGGACCCATGAGTCTAGCCCCAGAACCTGAAATCCCACTACCGAATACTTACCCTAAAACCGATAACACTATTTTCCTCCATAGGATAACATTGACTGTTTTTCTTGGAAAAGTTTCCAAGTGTGGAGTTTGAAAACCTAAAGAAATTCTTTTAAATTGTACTATTTCACAAAAATGCTTTTATTTACCTGTTTACAGGAAATGTCCCAGTGTAGTATCTAGGTATACTACACTGTGTAAGAAAAGTAATCTAAAAAGTAACTTACCTGGTATTTGACTGAAAAGTCCATTCAAGTCTATGTACTGTATTTACAAAGCATTGCATTTCTCTGAAACAATACTGCAAGTCAAAACAAAGTGCATATACCATTACAAATCCAAACTGTATTACAACTGTATATTTACTGCAAAGTATTTATCACTTACCTGTGCCAGGCTTGCTTGGTTCTAGGAAATAAAATAACTAAAAGAATATTTTTATACAAAAACAATTGGTCTGAAGTTCAGTCTTTGAGTGTGTGAAATCATTTGCTGATTGAGTGTGTGCAACAAATGCTTAACAGTCCTCTGATGCTGCCTTACTGCTTGACCACACTACCCCAAATAGAGAGTAAGGTTCTATCTACTTTTACCTCTGCCTACCTTTTGGGTTCCACTGGACTCTGTGCACACTATACCTCACTTTGGTATAGTATATACAGAGCCAGCTTCCTACATTGGTGGATCAGCGGCGGGATATACAACTTTGCATTTGTTGGACTACTTGGTTACCACCTGATCACACGGCAGAACTCTTAAATTGTCTTTAGAATTCTGATTTTTCAAATTGGCAATTTTTTGCAAGATTACTAAAAGTCTTGCTAGGGCCTTGGTTAAGTCCCTGTAGAATTTTAGAAAAATAAAAAGTCACTTTAGCTATGGGTTAGAGGGGTTAGAAATCTTTTTTAACAATGTCTCAAAACAAGAACCTAGCTGTTAGTGAAAATAACGACAATGGCATAGAGGAAATGGTTGAGGAGCTCGACCTCACCCCTTACCTTCACTTGTCTTTCAAGGAGGTAAGATCCCTATGCAAAATTTAAAATATAACCATGGGGTCCCATCCCACCAAACAAAAGCTCCAGGAGCTGTTGGCTGGGTATGCTAAGGACCACCCATCTGAAAATGGTGAAGACCAATCAGATGAGGAAGAAGAGGAAGGGGATGACCAGGTAGATCAACCCCCTCCACTTCATAGGGAGAAAAGGACCCAAGTGCCCTTGACTCCAAGAGTAAACCTCTCAGTACCTAGATCCCACACAGGTGGATCAGGTACCACTGAGGACAGCCTCAATGAGGAGGACAGCCTTTTAGCAAGGTTGACCAAAAGACTGGATCTAGAGACCAGGGTGCTGGCTCTAGAAAGAGAGAGAGCAGAGATGGGCCTAGCACCCATCAATGGTGGCAGCAATTTACTTAATAAGGATACAGAGCAATCTTATGATGCTAAAATCCCCAAAGGGATTGTCCCTAAATATGAAGAGAGTGATGATATCACAAAATGGTTCACAGCCTTTGAGAGGGGTTATGAAATTAGAAAAGTGAAGAAGTCTCACAGGGGGGGGCGGGCACTCCTTTGGGAACTGTTCTCTGGTAACTGCAGAGACAGACTCCTGGCACTTTCTGGGGCAGATGCTGGGTCTTATGACCTCATAAAGAGAACTCTGATTGAGGGATTTGGACTCACAACTGAGGAATATAGAATTAGATTCAGGGGGGCTCACAAAACCCAAAACCAATCCTGGATTGACTTCGTAGACTACTCTGTTAAAACACTAGATGGTTGGTTAACTGGACATAATTTGCATGATTTCAATGGACTTTACAATCTGTTTATGAAAGAACATATTTTAAGTAATTGCACTAATGAAAAGTTACATCAGCATTTGGTAGACCTAGGTCTAATTTCTCCCCAAGAATTGGGAAAGAAGGCAGACCACTGGGTCAAGACAAGGGTGACGAAAACAACCACGGGGGTGACCAAAAGAAAGGGGTTACAAAACCTCCCCAGGGGAAAGGTGGTGAGAATCCCCAAGATAAAAAGCCTGAGTCTTCAAAAGGGCCCCAAAAACCTGCACAGGGGGGTGGGTCCCAAAACTCTTCGTAATCTACTAACAAGTACAGGGGAAAGAACTTTGATCCTTTAAAGGCCTGGTGTAACAACTGTAGAAAGTTTGACACTTAACTGGAGATGCTACTTGTCCCAACAAGAAACCCCCTAGTCCTAGTACAGCTACTCCTGGTGTAGCAAGTCTCCAGATGGGATCAACAGTGTGCCAAGAGCAAATCGGGTTGCACACTGAAGCAGTTCTAGTTTCAGAAGGGGAAGTTGAGTTTGTCACTGTAGCTGTGTGGCCACCCAACTTAAAGAAGTATTTACAATACCCTTGGATTAATGGAACTAGGATAGAAGTTCTGAGGGGTGCAGGTGCCAGTGTCACTATGGTGAGAGATACACTGGTTTCCCCTGAGTAATACTTGATTGGGAGAACTTACCCAGTCACTAATGCTGACAGTGTTACCACTAACCATGCAATGGCTATGGTGACATTAGACTGGGAGGGGGGGGGGGGTTACTGGCCTGAGACAGGTAGTGGTCTCTCCAAAGCTACCAGCTGCATGTCTGCTTGGCAATGACCTGGAAACCTCAGCATGGGCTGAGGTTGAACTGAAAACCCATGCAGCAATGCTGGATATCCCTGAGATGGTGTGTGTAAAAACAAGAGCACAGAGAAGAAAACAGGGTGAAAAAGAAGTGTTGGAGCCTGAAAGTATGGCCCAAACTTCCAAGAGGAAAGGTAAGAAGACTGGGAAACCAGCTTCTGTACAGCAAAAGGATCAGGATCCCTCTACTCAGGGAGAGGACTTGGACACCCCAGAGGGAATTGAGCCCATGGAGCTTGACCCTTACCAGGTTGAACTCTTAGGCCCAGGGGGGCCCTCTAGGGAAGAGCTGTGCCTTGGACAGCAGGACTGTCCAACTCTTGAAAGCCTGAGGCAGCAAGCTGCTGCACATGAAAAGGGAGATGTCAGTGGTACCCACCGAGTTTATTGGGTAGAGGAACTACTGTACACTGAGGCCAGAGACTCCGACCCTGGAGCCACTAGGAGAGTGGTAGTGCCTCAGAAGTACAGGGAGTTCCTCCTAACTTAAGCTCATGACATCCCCCTAGCTGGGCATCTCGGCCAAATCAAAACCTTGGACTTTTACTGGCACAAGATGTCTCAGAAGGTGAAGGAGTTTGTCAGCTCCTGTGTCACCTGTCAAGCCAGTGGCAAGACAGGTAACCACCCAAAGGCCCCCTTGATTCCACTACCAGTGGTTGTGGTTCCCTTTGAAAGGGTAGGTGTGGACATAGTGGGTCCACTTGAACCTCCCACAGCATCAGGAAACAAATTCATTCTAGTGGTAGTGGATCATGCCACTAGGTACCCTGAGGCAATTCCCCTTAGGACTACGACAGCTCCTGCAGTAGCCAAGGCCCTCATTGGTGTCTTCACCAGGGTAGGGTTTCCCAAGGAGGTGGTTTCAGTCAGAGGTTCCAACTTCATGTCTGCTTACCTAAAACACATGTGGAAAGAGTGTGGAGTGCAGTACAGGTTTACTACACCCTATCACCCACAAACCAATGGCCTTGTTGAGAGATTCAACAAGACATTGAAAGGCATGATTATGGGGCTCCCTGAAAAACTCAAATGGAGATGGGATGTCATCTTACCATGCTTGCTTTTCGCTTACAGAGAGGTGCCTCAGAAGGGAGTAGGGTTTTCCCCCTTTGAACTTCTGTTTGGCCATCCTGTGAGGGGACCACTTTGTCTTGTAAGATAGGGTTGGGAGAAGCCTCTCCAAGAACCAAAACAAGATATTGTGGACTATGTGCTTGGCCTAAGGTCCAGAATGGCTGAGTACTTGGAAAAAGCATCCAAACATCTCGAGGCCAGCCAGGAGCTTCAGAAGCACTGGTATGACCAGAAAGCTGCACTGGTAAAATTTCAACCTGGGCAGGTGTGGTTTTTGGAGCCAGTGGCACCAAGGGCTCTCCAGGACAGATGGAGTGGCCCTAACCCTATCCTAGAAAAGAAGAGTGAGGTCACCTACTTGGTTGACCTGGGCACAAGCAGGACAACCAAAAGGGTTATCCATGTGAACCGCCTTAAGCTCTTCCATGACAGGGCTGACATCACCATGCTGATGGTGACTGATGAGGATCAGGAGACAGAGAGTGAACATCTCCCTGACCTCCTCTCATAGAGCCCAAAAGATGGGTCAGTGGATGGAGTTGTCTTTTCAGACACCCTCTCTGCCCAACAACAGACTGATTGTAAGCAAGTCTTGCAGCAGTCTGCTAAGCTCTTTTTTCTTACCCCTGGTTAGACTAATGTCAGAAAGTGCCCTCTTTCTTGCATGGTATGCCCCTACTTTTTGCTGAATTGCTGATGTTCTTTGACTGAGTGTGCCCTGGGCTCCTGCTAATCAGGTGCCCAGGGCCTATGTTCCTTCCCTAAAACTGCATTGAAGCCTAAACCCAATTGGCATCTCTGGCCACATGTCAGCCCCTAGTAAATGGTACCACAGGTACCCAGGGCACTGTGACCAGAGAAGACCTCTAACGGCTGCAGCACTTATTGTGCCACCCTTAGAGGTCCTGTACCCTGACACCCACACACTGCCTTTGCAGGCTGAGTGTCTTGGTGCAGAACAAAGTGAAGAGTCGACATGGCACACATCCCTGTGTGCCATGCCCACAAACCACTGCCCTGGCATACATCAGTCACCCCTCTAGCTGGGTGCCCTATGCCAGTGGTGAGGGTACAGGTGCATGAGCCCTGTACCCCTACAGTGCCCAAGTCCATTCCTGGGCACTGTAAGTGCAGTGCTGCCATTAAGAGTATATGGTGCTGGGAGTTTGTCATTACGAACTCCACAACACCATAATGGCTACACTGAAGACTGGGAAGTTTGGTATCAAACTTCTCAGCACATTAAACCCACACTGATGCCAGTGTGGGATTTAATGTAAAATGCACAACAGAGGGCATCTTGGAGATGACCCCTGAAACTCGACCAACTTCTAGTGACCTGACTGAGTGGCTGCTTAGGCACAGACATGTTTCTGGACCCCTGGGTCGAGAGCCTGCTGCTCTAGGGGGCCTGAAACAATGCACATCCTGGGACGGAGGCCAAGCCTCCTCCCCCAGGATGGGCAGGGTTCACGAAGGGGAAGCTTCAAAGGCATGCCGCCTTTGTGAGCCTCCCCAGACCCATTGCTGCTTTCAGCAACTGGTCCCAACTGGTTCTACCCCCCACTTTGGGCGGGAGAACCGGCGGGAAAACAAGTGAGGGAAAGAGGTGTGCCCACCTCTGCCCACTTCACCCCTCAGGTGGGGGAGGCGAGGTGAAGCACAACTCTGAGTCCCCGCCATCTTGAGGATGGGGGGACCCAACCAACCAGGGACAGGCTCCTGCCCCCCTCCCACTGGAGGGTGGCACGATAGGGGGTGTACCCACCCCAGGGAAGGGACCCATTGGTCCCTGCCCTCTACCTACCTGTAACGCCCCTAAATCTAGTATTTAGGGGGCACCCTGAACCTTGCTTCCTCAGATCCAGACAAGAAACAAGAAGAAAAGAAGAAGGAGGAAGAGCCGTGCAAAGCTAACAAGAGGACGACGCACACTGACTTGGCCCCAGCCCTACAGGCCGGTCTCCCCTTGAACCAGCTCCTGCGAAATCCCGGTGTGTCCTTGTGAGAAAGTGCCATCTTTCTTGCATGGTATGCCCCCACTTTTTGCTGAATTGCTGATGTACTTTGACTGAGTGTGCCCTGGGCTCCTGCCAATCAGGTGCCCAGGGCCTGTGTTCCTTCCCTAAAACTGCATTGTTGCCTAAACCCAATTGGCATCTCTGGCCACATGTCAGCCCCTGGTAAATGGTACCCTAGGTACCCAGGGCACTGTGACCAGAGAAGGCCTCTAGGGGCTGCAGCACTTATTGTGCCACCCTTAGAGGCCCTGTACCCTGACACACACACACACTGCCTTTGCAGGCTGAGTGTCTTGGTGCAGAACAAAGTGAAGAGTCGACATGGCACACATCCCTGTGTGCCATGCCCACAAACACACTGCCCTGGCATACCTCAGTCACCCCTCTAGCTGGGTGCACTATGCCAGTGGGGAGGGTACAGGTGCATGAGCCCTGTACCCCTACAGTACCCAGGTCCATTCCTGGACAATGCAAGTGCAGTGCTGCCATTAAGAATATATGGTGCAGGGAGTTTGTCATTACAAACTCCACAGCACCATAATGGCTACACTGAAAACTGAGAAGTTTGGTATCAAACTTCTCAGCACATTAAACCCACACTGATGCCAGTGTGGGATTTAATGAAAAATGCACACAGAGGGCATCTTAGAGATGCCCCCTGAAAACTAACCTACCACTAGCGTGCAGGCTGAGTGGCTGCTTTCAGCTGCCACCACCAGACATGTTTCTGGACCCCTGGGTCGAGAGCCTGCTGCTCTCGGGGGCCTGAAACAATGCACATCCTGGGATGAGGTGCCAAGCCTCCTCCCCCAGGATGGGCAGGGTCCATGAAGGGGAAGCTTCAAAGGCTTGCCGCCTTTGTGAGCTTCCCCAGGCCACTTGCTGCTTTCAGCAACTGGTCCCCACTGGTTCTGACCCCCACTTTGGGCAGGAGAACCAGTGGGAAAAACAAGTGAGGAGGAGAGGTGTGCCCAACTCTGCCAACTGCACCCCTCAGGTGGGGGAGACGAGGTGAAGCACAACTCTCAGTCCCCGCCATCTTGCAGATGGGGTGACTCAGCCAACCAGGAAAAGGCTTATGCCCCCCTCCCACTGGAGGGTGGCATAATAGGGGGTGTTATCACCCTAGGGAAGGGACCCATTGGTCCCAACCTTTTACCTACCTGTAACGCCCCTAAATCTAGTATTTAGGGGTACCCCTGAACCTTGCTTCCTCAGACCAGAAGAAACTACAAGAAAAGAAGAAGGACCGAACAGCTGTGACAAAGCTAACAAGAGGAAGACGCCCACTGACTTGATCCCAGCCCTACCGGCCTGTCTCCCCCTCGAACCTGCTCCTGCGAAATCCCGGTGTGTCCTGCAGCCAGCAACCTCGAAAACCCCAGAGGACCTGCCTGCCTTCAACCACAAAGACTGTGTCTCCCGTGAACACCGGATTTGTTCATCTCCAACCTCTGGCTCCGGCGGGACACCGCGAATCTGCACCACTCTGCACCCGCTGTCCACGGCCCGAGCGGGCAAACACCACGAGGAGGTCTCCCCGGCGATCCTGACCCGAGATCCGGGACCCCTGACCTGCCTCAAGCCGACGCCTGCAGCCTAAATCCGGAATGTCCCCCCAACCGCGACCAGGAGCTGGTAAGAAGATCCGACCCTAAAAGGCACCCCTGCACCCGACGCCCCACGGCCTTGGGTGGCCAAACCAACGGTGCCTAACCAACTCCCAACATACCTCTCGAAGTGGTGGTCGCACCCAGAAGACCTTCGTCCCGGAGCCTGCAGTGCCTTTGCAAAGCAGAGGTTCCCCATTACAAACAGGGCGCCCGACGTCGAAACAGCACCCTGCACCCGACCGCCCTAGTGCCGCTGAGGGTGCACCTTTGGTGCTACTTTGTTTCCACATTTGCCCTGAGCTAAAGTCCAGGAGCTTTGCTCCCACAACCAAGTGGCCTGTTCGTCAGCAGCCACCAACCGGAGGCACCCTATCCCCCATTGGACAACATTGGGCCTCTGCACACGGCCGCCCTAGTGCCGCTGAGGGTGTAACGAAAGTGCATCCCTGACCCTGGGGGACCCCTGAGTCTACCCCCAGAACCTCAACTCCCACTACCGAATACTTACCCTAAAACCGATAACACTATTTTCCTCCATAGGATAACATTGACTGCTTTTCTTGGAAAAGTTTCTAAGTGTGGAGTTTGAAAACCTAAAGAAATTCTTTAAATTTGTACTATTTAACAAAAACGCTTTTACTTACCCGTTTACAGGAAATATCCCAGTGTAGTATCTAGGTATACTGCACTGTGTAAGAAAAGTAATCTAAAAAGTAACTTACCTGGTATTTTACTGAAAAGCCCATTCAAGTCTATGTACTGTATTTACAAAGCATTGCATTTCTCTGAAACAATACTGCAAGTCAAAACAAAGTGCATATACCATTACAAATCCAAACTGTATTACAACTGTATATTTACTGCAAAGTATTTATCACTTACCTGTGCCAGGCTTGCTTGGTTCTAGGAAAAAAAATAACTAAAAGAATATTTTTATACAAAAACAATTGGTCTGAAGTTCAGTCTTTGAGTGTGTGAAATCATTTGCTGATTGAGTGTGTGCAACAAATGCTTAACACTGTCCTCTGATACTGCCTTACTGCTCGACCACACTACCCCAAAAAGAGAGTAAGGTTCTATCTACTTTTACCTCTGCCTGCCTTTTGGGTTCCACTGGACTCTGTGCACACTATACCTCACTTTGGTATAGTATATACAGAGCCAGCTTCCTACAGGTTCCTACAATACAAGGTAAGTAAGACTTTTTCAGGTTTAAGATAGTTACTTTTTCTTCCATACAAAACACAGGTCAACAACATGTTTAGGAACAGAAAACTTGTAATATTGGTTCCTACGGGAAAAAGAGTATTAACTGTTTACAGGTAAGTAAATGACTTACAAGTATGACTTTTGGGGGTTAGGACCAAGGTTCCCCAAGGTCCAGTTGGGCACTCAAATTGCACCACCAGTGGCACTGGGGCAGCCGGGTGCAGAGAGCAGGGGACCAATGTTAGCCATTGGGGCTAAGGGGGCCTTCGGTCAGGAGCTGCTTATGAGGAGGTCACTCGGTTATGGGAGCAAAGCTCCTGGGGTTAGTTTCAGCACTGCAGGTGCCAACAATCAGTACAGGAGCTGCACCACCGGGGGCACAGATGCGGCTTGATGCAGAGGGCCAAGGAGATTTCGGTAGCCCTGTGGATTGCAATGGAGATAGTCGGTTTAGAAAAGATGCTACAGGCTCGGTCAGGGAGGCTTCCTGGAGGCGACCACTGGCTGGAGAGGTAAGTTGGGTTCTCGGGGATGCCTGAACACCATTGGTTGGGCCACCCAATGCCGTGGGGTGTCGGGTCTTCTTACCAGCTCCAGTCGTGGTCAGGGGGACCCTTCAGGTTGAGGCTGCATACATCGTCTTGAAGCTTGAGGGAGGTCGGCGATCACCAGATCCCAGGTCAGGATCGCTGGGGAGACCTCCTCGTGGTGTTGGGCCAGTCGAACTCGGGCCGTGAGCGTCGGGTGCAGAGTGGTGCAGACTCGCGGATTCGGCCAGAGCCGGAGTCTGGTTCTTGAGCAAGTCAGGTGCTCATGGGAGACACAGTCTTTGTAGGGAAGGCAGGATTCTGGGTTCTGGTGGGCTGCAGGACACGCCGGGATTCCGTTGGAGCAGGTCGGGGTCAGGAGAGGCCGGTAGGGCTGGGGCCCAAGGCAGTTGGAGTCCTCCTCTTGTTCCTTCAGCACAGCTCTTTGGTCCTTCTTCTTGCTTGTCTGAGGAGGCAAGGTTTGGGCTTGCCCCTAAAAGGAAAATGCTACTTACCCAGTATGCATCTGTTCTTGGCATATAGAGCTGTAGAGCCATATGCTTTAGCATAGATCGCCATCTGGTATTGGGTCCGGATGTTTGCACTTTGTTTTTGTTTGAAGAAGTCTTTGTAGTCACAAGGTAGGTGACTCCTCCTTCCGGTGATAGTGCGCATGGGCATCGACTCCATCCCCAGATTGTTTTGCCGTAAGGGTGATGATGGAGTTAGTAAGAGTAGAAAGAGATGTCCATGTATAGTGTATCTAAGTAAGATAATACTGCAACCAAGAACAGATGCATACTGGGTAAGTAGCATTTTCCGTTCGAGGCATATGAACTGTAGATCATATGCTTTAGCATAGACTATGTAGCAGTTACTCCCAAGCGGTGGCTAACCTGTATCTGTTGCAGTGGTCTGAAATAGTGTTCTTAAAACCGCCTGCCCCACACTAGCTTGTTGTTTAGCTAACACATCTACACAATAGTGCTTTGTGAATGTGTGTGGTGTAGACCATGTCGCAGCTTTACAAATGTCATCTAAGGGTATGTTCCCTAAGAATGCCATAGAAGCCCCTAGTTTGCGTGTTGAGTGTGCTCTAGGGGGAATTGTTAAGGTGCGCTTAGCTTTAATGTAGCATATTTGAATGCATTTAACTATCCACCGTGCAATACCTGTTTTTGATATGGGATTGCCTTTATGCGGTGGTGAAAAAGCAACAAAGAGTTGTTTAGTTTTCCTTAAAAGATTTAGTTCTTTAAATGTAGTAAAGTATTGCTCTTTTAACATCTAACGTGTGAAGAGCACGTTCTGCCACTGAGTCTGGTTGAGGAAAAAACACAGGTAACTCAACAGACTGGTTGAGATGAAAGGCAGAGACGACCTTGGGTAAAAATTTTGGGTTAGTCTTAAGAACCACTTTATTTTGGTGAATCTGTAAAAATGGTTCTTGTATGGTTAGTGCCTGGAGCTCACCAACTCTTCTAAGAGATGTGATTGCTATAAGGAAGGCTACTTTCCAAGTCAGAAGTTGTAGCTCACATTTGTGCAAAGGTTCAAATGGTGGGCCCATAAGTCTTGTAAGGACTATATTAAGATTCCACACAGGGGAAGGTGGAAGTCTAGGAGGAATGATTCTTTTGAGTCCTTCCATAAAAGCTTTGATAGCGGGTACACGAAACAAAGACAAGTGTTGTCTGTTTTGTAGGTAAGCCGCTATTGCGGCAAGATGTAATCGTATAGATGTATATGCTAAGTTAGTACGCTGTAGGTGTAAAAGATAGCAAATTATGTTTTGAATTGAAGCATCTAGTGGATTGATTTGATTGTTATTACAATAAATTACAAATCATTTCCACTTTGCTGCGTAGCATGCTCTTGTGGTAGGGCGTCTAGCTTCTTTAATGACGTTCATGCAGTCTGGCGGGAGATTAAGGTAGCCAAACTCTATGATTTCAGGTGCCAAATCGCAAGGTTGAGTTGATTGGGATCTGGATGCCTTATCTCTCCATGGTTCTGAGTGAGGAGCCTGGGGGAGAGGTGTAGCTTTTGATGAGGAACTATTGATAGTTCCAACAGGGTGGTGAACCAGGGTTGTCGAGCCCATGTGGAAGCAACTAGGATCATTGTGAGGGAATGTTGCTTGAGCTTCCGAACCAGTAATGGAATTAGCGGGAGAGGTGGAAAAGCGTAAGCAAATTTCCCTGACCAATTCATCCATAGCGCATTGCCTTTGGACAATGGGTGTGGATACCTGGACGCGAAGTTTGGGCATTTTGCGTTGAGGTGTGGTGCGAACAGATCTATTTCTGGGCCATACCTCAAAAAATATATCTCCTAGCAGAACATCTTCCAGGAGTAAATCACATTGCAGATCTGCTCAGTCATCAAAGACAACAGATCCACGAATGGGAACTACATCCTCAAGTTCTCCTCCCATTCTTCCAGATGTGGGGCTACCCAGAAATTGAATTGAAATAACATTTATATAGCGCATGGCTACCCGGAGGCATCCCAGCGCTGGTAGCAGCAGTAGTGGGGAGTTTCACCAGTTAGTTAAAAACCGCGCTTTTCCCCTAACTGGTGAAACTCCCCACTACTGCTGCTACCAGCGCTGGGATGCCTCCGGGTAGCCATGCGCTATATAAATGTTATTTCAATTCAATTTCTGGGTATCCCCACATCTGGAAGAATGGGAGGAGAACTTGAGGATGTAGTTCCCATTCGTGGATCTGTTGTCTTTGATGACTGAGCAGATCTGCAATGTGATTTACTCCTGGAAGATGTTCTGCTAGGAGATATATTTTTTGAGGTATGGCCCATCTCCATATGCTTTGAGCAAAGTGTGAAAGCTGTAGAGAGTGTGTCCCCCTGTTTTTGTATGTAGTACATTGCTGTCATGTTGTCTGTACGAACTAGGACAGCTTTGCCTACTAGATGTAGTTGAAAAGCTTTTAATGCTAGAAAAATTGCTAGCAGCTCCAGATGGTTTATGTGGAGTTATTTTTGTTGTATGGTCCATATTACCTGAATGGTATGTTTTTGAAGATGAGCTCCCCAACCAGTGAGCGATACGTCTGCTGTGAGCACTATCTGTGGAACCGGGTCGACGAATGGCCGCCCCTTGGAAAGGTTTTGTGTATTCCACCACTGCAGAGAGCGATGGGTGCGGCCGTCTACCAACACCAGATCGGTTAACTGACCTTGAGCCTAGTTCCACTGATGTGCTAAGCATTCCTGTAGGGGACGCATTTGCAGTCTTGCGTAGGGGACAATTCGAATGCAAGAAGCCATCATTCCGATCAATTGCATGAACACTCGGGCTGGTAATGAGTGTTGTGGTTGAAATTGCGATATCAGGGTTTGCATGTTGCATATTCTGATTGGGTTGGGGTACGCTAGAGCTTTGCAAGTGTCTATTGTGGCTCCTAGGTACGCTTGCGTGTTGGAGGGTTGGAGATGAGACTTGGTGAGGTTGACAGTGAATCCCAAGTTGTGAAGCAGTTGAACTGTTTTGTGAGTGTGGTGTATGCAGCTGTGTAGTGACTTGGCTTTTATTAGCCAGTCGTCCAAGTAAGAGAAGACGTGAATGTGTCGTCTTCTTAAATGAGCTGCGACTACTGCTGGACACTTGGTGAAGACTCTTGGTGCTGTAGTTACCCCAAACGGGAGAACTTTGAATTGGTAATGTTGCCCGTCCACCAGAAACCTGAGATATTTCCTATGAGCTGGGTGAATGGGAATATGGAAGTAGGCGTCCTTTAAGTCCAGAGTGGACAGAAAGTCACCTTGTTGAAGCAATGGGAGCACCTGTTGGAGGGTGACCATGTGGAAGTGGTCCGATTGAATGTAGAGGTTTAGCTGACTGAGGTCCAGTATGGGCCTGTGTTAGATTTGGGGGTCTCTAGTTGGCAGAGGTAGGTAGGTACCTTTGACCAAATAGGGACCCTTGCGTCTAGTCAGGATAAGGGGGTACACTCCTAAAATAACCCCTAATCACCCCCTTGGTAGCTTGGCACGAGCAGGCAGGCTTATCACAGAGGCAGTGTGTAAAGCATTTGTGAACACATACAGTAATCAAGTGACAACACTACAGATGGACACCACACCAGTTGTATATTAAAAAATAAGTAGCTTTTATATAGATTTAACACAAGACCACAAACGACAAAAATCCACAATACTGTACTTCAAAAATGGTAGAATTAGTTCAGTTCTCTTAAGATGGTAAATGCGACACTTTGAGTTCAATGTACCATAGGATGCGTAACGCTATACAACGAAAGTGTTGCAGGGAAGGTGATGCGTCGGTTCCTTACACGCAAGAACGGTGATGCATCGGGTATGCGTCGGTTCTTCTCCGCGTGGGGAGGTGATGCGTCGGTTTCTTACTGCGCTTCCGTGGCGATGCGACGAGCAACGCCGTGATGCGATGAAGATCCGGTGCAACGAAACAAAGATGGCGTCTTCTTCTTGATGAGACACGATGCGTGCACGCCTGACGGCGACTCAATGATTCTTCCGAGCCGCAACAGGCCCTGCGACACGCTTCCCGGTGATGCGGCGGCGTCTGATGCGACGTCGATCCTCTTCTTCGGCGATGCGAGGCGCTTCGGCAACGATGCGACAGCGACACTCTTCCCCGTTGATGCGGCGGCGTCTGATGCGACGTCGATCCTCTTCTTCGGCGATGCGAGGCGCTTCGGCGGCGACGTTTCTTCTTCGTGAGTCGCGCTTCCAGCTCCTTGTGACACGCAGTCCCTCAGAAAGTCCAGCACAGCAGCAGGCACTTTCCAGAAAGACTCTTGGGGAGCTGGTTGGTGAAGTCTGTTGTCACTGAGACTTCAGCAGGAGGCAAGCTCTTCTCTCAAGCCTTTGGAGATCTTTTACAAGTTGATGAAAGTACACACAAAGTTCCTTTCTCTGGCAGTCAGGCAACCACTGCAGGCCAATCCCCCAAACAGCACTCAGCTTAGGGATAGTCTCCTCCTCAGTTTCTCTGGTTCCTCTCCTCAGCAAAGGTTCTTCTTGTTTCCCAAAGTGATCAGATCTAAAGTTCTGGGGTTTGGGTCCCCTCTTTGAAACTCCTTTTCCCTTTGTTCTCTGAAGGCAGAGAGGCCTTTGCCTAGTCCAAACCAGTTCTGGTCAGTCCTGGAGCACTTTGTTGACAAGACTCCTTCTTTCCTTTCACAGTGTAGGCCAGGGACATCAGACACACCACAGGAGGTGGAGCCAGCATTGTGGAGGGAAGGCACAGCCCTATTCAGGTCCCAGGTGCAACTCCTCCCACCCATCTCCATGCAGATCTCCCTATTCAGCCCTGTGCTGACTCACCCTGTCTCCTGGAATCCCCCAGCCCCTGTCACTCACAAACCCAGACAAGGAATACACAACCTAGCAGAGGCAGGCTTGGATAGTTAGGCAAGAAAATACCTACTTTCTAAAAGTGGTATTTTCAAACACAGAATGTTAAAACCAACTTCACTAAAAGATGTATTTTATCATTCTGAGTTCAGGCATACTAAATTCGTTTTTCTACCATGTTCCCTGGGTCAGTTAGGATTATAAGATGTTATAATCAAACTGCCCATTCTGGCCTATGGGGAACAGGTAGCCTTGCAATAGTGAAAAACGAAAATGGCTGTAATTCACTATTAGGACATGCCACACACACACCAGGGCATGTCCTACCTTATACTTACAATGCACCCTGCCCTTGGGCCTACCATAGGGGTGTCTGATATGAAGAAAAGGGAAGGAAGGTTTTGGGACTAGCAAGTGGGTGCACTTGCCCAGTCAACATGCCAGTACCAGACTGCACACAGGCTCTGCAATGGCAGACCTGAGACACACTTTTACAGGCTGCTTCTGTGGGTGGCACAACCAGTGCTGCAAGCCCACCAGCAGCATTTGAGTCCCAAGCCCTGGGCACACTCAGTGCACTGTACTAGGGTCTGACAAGTAAACCAGTCCAGCCAATCATGGAGTCACTAATCCATACATCAATTTATACCAGAGAGCATATGCTCTTTAGCACTGATCAGCAGTGGTAAAGTGCCCAGAGTCATAAAACAGCCAACAACAGGTCAGAAAAAATATAGGAGGAAGGCAAAAAGTTCAGGGATGACCCTGCAAAAAGGGCCAAGTCCAACAGCCTGAGAGAGCCGTCCTTTTTTGGAATCAAAAAGTATAGGCAGTATACTCCTGTCCCTTGATGACGTAATGGGACCAGTTCTATCGCATGTTTTTCTAACAGAGACAGAACCTCTTGTTTTAAGAGGGTGAGATGTTCTGGTGACATTACACGTTACCTTGGAAGGATGGTTGGGGGAGTGCTGGTAAGTTCCAGGCAATAACCATATTGGATAAGGTGATGGAATTCCAGACAGGTAGGAACTGTGAGAGACGTCCCCCGACAGGAGTGGAATGATCGGGGGTAGTGGAGGGAAGTCACTGTTTATTGGCAGGGGAAGTGCGGGTGGAGTTACCTCTGCTTCTTCCCTTGTTATGATTTCCTCTGTAGCCTCCTCGAAAATAACCTCTGGAGGAGTTAGATTGGTTGCTACCTTTATACGAGGAGGAGGGATTCACTGATGACACTGTTTTTGAGCCGCCTCTATAAAAGGAGCGGCGAAAGGAACCCCTGTTAGATGGTAATTGTAATGCCCCCAGGGACTTTGCAGTTTCGGTGTCTTTTTTCATTTTCTCTAATGAAGTATCTACTGCTGGTCCGAAAAGATGCTCTTTATCAAAGGGCTGATTGAGTATGGAGGATTGTACCTCCTGCTTGAACCCAGAGATACGCAGCCAGGGGTGCCTGCGTAACAATATGCTAGTATTAATGGCACGAGATGCTGTGTCTGCTGCATCCAGTGCACATTTTATGGAAGTGTTGGTGATGAGTTTCCCTTCCTGAATGAGGTCGTTGGCTTTAGTCTTATACTCTTCTGGAAGATGTTGCATGAGTTTTTCCAACTCATCATAGTGAGCCCTATCGTATCTCGCTAACAGAGCTTGAGCATTGGCAATACGCCAATGGTTAGCAGCCTGGGAAGCCACTCTTTTACCTGAAGCATCAATAAGTTTCGACTCCTTATCAGGAGGAGGGGCGTCGCCTGTGGTTTGAGAGTTAGCTCTCTTGCGGGCATTAGATACAACAAGAGAGTCTAAAGGCAGTTGGCCTTTTATGTATGCAGGGTCTGTAGGAGCGGGCTTATATTTCTTATCCACTCTAGGTGTTAGTATTCTGGCTCTTACTGGGTCTTTGAATACTTCGTCTGTATGTTTCAACATTCCCTTGAGCATGGGCAAAGTGTTGGTAGACCTTTGTGAGTGTGTGAATGTTTCTACCAGGAAATCCTCTTCTAGAGGGTCTGTATGTAGCTCCACCCCGTGGTATTGAGCAGCTCTATTAATAAGTTGCGCAAAGCCAATGTTGTCATCAGGTGGAGAAGGTCTGGAGGGATACAGGTCAGGGACATTATGTTGATCTGGATCCTTATTATAATCTTCCCAGGGATCAGTGTCCTGTGGTATGTCTTGTGGGATATCCTGATAGTCATCCTGATCCTCATCCCCTTCCCTATAATCTTCGTCCTGTGGCCCAGGTGGAGGTGAATTTGATGGTGTAATTAATAACTGAGGGATAAAGGAAAGAGGGGGAGGAGAGGGAGGTATGTAAGGGGGAGAAGGGTTAGTACCCATGTCCTTTTTAGGTCGAGCCTAGCGCAGCGCGCATGCGCTGCTCTAAGAAAACGACTTCTTGGAATCGCTCTGGACTTTTCACACGCTCGTGCGGGTGGTTTTTTTTCCAGTCTTTTTTCTATTGGTCTTTGCATGCGTCTTTCTAAAAAAGACATCACGCAATTGGGCAAAGGCGGGTGCATGTCCCACCTTTCCCAGAAAATGTTTCCACCCACGGCCTATGTCCGCGGTTACGAGCAGGGGCGCCATCTGTTTCTAATTACCGCGTTCGCCGCGCTTGTTCGAATTAGCTTTCACTTTCGTGCTTTTTCGAGCAGCGGCGCGCGCAGGGGCCATCTGTTTTTCTAATTAGCGTTCACTTTCGTTTCGCGTCCACCGCATTCAGCGCCTCTGGACATTTGTCAGTGTCTCTGTCAGGCTGTGTCATTATGTGTGTCACTAATGAGCTACCTTGTGCCCGGGCTTGTAAAGCGCCTGCTCTTGAGCGCGAAGGATGCTCACTTTTTTTTGTGTCAGGGCCCTGTGGAGGTGGGTGTCCAGTGCTGCTAGAGCGTGCGCGAGTCTTCCAAGGGGGTGCCCGGACCATTTACGGCCGCGCGCGTCAGGTGTTGTCAGAAATATCGGCGCCTCTTCCACCTGCCAATATGTTCTGAGATTGTCCGCGAGCTGCATACGGGTAACACGGATAAAAGAAGCGAAAGTGCAAACATACGTTAGGTGTGGCGTGTGTACTGTATTTAATATAACACTGATAAGTGCGCTGCCACTAGGCCCTCGCCTTAATTGCACCGTTCAATATTACAATATTCGGCGCTGTACTCACTATTAAACTGACATGTTTGCCATTCGTAGGTGATGTAGTGCATCGCACTGACACGCCTGCGGCTACTAGGTGGTGTGCTGAATATCACACGTGAATAGTGTAAATAGGTGGTGTATTGTGGCACACTGACACGTGCACTGTTATTAGATGGCAGTAATACACTGCCATCACGTTTGCATGAACGCTGACAATAGTGTACTGCGTCACATTTATACTGACTGCTATTACAGAGGCATGCACGCTGCTGTGGGTGTTGTATTTATTAACATCATAGCGGTATATACACTGGTGTTGGTGTTTTCGATGGCAATAGTGTGCACTGGTGTTAGAATACCTGTCGGTGTTAATCACATTAGAAAGTACACAGGCGCTGTAGGCCTCATTCATTATCACAGGGACATGTACGATGTAGACATCCGAAGCACTTTTCTTTAAATACCTACAGTCTTTGAAGCAGGGAAGCACAGACAGATTTGAGGGGGTGCCATCTCTCACAGTGCTCTTCAGTCTATGGTCCAGCAGCCCGCTCCCAGGCCCCTGCTTTTGGCCTCTTGGTGTGGAAGGCGGCTGGCCATTCCTACGGCTGCAAGCGGCCCGACCACTCTCAATGGTGTTTAAAGCTGCCGCAGCCTGGGATTATGCACAGGCAGTCGTCGGCACAGCTTTAATCAGCCTACATCGCACAATGCGCTTGTGCTGTGCCTGCAACAATGCACCCCCCCCGCCGTGTGCACAAATGATCCCCTTTACACACCATCCACTAAGTAAGGGAGGAAAACCACAATGCCCGTGTTGTGGATCCAGAGCACAGGGTGGAGGGACAGGGCTCTATCAGCACACTGTGCCTGCTTAGACTGAGGACCAGTCTAACCTTCCTGTGATGTATTGCTTGTTTAGAGTGTGCGCTATTTAGCACCTGTACTGAAGAGTCATGCAGCATACTCTAGGTTGGGATGTACAACGATGCGTTTACATACAAAGGCGCATACATACATTGTCATATGTATATACAGTTCTGTCCACACATATCAGTTGCACAAATCTACAAAATAGTACTTACTGAAAGCAAACATACACAAGCTCAAACAATCTAATATAATTATCCACACAATTGCACACACACACATTTACCACACAGTCACACACACCCACCTCATCCTTTAATGACACACAACACAAAATGACAGACAGCAATCACCGACCTAAAACAATGAAACAACATGCATCCCCTAGCTACTGCCTAAATACGCACCAACATGGTCACCACCTGCATCACACCTGTACTTTAGCAAAATGCACAATAATATGATTATTTTGATTATTGCTGTGTAACGGCACCCTGCTCTAATTTGTTGCACTGTGCAGCACATATGGCTCTCCCAACCTCTCCTCGCCCTATGTGCTTTCACATGTAGTACAGCTCCCCTGGGTGTTCAGGAAGTGGCGGAGATCAAGTCAGCTGTAAGCGTAGTACCACTTCCAGAAAACTCTCAGGCTGCCCCATTTTTATATAACCTGTGATGCTATTATTCTTTTGGTTGACTATGCATCTTGAGGTGAGTTAAAATGCCATGTACCGTATGTTAACGTACATGCACACTCATGCATGCAGTCATATATTCAAACATGTAGGGCAAAATTCATAAAGGTGCCACTGTGTCTTACTCTTCTAGTATTCCAGACTTACTCCCGAATTTCAAGAGTAAGCCAGTACTCAGCGTGGCATGGCTAAACACTTATAAGGTCCCAAAGGCGAGACCTATTTGCTATGCCAATGCGTGTTCTTTAGAGGTATAAAGGAATCCTCCGAGAGATCCAGCTTCCGTTTTTTGGGAAGAGTGGCAAGGAGGTGTCCAGTTACAGGGTGAATACTGAGTCTTTTCTGTTTTGGATCCAAAAACGTGTCTTCGGATCGAGGTTCTTTGAAAGGAGTCTCTTTTTGCTTAGGAATGGATTTCGGCATGGAAGATCTGGGCTCAGTGTCTTTGGGTGCCGAATGTTTGGAGTCGGAGTGCTTCGGTTTAGCTGGTTTAGGGTCTGAAGCTTTCGGAGTGGAATGTTTCGGCTCCGAACCTTTTGTCGCGGAGGGTGTCGGCTCCGAGCTTTTTGGTGTGAAGTGCTTCGGGTCCGAGGCTTTAGGCTTGGACGGTTTTGGTTCCGAAGCTTTCGATGACTTTGGCTCCGATGCCTTCGGTATCGAAGGAGTCTTCGGTGCCGATGGTGTGGGAACTGGCACATGTTTCTCCTTATGTTTCGGTGCATAAGGTGTTGGTTCGGCACCGGAAGAGGGCTGGCTCGAGCCCGAGCCGGAAGGCTTGTGTTTATGTTTCATAGCTGGGCTGGAGGGCGGGGCATCTGAAACTTTTTCTCGGTGTCTACCCGAGCCGGAGGGTGATACCGGAGCCTTAGGTTTTGGTTGAGTGGGCACATGGGGATTTGTACTCACGGTACGTTGACCCAGAGTGACGTTGAGGTCTTCTTCCATGTCGGAGTCAGCTACGGAGACCAGTTCTTCTTCCTCGGCTTGTGCGGCTGGACTGTGGGATTGCAAAAATCTTCTCCGAAGATGTCCGGAACGGAGCCGCTGCCGCGTTGCATCTCGTGGCGTCGAGCCCGACGATCACGGATGGTCTTTTTCGATCGGAATGATCGACACGCTTCGCAGGATTTTTCTTTGTGTTCCGGGGATAGGCACAGGTTGCAGACCTCGTGTAGGTCAGTGCGTGGAAATTTAGCACGACACCCGGGACATAGCTTGAACGGAGTCCGTTCAATCGACTGCTGGCGTGGTCAGCACGGGTAGGCCTGACGGCCCGCCTTGAAGTTCCCGATCGAAGGTTTTTAGGATTTGTACGATGCGCGTCAAATGGGAAACCGCTATCTATAAACAATACCGTCGAGGGTAGAGGATTGCGTGTCGAAGGGGTTCGAAAACGATACCGAACCGGAGCGCAGCAATACACATCCGAACCCGATGGCAGAAAAAAACAATCTGGGGATGGAGTCAATGCCCATGCGCACTATCACCGAAAGGAGTCGTCACCTACCTTGTGACTACAAAGACTTCTTCGAACAAAAACAAAGTGCAAACATCCGGACCGAACACCAGATGGCGATCTATGCTAAAGCATATGATCTACAGCTCATATGCCTCGAACACTAAATTTGGGGCATTTCAGGTAGGTACAGGTTTGGACCAATGGGTCCCTTTCTTAGTGTGGGTACACCCCTTATCATGCCACCCTCCAGTGGGAGGGGGGGAATAAGCCTCTCTGGTTGGCTGCCTCCCCCCGCCCTTCAAGATGGGGGGACTGAGAGTTGTGCTTCACCTCACCCCCTTCACCTGAGGGGTGGAGTTGGCAAAGGTGGGCACACATCTCCTCCTATCTTGGTTTTCCCACCGATTCTCCTTCCCAAAGTTGGGGTTAGAACCAGTGGGGGCCAGTTGCTGGGAGAAGCAAATGGTTGGGGCAGCTCACAAAGGAGGCAAGCCTTTGAAGCTTCCCCTTTGTGGACCCTGCCCATCCTGGGGGAGGAGGCTTGGCACCACTGCCCAGGATGTGCTTTGTTTCAGGACCCCAAGAGCTGGAGGCTCTCGACCCAGGGATCCAGGAACATGTCTGGGGTGGCAGCTGGCGAGCAGCCACAACACTAGAGTTCGTTCTCTGAGTGCATTTGGCATTAAATCCCACACTGGCATCAGTGTGGGTTTAAAGGGCTGACAAGTTTGATACCAAACTTCCCAGAATTCAGAAAAGCCATTATGGTGCTGTGGAGTTCATAATGACAAACTCCCAGAATATATACTCTTTATGGCTTTACTGCACTTGTAATGTCTAAGAATGGGCTTAGACACTGTAGGGGTACAGGGCTCATGCACTAAACTAGATGGGGTCTTACACACAGGAAGTGGGCACAGGAAGTGGGCTGTAGGTATAGCACACAGGTTTGTGTGCCATGTCAACTCTTCACTTTTCTCTGCACCAAAACACGCAACCTGCAAGGGCAGTGTGGGTGAGTTAAGGTACAGGGAATTTAAGGGTGGCACGATATGTGCTGCAGTCCTTAGAGGCCTTCCCTGGTCACAGAGCCTTTGGTACCCATGGCACCTTTTACAAGGGACTTAGATGTGGCCAGAGAGGTGTGAATTGGGGGTGCAAAGGTACTGTTTTGGCCCTGGGTACATGGTTAGCAGGAACCCAGGGCATACTTAGTCAAAGAGCCTCAACATCAGGCAAAAAAAAAAAAAAATGGAGGGGCAACCATGCAAAAAGGGGCACTTTCTTAAAGTAAAGCCTCAGAAGTGAAGTTTACAGTACTGATGGTCAAATTGGAACCAAGCCTCTACCTTCCTCCTAGAGTAGTTTTAACAACTAAAATACAACTACCTTTGGAGAATTAAAACCGAAGGAAATACTTGGGTAACCAATTTCAAGAAACACTATCCAAGGGTGTCAATCAGAGGAAAACACAGTACTACTTACTGGTATCACACAGTAAATACTCCACAAGAAATTGTGATAAATAGCACATGGAATGATGCTATAATATAGGCTTTGGCCTGAAGAGAACTTTCGAGTTGAAAGGGGGGAGGGTTCATGAGTACCAGCTGTTGCAAGGGTTGACAATTTGCTGGCGAAGAGGAGGGATGCCTGGAGCTCTGTCAGTATTTATGTATGTTACCATTAACTAGGTACTAGTGCTATGCATGTCAATTGACTGTAACAAGGATTATCAGACCTTGAGATTACCCTGCATTAAGATGTGTAGCTGGCTGTTCTGCATACTTTGATTTGAAAATGCAATAAAATGAATTTACAAAAAAAAAAAGAAACTGTAATAAAATGATTTGACAATGTCTACAGAACATGGGGTTACATGCATGTTTATAGTCCAAGTTAAACATCTGAAAACTAATCTTAGGTTTAACCTATATGCAAGATCAATCTTGAACACTAGACTCATGCAAATTAACAAGGCAGATAAATCACTGTATACAGTAATATACATTTATTTTTACCAAAAACACAGGGAGCTGAAATTTATCATTTAAAACCACAGCTTGCACACTGCAAGGTCCGCAGAGTCGAGCGACAACATCTTTGCCAAAAAAGTTTGCATGAAATACAAACAGAAGGATCCCAGATCCTAAAAAGAAAACAATTTAGCAACATCAGTACTTGTTAATCCTCAATGCTTAACAGAAAGTTAGAAAGGCATGCTTAGATTACTTTTGGAAACACATTTTATTGGATTTTGAACAGGTTACAATAGCATTGTCATTCCAATGACACTTTTTACGCATATATTTAGTTTACAATCACAAAGATTGCCCAACATCAATTAGTTTATTTCTCAATTTTTCCTTTTTGAATTGTTGCCACAACTGGGTTGCATATATACACGACAACATTTCCCAAGGTTATTTCTGCCCATTCTTTAATTTCATTTAACATTGTCACTTTGTTATAAACCCTCAGAAATCAACAACAAGGGCATGCTCTGTGTGAGGATGTACCTCTTCACATGTTTCCAGCTTAATCAGAATTCTCAATGGCATGTTCAAGCTACTTGCATACAAGGGAAAAATTACTTAATTGTAATCATAGCTATCAAGCATGAGAATTCTCGCTTAGTTAACATGGAACATCTGTACCCCTGTGCAGAACCCCAATACACTTACAAGGGTAATTTTTTTGTATTTCTGTTTTGTTTCTTAAACTCAACAATGGCCATCAGAGTGTTGGTACTTTTTTTACTTTTAGTTCTTCTTTAAACAACCTTGCGAGAAAAGAACTAGCTGTTGTGAGCAGTTATACAGTGCCTTTGAAAGCAGGGAGAATGAAAGACATCAGTAAATAGGCATTATAGCTACAGACCTATTAATGGTAAAATGCTGCATTGTGGCTTTATGGCTGCCCTAGCTACCCCAGAAGACTTAACCTGGACACTCGAAAGACAGTTCAGACAGTTCATCTTCCACGCTGTACTACTGTGAGAATCCCCGAACTCTAGACTCTCCCCTTCTTAACTTTCATATTGATGATTCTTTTTGTTAATCTTAATTTTATTTGAAATGTGTCTCAACAGAAAAACATTCAAATACAAACACCAAGATAAGGCTCAATATGATCATTTAGAAACACATTGTACAGCATTAGCTGTCTGCCATTCGGATACTTCACTTGTCGATGGAATCAAGAACATGCACAAATTATTGTCCATGTTGGATGGTCCAAGGCTCCCAGCTGGGGAAACAACGTGAGCTCAGTCAGCCAACCGGACAAGTCTCCAGACTGAATTGTCTTACTTCTTCACTGAGGTAATGTCACACAATTCCCAGGGCTCTCAGGTGCTCTGTGACTCTGTTGGACAATCACAGGGAGCATCAAGCTCAGCTCTAGGTTAAAGGAAACCACACTGAGGCCCCTGGCCTCCTCCCTACTCTGTTTACCTTGCTTCCATCACCCCACTTATGGACTACTCCTTGAAAAACTCCCACTGTATACATTGCTTTGCATCTAGGTTTGACCTAATTAAAATACAAACATGCCGCACTTTATTCATTTCACAGATACTTTCAATAACGTTTTTCTTTAACAAACATTTAAAGCATTTGCAAACCTGAACAGTAGAGGAGAGTTATGCAGATTATTAGATAATGTATCACATAAACACCATTATAGGACAAAAAATGTATTACCTTCAGGTATCACATGTGGTGGCCTGTAATTGAAATCCAGAGCAAAATCAGGCCCTTCACAGAGTCTGTAACATGCTATAGGAAAAACCAATTCATGCAGGACGAGACGCGACTCAAAGTAATCTCTGATGGTATCTTCTGCAACTCTCGAGACGCTGAAAAATATTAGGACACATTTACATTTCAAAATGAAAATCTTTACTAAAAAAAAAAGTGCTTAACAGCTGTAAGCAATTAACTTTTGTACCAGTGTGCTAGACAAAGAAGTACTTGCCAGTAATCAATGTTTTCCATCCTGGGTATATTTTCATATCTGCTAATTTCGAAGATAAATAAACATTAAGGAGAACAATGTTCTCTTGTTTTTCTTTCTTCAATCAGTGGTAAAGCACAAGTTACTAACTTGTGTAACGATATATCTGTAAGAGACAGTAGTTAGTGACAGATTCCTTACCTTAGAATATCCCCAGGCGTCAGGCTGGATCCGGAAAGTTTTTTGCGTAGCAGTACCCTTGCGCGTCGGTAGGCGGCGTCGTGCGGCTCCGCGTCCGTCGTCGGCGTCGTGATCGCCGGGATGACGTCGCGGGCAGTACTTAGACGCCGCCCCTGCGCGCTGACGTCAGTTCTGTACACGACTTTCCGCGCCAGGAACGCAGAGCCATGCAAGAAGCTGACAGAGGTGTCTGAAAAATACTAGGGCCCTGAAAGGGATGTCCTTAACCCTAGAAATCAGTTCGCAGAACGGGGAGGATGGGTGGGCGGTAAGGAATCTGTCACTAACTACTGTCTCTTACAGATATATCGTTACACAAGTTAGTAACTTGAGCATCTGAAAGAGACACGTTAGTGACAGATTCCTTACCTTAGAATAGATACCCCAGCAATACCAACCCCGGTGGTGGGTCTGCGAACAAAGATCAGACAAGGAAGTCCTGGAGGACAGAACGGCCAAAGAAGCCGTCCCTCCGGACCTGACTGACTGTCAAGGCAGTAATGCTTTGTAAACGTGTGCAGCGAGGCCCACGTAGCTGCCTGACAGATAACCTGCAGCGGAACACCGCGGCCCAAAGCCGTGGTAGCAGCCGTTGCCCTGGTGGAATGGGCACGCAGCCCAACAGGAGGCTCCTTCTTAGCCAAAGAATAGCAGGCCTTGATGCACAAGGTAACCCAGCGGGAGATGGTTCGTTTGTGCACCGCCCGACCTTTTTGGCGCCCACGTAGCCAACAAAGAGCTGGTCATCCACCCGGAAGTGTTTCGTGCGGTCGATATAGAAGGAGCGCGCACGTTTTGGGTCCAGACGGTGGAGCCTCTCTTCCTCTCTGGAAGGATGCGGAGGCGGAAAGAAGGTAGGCAAAGTGATGGTCTGCCCAATGTGGAAGGCAGTAACCACCTTTGGCAAGAAGGACGGACGCGTCCTAAGAACAACCTTGTCTGGATGGACAGACAGAAAGGGAGGTTTGCATGATAGAGCCTGGAGCTCACTCACCCGCCGAGCGGAGGTGATGGCCACCAGAAAGGCTGTCTTCAGAGTCAGAAGACGAAGAGGACAGTTATGGAGAGGCTCAAAGGGAGCGCACATTAAAAAGGTAAGAACCAAGTTCAAGTCCCACTGAGGCATTACAAACGGAACAGGAGGGAAGAGGTGTGTAACGCCTTTTAAGAACCTGTTAACAACAGGGGACTTGAAAAGGGAGGGCTGATCAGGGAGCCTGAGGAAGGCCGAGATAGCACAAAGATAACCCTTGATGGTACCTAGGGCAGAACCCTGTCTGGCCAGAGAAAGAAGGAACAGAAGGACCTCAGAAAGAGGGGCAGAAAGGGGATTCACAGCCTTTGCTGTGCACCATGCCACAAATTTGTTCCACCTGCAGGCGTATACCACCTTAGTGGAGGGACGCCTGGCTGCCAGAATCACATCACAAACTTCGGGAGGCAAGTCGAAAGGAATCAACTGCCGCCGCTCAATCTCCACGCAAGCAGGTGTAGACTGGACAGGTTCGGGTGGAGGACCGTCCCCTGCTGCTGCGACAGAAGATCCTCCCGAAGAGGCAGACGGATCGGGGGATCTACGCTCATACTGAGTAGCTCGGGATACCAAACTCTTCGAGCCCAGTCCAGAGCCACAAGGATGACTTGGGCCCGGTCGTGCCGAATCTTCTTCAACACTCTGGGTAGAAGTGGTATAGGCGGAAAGGCGTACAACAGACCGCAACTCCACTCGCGACGAAAAGCGTCGCCGAGCGAGTGCCGCCTTGGAAATTCCAACGCACAGAACTGATGACATTGCGCGTTCTCTTCGGTGGCGAATAGATCTAACGGCTGAGTTCGTCCGCCCTGACGTTCAGGGAACCTGCCAGGTGTTGAACCATCAGGAACATGTCCTGATGTTCCAGCCAAGTCCAGAGGCGCAGAGCCTCCTGACAGAGGGTCCACGACCCCACCCCGCCCTGTTTGTTGCAGTACCACATGGCGGTAGTGTTGTCTGTGAACACCTGCACTACCTTCCCTTTGACAGAGGGAAGGAATGCCTTGAGTGCAAGTCGGATCGCCCGGAGCTCCAGAAGGTTGATATGGAGCCGGGACTCCGCCGGAGACCAGAGGCCTCTGATCTCCGCCTCTCCCATGTGACCGCCCCATCCCAAAAGGGACGCGTCCGTCACAACTGTGTGCTCTGGCTGGGGAAGGGAGAGGGATCTGCCCATGACCCATTGCCGGTTCGAGAGCCACCACTGCAACTGTTTTGCAGTCCCACCGAGATCTGGATGTGATCGGACAGGTTGCCCTGGTGCTGCGCCCACTGGAACTTCAGGTCCCACTGCAGAGCCCGCATATGCCATCTGGCATGATCGACCAGCAGGATGCAGGAGGCCATGAGGCCCAGCAGCCTCAGGGTCATCCGTACCGAAACCCAGGATAAAGGCTGAAAGATCGGAATCATAGCCTGAATATCCTGGACTCGCCGTTCGGGAGGATAGGCCCGAAACTGCGTCGTGTCCAGAACTGCTCCGATGAAAAGGAGCTGTGGAGAAGGAACCAGATGCGACTTCGGCACATTGATGGAGAACCCCAGCAAGTGCAGGAGTTCGGCCGTAGTCTGGAGGTGGGAGACGACTGCCTGGGACGAGCCCGCCTTCAGCAGCCAGTCGTCGAGGTAGGGGAAGACTGAAACCCCTGCCCGGCGCAGATGAGCTGCGACCACCGCCATCACTTTCGTGAACACCCGAGGGGCACTGGTAAGGCCAAAGGGGAGCACGGTGAACTGAAAGTGCTCGAGGCCTACCGTGAACCGTAGGTAACGCCGGTGGGCCGGCAGGACGGGGATGTGGAAATAAGCGTCCTGCAAGTCCAACGCTACCAGCCAGTCACCAGGGTCGAGGGCAGTCAAGACCTGAGCTAGGGTGAGCATCTTGAACTTCTCCTTCCGGAGGAAGCGATTGACGTTCCGGAGGTCCAAGATAGGACGCATGTCCTCCTTGTCCTTTTTGGGCACCAGAAAGTAGTGGGAGTAGCAACCACGCCCTACTTCTGGGGTCGGAACATGCTCGATGGCCCTCTTGGCCAATAGGGCCGTGACTTCCTTCTGTAGAAGCACCAAGTGATCCCCTGACATGCGGTGGAATTGAGGTGGCATGGCTGGGGGGTGCTCTCGAAGGGGAGGGAGTAGCCCCTTCGGACAATGTCCAAGACCCACCTGTCCGAGGTGATGGGACGCCAGTGGTGAAGGTGATGGCGGACCCTGCCCCTACTGGCGTGCTGTGCACCTGAAAGGAGGGACTAGGAGGGCTTGGAGGCCGCGGACGGGTTGGAGGTGGTGGCCTGACCCGCACGCTGGTTGCCCGAACCGCCACGGCGGTATCCACGTCCTCGGCCACGCGAAGGCGCTTGCTGCGCGGGCCGTTGGCCGGGCTGTTGACGTGACTGGGCGCCCCTCCCGTGGCCACGAAAGGGGCGAAAAGCAGACGTGAGCGGAGGGCGCACAACAGCAAGGCCCAGGGACTTCGCAGTAGCCCGCGAGTCCTTGAAACGCTCCAGCGCATGGTCTGCCTTTGAACCAAAAAGACCGACTCCATCAAAGGGCATGTCCATGAGTGTATTCTGGACATCCCCCGAAAAACCAGTGGTCCTCAGCCAGGCGTGGCGACGCAGCGCCACAGTCGTTGCAAGCGATCTGCCCAGCGAGTCGGCGGTATCAAGGCCACAGCGTACGGTGTATTTAGCCGCATCACGCCCTTCCGCAATGGCGCGGGTAAGCAGTGTCTGGACCTCCTCAGAACACTGCGGCAAAACAGTCGCCACCGAATCCCACAGGGAGTGGGTATATCGGCCCAAGAGGCAAGCGGTGTTGACAGACCGCAAGCCAGCACTGGAGGAAGAGAAAGCCTTCTTCCCAAAGTGGTCCAGGCGCTTGGATTCCCTATCCGGAGGGGCGGTAGGGAAGGCGGTTTGGGAGGCAGAGGCTTGGACAACCAAGCTCTCAGGGGTGGGGTGTTGGGAGAGAAACAGGGGGTCGCCCGGAGCAGGGCGATGGCGTCGGGCCACGTTCCTATCCACAGGAGCCCCTGTGGTGGGCTTGGACCAGGCACCCAAAAGAACGTCAGTGAGTGCATCATTGAACGGCAACACAGTCTCCGAAGAGGAGGCCGCCGGCTGAAGCACCTTAGTCAGGAGGTTAGTCCTGGACGGCCACAGTAGGCAACTGGAGATTCAAGGCTCCAGCAGCTCTACGCAACACCGTTGCAAAATTAGCCCCCTCCTCCGTAGCCACGGGAGGAGACAGCATGCCAGAGTCAGGGGAGGTGTCCAGACCACTGGCATCCCCAAGTTCCTCAACCCAGTCCGGGTCAAACTCGCACTGTTGTGTGAGAGGGTCCTCAGACCCCTCCTAGCTCTCCTGGTCCTCCTCAGGTTCATAATATGGAGGAGGAGGGACATTAGGGACCCAAGGTCTCATCAGCGCCGGAACCGGCGTCGGGCGACGTCGGTCCGGCTCCATGTCCAGAGCCGGGGAACGATGCCGTCCGGAGCCCCGGACGGCGTCAGGAACGGCACCGGGGACATCGGCGTCGGCGGAGGCGTGGTTAGGTCAACCGGCGTCGATGGGGGTTGCGGCACCACCGGAGCCGGGATCGAGGCCGGAGCCGAAGCCGGGATGAAGGCTGGTGGGACAGGCGACGCCGGGACCGGAGTCGACGGCGACGCCGGAGCAACCCCATCAGGGCCCGCGGGGCCCGAAGGCGCACCGGAGGGACCTTGAGGCCCGAAGAGGCGGGCCATGGCCGACAGGAACTCCTGTACTTGGGCCGGAGTCGCCCCCGAACCCGGGAAGGACGGGTAATGCGGGGGTGACTCGACAGGCACGTCCTGGGCCGCGGGAACGGTGCCGACAGGGGCCTCAGCCGAGTCGCGAGACGGGCGAGGCCAAGTCTTAGAGCGATGACGCCGCTTAGACTTCTTGTGCTTCGACTTACCGGAGGAGCGCGAAGACTTGGATTCCGACGAACGATGGGGGCTCCGCGACCGGCCCCTCGACCTCTCCCGTGACCGGGGCTTGGTGCGGCGCGGAGCAGACTGCCGGAGCTCGAGCAGCTTTCGAGACCGCTCTTGCAAAGCCTTCGGATGGAGTTTCCGGCAGTCAGGGCACGACTTCGTGTCGTGGTCTCGGCCGAGACAGAAGAGACACTCGAGGTGCGGGTCCGTGATGGACATCATACGGGCACAGACCTCGCAGGGCTTAAAGCCGGGCATCCCTACGACACCTTAGGAGTCGTGAAGACTCGTAGAAGAAAACAGTGAAAAATTCACAAAAAAAAGGTAGTCAAAAAGTGACTAGGGCACTGCTCTTCCCGGATCTGCGCTTACAGGCGCGGAAAAAGAAGAACTGACGTCAGCGCGCAGGGGCGGCGTCTAAGTACTGCCCGCGACGTCATCCCGGCGATCACGACGCCGACGACAGACGCGGAGCCGCACGACGCCGCCTACCGACGCGCAAGGGTACTGCTACGCAAAAAACTTTCCGGATCCAGCCTGACGCCTGGGGATATTCTAAGGTAAGGAATCTGTCACTAACGTGTCTCTTTCAGATATAAAGTACAATGCATTTTGTAGGTTAAAAAAAGAAAACATTTTAATCCTGTCCTGTACACAAAATACCAGAAGTAGGGTGAGATTGGAAAAAGGCTTATTATAGGTGGAGCATCACAGAATACAGAGCAGTGGCAGAGTCATTTCATTTTAAGTTCTATCCTTTGTTTGTATAAACCAGGCTTCTCTTACGAGTAACTCATGAGCTATTGGTAACTCTCCAGCTACCTGCAAGTAGCTCTCCCGTGTCCAGCCCAGCCTAAAAAATTAGAAGAAGCTTTGCTTGGCTGAATTAATATATGTAGACCAAAATCCAGAATGTGTATTCTAGACAAAATATGTATTCTCATAACCTGATGCTCAAAGGTTGATATGTGACTGATAAACCATGTGGTGTTTGGGAGACTTCTTAGTAATATTATAACACTGGTGTCAGGGGCTTTGCAACTATCTCTGTTATGCATTACCTATGCAGAGGCATTCCAAATTGACAAAGCATGTTTTACATTAATGCTGGTAATTCTGCCTAATGCACTGAGGTGATCACAGCTTGCATATGGGGGCCACTACTGCAATATTTTCTGTTGTGGCCATTGTTACTAATAATATTAGTAGCTTAGGATGATTTTCATTGAACATAAGTAGCTCTTATTACAGAACAGGTTGGATACACATTTATAAACAGTAAAAGGTGCCAATCATCCAGTGTTATTCATGTGTCCCCCTCCCACCATGGTAACAGACTTTCAGATCTAAGGTGGTTCTTCCTGATCAACTGACAGCCCAACAAAAACTGCCTACCAAAAGGAGCATAACAACTTTACTCAAGCAGTCTCTCAAACCACTCGATATCATGCCCTGACCAGGGGCAACTCCTCCATTGGAGCGTCACCCCACTTACGTGCCCCCCCCAAAGTCCCAGAGATAAAAAATAAAATGGTAATTAATTACCATTTTATTTTTTATCGTTCCGTCCTGAACCGAGCATCAGGACGGGGCCTGCTGAGTGAGCAGGGAGGAGTGGTGGGCAGAAGGCTGCCTTTGCACTTGTTTAAAGTGCGTATGTGTCTCTGGCCAGCCGTTTTGAGACGGCTAGCCACACATGCGCTTTTTAAACCTCCCAACCCAGCTGCCTTAAGACAGCTAGGTTGAGAGCAAGTGCAGGCATCCAGTGCCCTTGGGAGAGCCGAGAGAGGCCGCTCCCACCAATCAAGGCACTGCTCACATGCTGGTTAACAGCACATGAGCACACCTGGATTGGTCGAAGGAGTTTGCTGGGGCCTGTATTGCAGTCGCAGCAGAAGAAGTTGGAGTGAGGAGAACGTCGTCAGGATCCGTTAAGTGCTCTTCTTTTTATTATGCTTAAAGTAGTAGATGGCAGCTGCCACTGGCCCGGACTTCTCTCCATATCTGTATATTAAAACTATCCAGAAACCACTCCCTCCCATCCTTCGGTAAAGATATTAGGGCCACAGACAACATTAAGAAGAATCAACCTTAAGGACATTGTGGTACTTCAAGAACGTAATACCTTCCTCCCTACAATAAGCTGCAATATAACTTTTTGCAGGAACCAATAATGGTGCTTTCAGGGTCATGCCTCCATAATCCATACACTGAAACAGACCCATGTAACTAACCTCAGAGTTAGTTCATTTTGTCTAAAGAACAAGAAATAATATCCCCATCAACCTTCAAAATACTCTCTCCAGGTTAGACTGGGGAGGGGTGTGGACTGTTTAGGCATATAATAAAGTAACTTTTGAATTATAATTACAGGTAAAGGTCTTTCCTTATCATTGTGAGTCTTCATTAATATTTTGAAAGACTGAGAGAACACCTAATTTATCCCAACACCAGGTATGGAGCAATCTAAAAGTATATACATTCGAAGATGAGCTAACCTAAAATGTATCAAAACACTTTAATTAAACCAGTTCTATGGAGGTCTCTCCAATTTGGGTCTTTGAATGGCATGGAGTCAATAAAGCCAGTATAAACAATCCAAGCTCAACAGAGTCAGAAATAAATCCAAAATAAAATACGGAGTAACCAAAACAGAGTTTCAGAAAATAAAAACTTTAGTCACATTCACAATATGTAGTGTTTAAGGGGAAAACTGAGGAAGGGGCAAATTAGCTTCTCTTTTTAAAGGATGTGGTAGATTCAGCAGGTTAAGCTTGAGTCCTCGGAGGAACACATTTGACAAGACACTTGTAGGGCAAAAAAGGGATATTCTGGGCAAAGTTAAAGCTGATTTAAAACCAGTCAACCTAGGGCCACTTTTGTAGCGACAGTCATAATCAACTGACACAATTATTACTCTTGGAATCTTATTGGGTTAAGCAGATTTGTAGAGTGCACTGTCCCCCGGGAGGGTATCCTGGCGCTGAGCAGCACCATCTCAGAAAAGGAGGGGAATGGTGGTGAAGAACATTGGATAGCCAGCATTAATATTGTTACCAAAGGTAGATTTTCTCTTAGGAAGGATGCGTCTTCCCAAAAGATTTCTCAACTTATGAATGAGGCCCATTGTGAGGTCAACCTAATCAAGTAAATCACATACTAAAGGCCTTGCATATTATTCACCTCTCCAGTCCAAAACTACTAGACTTTAATGTTTGCAATACAAAACAATGGACCATAGACATATAAATGCCACAATGCTACCAATCAAACGGTTATCTATTTCACACAATAATCAAAAAAATGTTTAGTTATAAAAAAGTTGCATAACAGCGCAGTGGGTGTGAGTGAAAAACATGCCCGGTGTTCTCTCATCGGTAATACACACATGACAATAGTGATCAAGTGCGTATCTAAAAACAAGAATAGCATGGCTTGTTCTTGGGTAATCAAAAATATAGATAAGGGTCAGCGATTTCAGTGGACGTTTCGATTCCTATGAAGATAACGGGATCATCATCAGGACTTTAGATATAACCTAGCCAGAGAATCAGGAGTAAAAATGGACCTTGCAAAAGACTTAAGGGACAATGCAATCATTAGCAGCCCATAGGGCGTGATACCCGAGGATAATGGCTCAAAACAAAGCTGGGAGCCAAATGGAGGCATCCACAAGCCAAGGGAGACAATGCTCCACTGCCTTATTTGCAGTGTGAGCCTCTCCATGCAAAAGCGGTCCCAAATGGGGAGCAAATACAAGAAAATCAGTCAGCAAGGATGGAAGCAGTGTCCCAACAGCAAAGTGAACTGCGAGTGAAAAGGACCCGGTTTAGATACTTTTGACACGCATGTTTTTCACCGATGAGAGAGCACCAAGCACATTTTTCATGCACACCTACTACTCCGTTAAACAATGCTTTTATAGAGAAACATTTTCTTTACTATTGTCTGGAATAAATAACCATTTGGTTGGTGGCATTGGTACATTCATATCTCTAGGGGCCATTGTTTTTCATTACAGTGTTTCCCCAAGGTCCCCGACTACTCTCTTATTCCCTTGTTATGCAGAACCAGACTTTAAAGTTTAGCAAAGGTATGTAGTGAAGACCAAGTGGTAGCTTGGCAAACATGAGCCACCAGAACGCCCCTGTTAAGTGCAGTAGAGGCAACCAGGTCACTTGCAGAGAGCGCATGAGCTCTTTTGTGGCCAAGACATAAAAGATAAATGGTGACTCAATGTTAAAATAGTATAATTGGTCACAGCTTTGCTTTTTTTACTTACAGTGAAGCCTACGAAAAGCTGGTCATCCACCTTCTCTGACGGTGTCCTATCAACACGGGAGGTGAGAGCTTGTCTAGATTCCAGCCCGAGTTGCCACTCCTCTTCCTGGTAAGCATGAGGAGCGGGAAAGGAAGACGGAAGAGTTATAGACCGGCCTATGCTGAAGGCAGACACCACTTTAAGTAGAAAGGATAGGATATGCAAGTATGTAGACCCCGCTTGTCTGGGTAAAAAACAGTCAAACTTACTGAGGGTGCAACGCCCCGACTTTACGGGCCAAAGTAATCCACACTAGTGATATAATGTGGAGTGTTACAAGATTACCAGAACTAATGTGCATTGGTTTGAATGGTGATGCCATGAGAAAGTCAGTACTATGTCTAAGTCTGCTGCAGAAGTGCAAAGGACATAAGCTGAAACATACAATAATCCTTTCAAGAACCCTAGAAGCGATCTGAAAAAAGGTGGCTGGTAGGGAAGACAAAAATGCAGAATGGGCAGCAAATAGCCTTTGATGGGGAAACTACTATGCCTTTTTTGAGGAAGGCAAAGTACAAATCAAAGAGGAGAGCCTGCCTCACAGGGGTTTAAAGATGGCGTCTTGCCCCCAAAAAAACATTTATCTGAGGGCCTGCATAGACAGACTTGGCAGCTAGCTTCCATGCAACGAAGATGATGTCCGCTACATTTCGTAGCAAGCAGAAGGTCTCTGACACCGCTCAATGTCCACACATGTAGACAAAGCATCTGAGGACTGATATGGAAGATCAACCTGCTGCAAAGAGTTCTAGCCTTTTGGGAAGGGAAGAGGAGTCTAGTTGCAGTATTCTAACAGACTGGTGTACCGATTGCTCTAAGCTGAATCTTTGGTTGATAAGAATCAGAAGTGCTTGATTTCGAGTTGGGTGGTAAATCCAGAGAGATTTCCATCTTCCAGCCAATTTAGTCTACCATTATATTTCTACGGTGAAGGAAGCTCCACCAGTGGCCTACCCTCCAGATTTAGCTCCTCCTCAAGAAACCAGAGGATTCTTCCCCAACCAACTAACTCTAGAAGAAGGAACAAGTGTCTATTTACAGAAATACTGGATCTGTTGAGCTAGACCTCAAAAGATAGCTGTAGTATCAATCAGAATTGCATCCACAAGAAGAAAGATGTCTAACCGCAACAAGTCACTTACGTTTCCAGGTGAGTTTTAAGAAGTTCATACACAAGTACATTATTGCTCTGTTTGGCAAAGTGCAGTGCGCTATTCTGGTGTTTTGACAATGTGTTGCAGTCTGCTCCAGCTTCAATCATCAGTCGCACAACGTCAAAATTACCTCTCTTACAAGCCTAAATGATGAACAAAAATTTGGAAGGAAATTAAAAAAAGGAAAAATTGCCATTCCTGCACAAAACCTAGAAAATAGAAATTTAACACAATATGCATTGCCTTTATAACACCAAAAATCAATAATTCTCAAAAATTATATTTGAATTACTAAACCAGACTATACAAGGAAACGAAAATTAATCTTAACTCCATGGTTATGTCAAATAGATATGAAAACTGAACATTTCCCACCTGGTACTACTTACTAGGGAACAAACCTGCCACTTTTGACTGCATCATTTGAAAACTAAATAGTTACGATTAGTTGCGGGAGTAATTTTGAGAGTTTTCTGGATTCACATGCTGTGCATTATTCCACCATCTAGTGATTGGGTCCGAAATGGTCTCTTGTAGTACCATATCTCTACCCCCAGGTGGCGCGGACCATTTTGGTGTCTTATCCACACCCATATGACATCAGGCGCACTCACTGGAACCTCCTATGTTTCTTCACATCTTCAAATTATTTTTTGCACTTTGGCAACTCTTGTCCTTGTTGTTGCTTCCTATTTTCATCAGTATCTTCTTTTACCTGCCTTGTCTTCAATAAAGCTCCTCATTTCCAGGGAGGTGGAAGGGTCGCAAGTCAATCCAGAAAATTGTTCCAGCTGCAAAACCACTGCTACAGGTAAGTAACCATTTTGTTTTGCAGTGTGAATCTGGCCTGGATTCACATGTTGCGCATAGGTTATGTAGCAGTATTCTCCCCTCTTGTGAGGTTGGGTTGAAATGAGTTTATATTTGAGAACAGGTGCTTTAATACTTTTTGTCCCACCTGTGCCGCCTTGTAAGCTTGGTTATCTACACAATAATGTTTAATAAGAGTGTAGTAAAGACCATGTGGTTGCCATGCAGATGTCCTGCATCTAAAATATTCCCTATGAACGCAAGTGCTGCTCCTTTCCTCCTTGTCGAGTCGCTCTTGTGTTTTGAACCCACTGCTACCCCCACTGTCTAGTAACATGTCTGGACTGTTTGGACTATCTGCCTTACAAAAGTCCCTTTGGTGTCTGCTGAATCCTTGCTTGCCAGTGCGAAGGAGATTAAAAATTGGTTTATCTTCCTGATTTGTCTTGTTTCCTGCAAGAAATACATAACTGCTCTTATGACATTCAGAGCAAGAAAAGCTCTTTCTGCTTGTGATCTAGGTATTTGGAAGAGTTAGTATCTGTATAGGTGGTTAACTTGAAAATGTGCTACTGAAACCAAGCTGCACCCAACTGAAGAGGCCCAAACAGGATAAAATCAGTCTTGTGTTGCTTGTCTTTCAGTTTAGAGCGGGCCTGCCTTCGGAGCTTGGGATGGAACACATATTGCAGGAGGACCAAGGCTGATTTGCATATGGCTGGGTCAATTCAAGCATTCATGAATTTTTTTTTTGATACTTTGTGAAATGACATTTAGCAGAAATTGTGGGCTTGTTCTCATTACCACTCTATCTTAATTTATCTTTAAGGAAGGTTCTTTTGTCATGTTTGCACTCTAACTCTTCGCAATATGTCATGGCAATCTGAAAAGCTGCCTTGAGTGCGAAAAGTTTCAGTCCTGCCTTATGCATAGGCTTGAAAGGCAGCTTAATCAGCTGCATAAGCACTAGGTTTAAGATCCACAGTGGTGTGGATATACACCCTGGTTGAGCTATCCTTTCCCCCCCCCTTCTAGAAATCTCTTTTTCGCCAGCATGTTGAATGTTCTTCCTATATTGCCTCTTGTGTAGATCACCATGGCTGAGCTGTACCTTAAGTCAGGCGTATGAAAGGCCCTTATATAGAAGGTGGGTAAGACACGCAACAACAGAAGCGTCCTGTGTCCAACTGTCCCTAGGGTTTATTTAATGAAATGAAACAATGGCACCCCAAATAAACGATTTCATATATTTAGTATGAATACAGTGAACAGTGTTTAAAAATCTTGCTCACATGTTAGATATACCTTTTTGTTGATACAGTATCACAAAATGGATGGTTTTAATTGGTTTTATTGTAAATCAAGTGTGTTTTTGTGTATATTTTTATAGTCCCTGATGAAGTCCCATGGTGGGGACTAAACGCATTATCTGGGCCACTGTTGCACACATTGAACTTTGTAAAGAAGGATGGAATAAAATTGTGGGTTTTGGATAACTAAAGAAGAATCCAGAATAAAGTGCTCGAAAAAAGTTCCTGGATTTAGATGCGCCTTTTCCATTGATGAACTGTGTGGGAATACACCTGACCATCACCAAAAGATTTTTAGTGATTGACTGTATTCATAATAAATAGATGAAATTATTGGTTATTTGGGGTGGCATCCTTTCTTTTGATTAAATATTATCTTGTTGTATGGGATCTGGGGGCAGTCGGACCTCTAGGAGTGTGCACCCACTTTTGAATTAAGGGACAGATCTGTGCAGTTAAGTGAAGCCACAACTTCTGCCTTTTTCATTATATGTCCCCTGGTTCTACCCTGTCGCACCAGGGTATAAACTAATTCTGTTTTGAGGTGTAGCATTTTTGCATGGTGGTCCATCTCCCTTAGGACTTCTGTGGCTCTCTGTGGAAGGCGCAGGTGTACAAAGTCTAGGTCCTCAGGAACAATGCTGCTAGGCTGAGGATTGCTGGTTTCAGGTAATATTTCTGGCCACCTAGCATTATTAACAAGTCCTGATGTGCTGGTAGTCTCATTACTCTGTCTTGTGCCATTTTCACCAGATCTGAGATCCAGGCTTATCCGGACCATTGAGGAGCGGTCAGGATTTACAGTCATGGTTACTGGTCTGCACCCTGCACCTGTCTAACACCAGCCGTATAAAAGGGATTGTGGGAAAAGCATATGCAAAAGGTTCCCTGATCATACATGTGACAAGGGATTCATTAACAACTGATGGTGCAGGTACCTCGATGCAAAGATTTGGAATTTTGCATTCTGCAGTGCTGCAGAGACTTCTATCTTTGGCTTGCACTATTTCGAGAAAGAATCTCTCTGCTAATTGCTGTTTTAGTTTCCACTTATGTGAGGTGCTCGATTGCCTGCTTAGCCTCTCCGCCACTGTATTTTGAACTCCTGGTAGGTGCATGGCTACTAGTGCAATTTGTTTCTGAATAGCTCACTTTCATATCTCCCGAGGTAGCTGGGACAGTGTGTGCAACTTTGTTCCCCCTTTTGTTGAGAGAAAATACTGGGATTGTGTTGTATGGCTGTATTTCATTATTCCCCTGATTTGTGTCTGAAAATCCTTTAGGTCTAAGAAGGCTATTTTCAGTTTCAACACTTAAGTTTTGCTGCTTCTTCTGGGCTCCTTAGGCTCTTGATGCTTAGTTTTTCCACATGCAGCCACACCCTTTGTTTCGTGAATCTGTGGTGATGGTTACAGAGAGAGCTGTTTGTTTGTAAGCTCTGCCTATTGTGATGTGTTTTATCACTATATGTCTCTTTGTAGCTTCTCGGTGACAACTAGATCCTCCCCATTACCTGTAACCAATGACTGTGGCCTGGTGTAACCGGGCATTAGGGGTACACAAGATGCCATTATGCCCAATAGTTTCCCCACTGTCAGAGGTTGCTCCTCCTGGCAAAGGCAAGTTTGCTCTATCAGTGCCAGGATTCTATTGGAAACAAAGAATGCCTTCACTTTTTATTAGCCTTACTCCCAAAAACAAAAGCCAAATCTGTGGAGTGTCTACATATCAGTATTTATGTTCTCCTGGCACTGCCTTAATGATTGTTCTTTCCCAGCCAGGTGTCTAGCGTAGACATGGTTTCCCTGCCTCCTCAAATGTGCTGCAACTGCAGAAAGGCACTCTGTGAAAACCATTGGCAAAATTTTATCCTAAAAGGCAGGACCACGAACTGGTAATGTACTTTGTCCACGACGAACGTCAGGAACCTCTTGTATACGGTGTTCATCAGCATATTCAGGCAGGCTTACTTGAGCTCTATGGTTGGCATACAGTCTTCCTTTCAGCATAGGTGGGATGGCCTCCTGCAGCGAGGGCATTTTGGACTTTTGGGTCATTATGTGCTCATTCAAAGAATGTAGCTCTGGGCCAGAGTGTCTTCTCTGGCACCAGGGAATAAGACCCCCTGATGCCTCTCTTCCGTTGGGACCCACTCTCGTTATGTTTACTTAGATGGTCCCTGACCTCTTGCAGCACAAGCAGTATCTCCTCCTTGCTGCAAGTCTTTGGTTTTGGCCAGATGTCTGGAGGTGCCTTCATAACAGTTCTATAAAATAACCATATAGAATCCATTTTTTGAAGTTCATTTGTTGGAGGTGATTGACTTCCATTTCTGAAGGAATCCTCCTATACTGCCCTCTCCCCCTGCTGCAGCTGCGTGGAGGGTTGGCACTGGCAGCAAGTCACTTTCATGACTGTCCTGCCACATCTGGCTCTTCCTCGAAAGGGTTACCTTGGAATAGTGAGGTATTGCCACTGTAATGGTGTACTTTGGGAGCTGAAATGTGGTGTGAAGATGGCATGGGGAGGATGACAGGCTGCAATCCCCTCGTCGGTAACCATTTTCTTGGAGCCGCTACTCCTCAAAATGGACCTCTGAACTGCAAAGTACCCATAGCCTTTTCTGCTTCACTGCCTTTTCTCATTCTTTTTAATGACTCGTCCACTGGTGGCCTGAAGAGATTCTTGCCTGTTAAAGGATGTTCACTGCAGCTGCTTGCACCTCCAGCTTGAACCCCAACACTTAAGCATGCTTGCCTTCTTAAAGTGGTGCCTTTAAACTGATGTCTGCTGGCTTTATCCACCACATTCAGTACAGATTTTAATGAAGTGTTTGAAATGGTCTTGCCCTTCTGAATGACCACCTCTGCCCCCTTAATGTACAGATCTGGGAGATGATGCATTAACTCTTCCACCTCCTTATATTGTTAGTGCCTGTGCCCAATGAGCAGCGTATTACAGTTGACAATGCGCCATTGGGCAGCAACCATCCTCTCCATTTCACACCCCATCATCTCCATTTTCTTGCTCTACTTGTCTAATGAAGGTCCTGTGAGGGTGGGGCTGTTGGCTCTTTTGCATACCAAGATGATGATGATGGAATCTGCCCCTACGGTGGCCTTGAAGTAAATAGGGACCTGGGAAGAATGTCTATACTTCTTCTCCAATCAACCAACCGGATTCCCAGAGTCCACCGAACTCCGGGAATCCAGACAAACCTGCAGACGTCTCAAAAAACTGTGGAGGAACTCCAAAACCCCAGCGAACCTCGACAGCTACAAAACAGCCACCACTGCCCACTACAAGCTCATCAGACACTCGAGGAAGAAAGCACTCCAGGACAGAATCTCCGCCCACGCACACGACAGCAAAGAACTCTGCAGCATCATCAAAGAGTTCGCCCAACCAAACAGTGAGTCCGCCGACATCCCACCCTTCCAGGGCCTCTGCGACAAACTCAGCGCCTTCTTCCATCACAAAATCAAGACCATCTATGACAACTTCGACAACAACAACCTCCACGAGGAACCCACACCTACCGCTTCCTGCACCACACAGCCGACACTGGACAGCTGAACCGCCCTCAGCATCGAAGACACCCCAAAGACTATGAGGACCACACACTCCGGAGCCCCCACGGACCCCTGCCCCCACCACATCTACCACAGAGCCGCAGACATCATCGCCCCTGAGCTACAAAGAATCATCAACCGATCCTTCGAGACCGCCTCTTTCCCCGATGACTGGAAACACGCCGAGATCAACCCTCTCCTAAAGAAACCCTCGGCGGACCCCACCAACCTCAAGAACTTCAGACCAATCTCCCTACTTCCCTATCTGGCGAAAGTCATTGAAAAACCTGTCAACAGCCATCTCGCCTACTTCAGCGACAAAGCCCTCCACAACACCGGCCCCGCCTACATGAACCACCGCCTCTTGTTCCACGCACCCCAAAGATCCCTCCGCTCAGCCCAGCTTTCCCTCGCCACAGTACCGCGCATCAAGAAGACCAGAACAGGAGGCCGTTCCTTCTTCCTCGTGGCCAAGGCATGGAAAACCCTCCCTCTCCACCCCCACCAGACATCAACTCTCTCCAAGTTCCTGAAGGACCTCAAGACCTGGCTCTTCGACGAATCACCATGAGTGTCCGGCACCGCACGTACCCTGATGGGCCATGGAAGACCTCTGAACCCACTTGGCCTTCGACGAGACTCCGCGAGTGCCTAGGAGCTGCGCCCTGCCCCTCCCCCAGCGCCTTGAGACCCTTCCGAGTGAGTAGCTGCGCTTTACAAACCCCTGATTGATTAATTGATTGTTAGGGCCTTGGCTGAGGCTGGCCCCCTAAAGGCCTCTTGCTCCTGGCCCAGGATGCTGGGGTGCATTGGAAAGATAGGTTTCTGCCTGTTCCTCCTTCAACTGCACCCCATAGATTTCTACTGGCCTTCTAACTAGGGTATTGTACACAGTGTTGTCATCAGGGTGAAGATTTGGAGGTGTAGGCATCCATCCCTTCTTCAGGAGAGTCTCTCTATATACTGCCACCCCTCCTTTGCTTACTCTAGGTTATGACCTTCTTCGGGATCCCCTTCTCTGTAAAAGACTTTCTCTTCCTCCTCTTCTTGGGGCTCAGGCATTGTCGGAGGCTCCAGTTCCATGTGGTCTCCTGGGACTTTTACATCCGAGGCTTCAGTGCAAGGCAAAGCTGTAAGAAAGTGCCCCTTTTGCATGGCTCCACCCCAGTTTTTGCCTAATGTTGATGTACTTTGACTGAGTGTGCCCTGGGGTCCTGCCATCCAGGTACCTAGGGCCTATGTTCTTTCCCTAAACTGTACTGATGCAAAACCCAATTGGCAACTCTCTGGCCACATGTAAGTCCCTTGTAAAAGGTACCATGGGTACCAAGGTCACTGTGACCAGGGAAGGCCTCTAAGGGCTGCAGCACTTATTGTGCCACCCTTAGAGGCCCTGTACCTTTACACACACACACACACACACACACACACACACACACACACACACACACACACACACACACTGCCATTGCAGGCTGCGTGTTTTGGTGCAGAACAAAGTGAAGAGTCGACATGGCACAATACACTGCCCTGGCATAGGTAAGCCACCCCTCTAGCTGGGGGCACTATACCAGTGGTCAGGGTACAGGTGCATGAACCCTGTACCCCCTACAGTGTCCAAGTCAATTATTAGACATCGTAAGTGCAGTAATGCCATAAAGAGTATATGGTGCTGGGCGTTTGGCATTACGAACTCCACAGCACCATAATGGCTTTACTGACAACTGGGAAGTTTGGTATCAAATTTCTCAGCACATTAAACCCACACTGATGCCAGTGTGGGATTTAATGAAACATGCACTCAGACGGCATCTTAGAGATGTCCCCTGAAAAACGACCTAACTCTAGTGTCCTGGCTGAGTGGCTGCTCGACAGCTGCTACCACCAGACAGGTTTCTGGACCCCTGGGTCAAGAGCCTGCTGCTCTTGGGGTCCTGAAACAATGCACATCCTGGGACGAGGTGCCAAGCCTCCTCCCCCATGATTAGCAGGGTCCACAAAGGGGAAGCTTCAAAGGCTTGCCGCCTTTTTGAGCTACCCCAGCCATTTGCTGCTCCCAGCAACTGGCCCCCACCGGTTCTGACCCCCACTTTGGGCGGGAGAATCGGCGGGAAAACCAAGTTAGGAGAGGTGTGCCCACCTTTGCCAACCCCACCCCTCAGGTGGGGGAGGCGAGGTGAGGCACAACTCTTAGTACCCGCCATTTTGCAAATGGGGGGACCCAGACAACCAGTCTGAGGCTTATGCCCCCTCCCACTAGAGGGTGGCATTATAGGGGATGTACCCACCCAAAGGAAGGGACCCATTGGTCCCGACCTGTACCTACGTGTAACATCCCTAAATCTAGTATTTAGGGGCAACCTCGAAACTTGCCTCCTCAGACAAGAGAAAAGAGGGACCGAAGAAGGCATGCTGGAAGAAGAGGAGGACACCAACTGACTTGGCACCAGCCCTACCGGCCTGTCCCAACCAAAAACCTGCTCCAGCGAAATCCCAGTGTGTCCTGCAGCCAACCGCCCCCAAGAACCCAGAGGACCTGCCCTGCCTTCCCAAACCAGACTTTGTCTCCCATGAGCACATGATTTGCTCACCAACAGACTCTGCCTCCGGTCTGCACCACTCTGCACCCGACACCCCCGGCCCGAGTGGCCCAACATCATGAGGAGGTCTCCCCGGCAATCCTGACTTGGGGTCTGGTGATCCTTGGGGTCTGGTGATCCCTGGCCTGCCTCGGGTTTCCAATCGACGCCTGCAGCCCCTTTCTGGAGGATCCCCCCAACCGCAACCGGAGCCGGTAAGAAAAACCGAAGCCTAAAAACACCCCTGCACCCGACGTCCCATGGCCTTGTGTGGCCCAACCGACGGTGTCCCAGCATCCCCAGGCATCCCAACTTACCTCTACCTCTCCAACCGGTAGTCGGCTCCAGAAGATCTATGTCCCCGAGCCTGCAGTGTTTGTTGCAACCGGAGAATCCCCACTGAAATCAACAGGGCACCCAACGCCAAACCAGCACCCTGCACCCGGCTGCCCCTGTTCCGCTGTGGGTGCACTTTGGGTGCTAAATCGGATCCCCCTTTGCCCTGAGCCCAACACCAGGAGCTTTACTCCCACAACCGTGTGGCCTGCTAGTGAGCAGCCACCAACCGGAGGCCCCCATATCCCCCATTGGATAACATTGGGCCTCAGCACTCTGCACCCAGCCGCCCTAGTGCCGCTGAGGGTGCTTTGAGAGTGCATTCTTGACCCTGGGGGGACCCTGGTTCTAACCCCAGAAACCCAACTCCCACAACCAAAGTGTGGAGTTAGTTTGTATGAAACCTTGAAAAACTGCAAATGTACAAAAACTGAATTACTTACCTATTATATAGGAAATGTCCCAGTGTGATATCTAGGCATATCACACTGAGTAGAAAAAGTAACTTAAAAAGTAATCTGAAAAGTAACCTACAAAGTAATCTCAAGAGTAACTGTAAAGTAATTTTTGACTGTTGACTTACCTGTTAACAAACCAATTGCATCCAACTGCATTTCAGTTGTATTTCAACTGCAATATACCTGCAAAGTATTATTTCACTTACCTGTACCAGGCCTGGCTTGGTTCTAGAATTAAAATAACTAAATAATATTTTTAAACAAACAAAATTGGTCTGAGTTCAGTCTTTGAGTGTGTGACATTTCTTGCCTGAGTGTGTACAATAAATGCTTAACACTACCCTCGGATAAAGCCTTACTGCTCACCCACATTACCAAAAATAGAGAGTAAGGTATTATCTACTTTTACCTCTGCCTACCTTTGGTGTTCCACTGGACTATATGCACACTATTACATACTTTGGTATGGTATATACAGGGCCAGCTTCCTACAAAAGCCCCTTTAGGCAATTACTGAACTCCTCCATCCTCCTCATAAGGGTATCCATCTTGGCCCTGAGCCTACGTTTTTTCTCTCTTGACACTGAGAATTCTTTGTTTTGTATTGAGGAATTCCACCTCAGCATCGAGATCTCCTTCTCTTGAGGCTCTTTCTCCCTCCCTCCCATGCTCCTGATCCCCTTTTGGAGTTGAGGCTGATTCCAAGGGGTTGCCACCAATGGTGACTTTGGACCTCAACACGTGGGGTTCTTTGTGCTTTTATTTGCCCTCCATCACAGGTGGTTTCGGTATTGGGACTTGGACGATTACGAGTCTGAATGCTTCAGCTTGGCCCCAACTGAGCCTCTGTAGTGTTATCTGGCGCTTCCATCCCCCATGTCCTTTGACTTCTGTTTTGGCAACCTACTTAAAGTTGTAGCACTCTCTGTACCTTTCCTCCATTTACTTAGGGTTCTCCACCTTGCTTGACAGCACAAGGTCTCTCAACCCTGTTTTCTACTGTGAATGTGCCATGACAGTGAGCCCACCTCTATGTCTCTCTTGTCTTCAGGGTGTTATGCAGGAACACTGCACAAGCGTCGCAGCCCTCCGAGCAGGCAAAGGTTGGAAACCTCAGGGCTGTCCTTCTGGGTGAAATCGTGGTGGCACTTCAGGCAGAACCTAAAGGGGTATGCTCCATTCCAGATGTTCACTGTGAGACCGATGAGGTTGAGGTCCTTCCGATGGAATGCCCCTGAAAGAAACTTTGGTTTTCTTAAGCGCTCACTCGATTCTCTCAACATCAGCCTTCTAACCTCTTCCCCTCAGGTTTTTTTGGTTTTGGTCAGTGTTCCCTCAATGAAACGTCACTTTTTTTCCCAGTGCCTTTTGAACTCCCAGCTGTGCTTCCAGACCCAAAGGCAGAAAAAAGAATCGGCAGATTCTGACCATGCAGAGCATCTTGTGGGATGGGTGTCTGACATTATGACTTTACAAGTGGATGGACAAGACACCAAATAAAGGCACCCTTGCACCCGACGCCCCAAATAGTTGATGCCAACCAGGGAGGAAAAAAAATCCAAGAGATGTGAGAAAGTGTCTCTTTTGCATGGTTAGACCCCCACTTTTTCCATGGTTCTGATGTGTGCACAGGGTCCCTGCAAACTAGGTGCCCTATGCCAGTATTCCTTACCTAAAACAAACTCCCAATTGGTACTTCTGCCCTCTGTAAGTCCCTAGTAACTAGTACACTGGGTACCTAGGGCCTGAGAACTGAAGAGGGTCCCTTGGTCCCCCTCAGAGGGGGGACCCCTCCAATCAGGGCTAGGTAGAGTACATGGGCTGGGAACTCAACAACTCTAGTCCCACAGCACCAAGATGGCTTTACCGAATATAGGAGTGTTTGGTACCAAACTACTCCTTTCAATAAATCCCCACTGATGCCAGTGTGGGATTTATTTTACCATGTACCCAGAGGGCACCTCAGAGGTGCCCCCTGAATCCCTACCAATTCTGGTGTGATCTCGGACCGGCTGTAGGCAGCCAGCTACCACCAGACCTTTTTCTGGACCCCTGGGGGGAGAGCCCCTGCTCTCTGGGGCCAGAAACAATGCACATCCTGGGCAGAGGTGTCATGCCTCCGCCCCACCCCCCAGGATGGGCCAGCGCTCGAGGAGGAAAGCTTCAAATGCCTGACGCCTTTGTAATGCGACCCCCAGCCTCTGCTGCTAGCTGCAGATGGCATCCTCTGGTTTACACCCCCACCTTGGGCAGGAAAACCGGTGGGAAAATTCTAAGAGATAGGTGTGACCACCTCTGCCAATCCCACAGCATACTTTTCAGCCCCCGCCATCTTGAGGATGGGGGGGGGGGGGTGACCCCTCCAATCAGGGCTAGGTCTATGCGTTCTCCCACAGGAGGGTGACATAATAGAGGGTGTAGCCACCCCAGGTATGTTGCCCATTTGCCCTACCTGCTACTCCCCTAAAACGCCTCCTAAATTTAGTATTTAGATGGCTTCCCCAGACCTGGCCCTCAAATCTGCGACGACCTAAGAAGCAAGAAGACACCCTGCAGCAGAAGCCAGAAGACAACAACTGCCTTAGGCCCAGCCCTACCGGCCTGTCTCCAGTTTCAACGAAACCTGCAACCTGTCTTGCAGCACAACCTCCAAAACCCCTGGGAGGACTGTTGCCTTCAATAAAGACTCCAATCTCCCGAGGACAGCGGACCTGTCCAGAAGAAACAGACTCCAAAGACCCCGGATCCACGATGCCATCCCACTCTGCACCCGACGCCCACGGCCCAAGTCTGAGTGGCTCACCTGTGCAGTGAAATCTCCCCAGCGATTCTGACCTCGTGTCCAGTGTTTGCTGGCCTCTCCTGCCCTCCATGATGGCACCTGCAGTGTAAATCCAGAGGCTCCCTCTGACCGCGACTAGCTCCAACGTCCGAAGGCACCCTTGCATCCGACGCCCCTGGGCCTTGGTGAGTTGAACCAACAGTGTCTCTACGGCCTCCTACATCCCAACTTACCTCTGCTGTCATTGATTTTCCCTCTGCAACCTCCGGTGTCGTGCCTGCAGCCTCTTTGCCATCAGGAAATTCTTCATTGCAAGCATTGGGCGCCCAACGTCAAATTTGCACCCTGCTGCCTCTGTGCCACTGGTGGTGTATGTTTGGTGCTGCATGTGCCCCCCGTGCTTGTGCCAACCCCCAAAGCTTGGCCCCTGTAACCAATTTACTTACCTGCAAACAGTGTGGTTCCAGACACCCTCTGTCTCCAATGGAAAGCATTGGTTCAAACTCAGATTTTGACCTCTGCACCTGGCCGCCCCCTGTGCTGCTGGTGGTGCGGTTTTGGTACCTACCTGACCACTGGCCCTTGCTGACTTTTGGCTCCGAAGTCTGAAATTGTAAGTTCGATACTCACTTGGTCAACCGCAATATTGTTTTCCCCATAGGATAACACTGGACAGTGCGAAAAAGTTTTCAAGTATTGATTTTTGAAAGTGACAAGTATTTTTCATAAAAAATGTACTTAAATAATTACGAAGACCTGGGTCTTAAAGTACAAAATATAATTGTATAAAATTGGTCTGGATCTCCTTTTTAAGTCGTGTGTCTTTTATTGATCATGTGTGTGCAATAAAAGTCTTACACTCCTCTGTGTTAGGCCTAAGGCTGCCCGCCCACACTACCACGAATAGAGCACTTTGGGTTTTGCATTGAGCCCTGGGTACTATTGGGGAACCCCTGGACTTTGTGCAAGGTATTACCACCTAGTGATAATATCATATACAGAGCCAGATTCCTACAAGATATAATTCCGAACTGATGCACAGCATGTCAATCCAGAAAATATTTATACTGCAAAAATGTGCTATCTTCTCTGTCGATGGCCAAACCTGATAGTCAATCCCATAAACAAACTACTCACTGACTCTACCAAAAATCTGAAGACAAATCACACCCATTGAAGAAGCATCAACTAATTTCATTTACACCCAGAGAAATTCTTATTGGTTAAAATGATTGTAACACTATCACTTTTTTTAAACTGAAGAATAACCTGAAGCCCTACTGGTAATGGTGTTTGTGTTTTTTAACTTTTGCATATAATATCCAGTAATGAATTAAAATACATTAACATTTGTCCAGCAATCTACTTCTAGATTTCATAAAATAATTCATCTGAGGAACATTCAAAAACATAAAAAGTATTTGAATACATGTACTAAAAATGTGCAAGAATTACTGAATGCATATTCAGTGGAGAGAAGGAATTTACCTTCATTAAAGCAGTTTCTCCATTTGTCTGTTGGATGTTTACGTAAGCACCAGCATCCAAGAGAATTGCGGCAGATGTCAGAAAATTCTAAGTAAAAAACAAAAGTTGGGAGAAACTTTAACCATAAGAAAGCATCACCTACTGAAACTTCCGAGAAGCAAAACTGGATACAAGGGTAAGGTCGTCTGTGATAAAAAGCTCTTGGTGGTAAAATTACATTCGGATTAATTGTTACAACAATTACTAAATGCACAAGCAATTACTAGTGTAAAAATATACCCACTTATGCTCTCCATTTTGTCATCTTTATTATTAAAAAATACTAGAATATTGAAAAACTATGAGAGATCATTGATCGTTTTTTATGAGAAATTCCCATGTACTGAATTACAATTAAAACCCGCTTAAAAAGAAACTATGCACTTTAAGCCCCATTTAAATTCTTCTCCTAAAAAGGAAAAAAATAATTAGAGTGCAAACTGTAACAGACTTTATTTAAAGTTGCTAACAGAAATTTTACAGAACTTTCAAAGTTCGACAGTTTGTGACTCAAACGTCCACAGGACTAAGGTCAATAGCTCTGTATTCAGAAAGGACAGATTTTGGCAATTGAGGGAGTGAGACTGGTTTCTCATCCTGGGGGACAGTCTGATGCATGCCTACATGGACCAAGGAGATGTTAGAGGTTCACTTGGGGCCTGGTTTAAGCTTTGGGTCTGGCTAACAAGTAAGAAAGTTGTTGCTGAACATCTAGAACAGCAAGCTCAAGGGATCCCCAAGTGTGAAACAGGGCTACTTCTTCCATCATCCACACCACGCATGGTGGTGATTGGAATATGCTTGATTCCATGGCAGAAGGATAGTAGGCACCAGACAGCAAGGTTGGGACATTGCCTCACGGGAAGAGTTCTAAGCAAACAATGCCATCACTCTGCACTTGTAGTGTGATCTAGAGAAGCCCTCGTCCAACTTCTGGGTAGGGCTAGAGAGGGCTTCAGTGCCCTGTGGCTCAGAGGTGGACTCCTTAGACTGGAAGAGAGCTTCTACACCGACAAGGCCAGCAGCCTCACTAGCTGGCTTAATCCCGCCTTAGAGTAAATGGGCAGGCTACTATTCACACTTAGAAAGGCACCAGGGCGGGGACAATGCACTTTTATCAAGGTGGGAATTTCCAAATGAGCTGGGGGAGCCTTCAGCTTACATTGCAATCTAATAATTAATTCTTGAAACCACTCAGGCAAGACTGGGTGGCCGTGAATCTGGCCAGGAAAAGCCATGTTCTAGTAGCTACTTGCAGCGACAGACAGGAGAATTCAAGGGAGGGCTTCATTGATGATACGCTTGTGCATTTCCTCTGACCAGACCCTAGGAAAGAGTATGAGGAGGACAACCCTTGTAGTTTCTGTACTCCGAATCCATTCTTAACTTTGCACTCTCCAATTTATACCAACAGATGCCTGTGATCAGCTACAGGCAAACATCAAGGGAGGTGAACTGGAGCCTCATCATTCAAATCTTCACCATCTTTAAGGTGATCACAACCCATACATACAATAATCGCAAATATTAACTTTTATTTAACAAACTATACACACAATGGGGACCCTATTAACAGAGGTGACTAGACTTTGCTTATACATGGCCCAGGAGGGTTCACCACTGGAGCCTTCACAACTGGTTACAGCTACAGCTGCAGCACTCGAAAACTATGAATTATGCTGCGCTCAGGCATTACCTAGAGTAGAGGTCCAGTGTTGATCCTTTCTTAAGATTATGGGGTGCAGAGACCAAGAGGCTTTCCTAACTCAGGAGTCTCGCACTAAGGGTGGTGCTGAGGACCAACTGTTTTTTCAGTTTAGGATGGGGCCTTAGATTAGGGACCCTAACACAGATTCTAAAATGAAGCATAGTGAGGAATGTCTACAGACAGAAAATTGGGATAGTTGTATCCGCTGAGGAATATTTATTTTCACCTGCACGCAAAAGAAAAAGTGTTAATTAATAAGATAAGCAGGATTACTTTCTCAGCTGCATGTATCAGAGCTGTGGTTCCATTCTTCTGTCTGCTGTTGACTTTTGCTCCTTTCTTAACAAGAAGTCGAAGGATGTCATCGTGACCTCCAGCTGCAGCAAACATGACTAAAGTCATTCCACTTGAGTCCTGCAGCGAAAGAATAGAATAGCAAGTTAAACACAATACCAGCTTTTTCTAATCCCAATCTCTAGTTCCACTTTCTCCATATCTAGAGGATGTTTATTCTGTAACAGGGAGTGGTAGAGTGAAATGATGGGGAGAGCCAGGAGGGCACAAAGTGTGGCAGAGCAACAGGCAGTTTAGGGGGGTTGATTGTGGATGCTTGTGAGTGCATAGCAAAGAGGAGGAATAAGTCTCATCAAACATTAAAAAAGGGGTGCCTATTGAAGATGGTGATCATTACTAGTCTGACTAAAAGAGGACCACCCAAATCAAGGTGGCCAAAGGACTACAATAAAACAAAATAAGGGTCACATTCGGGTAATTACTGGTACAGAAAGTATAAAGATCCACTTGGAACCTGCAGTCACAGCCTGGCAACATTGCCTATTGGTTGGTTTATCGCTTGTTGCAGAGTTTGTCACCAGGCCTTTACCTTCGGCTTGCACCTTATTTGATTTCTAGAGATGCCTTGTGTTCCCTTTCTCTGCAATCAGTACCAGAGTACTTGTTGCTGGGTTTTGTGGTTTTTCTAATGGATTCCTTTATCTGGGAGTATCACAGAGTCTGCTATGATCTGTGTGTACCTCTTCCAGTTACCTTTGGGCCTTCCTTCTTTAATATGGAAAAGGAAAGCGGCTGGGTCTTGAGAATTAGAGATTGAGTCTCTCTTGCCTCACCCTTTGACATTACCCCTTTCACCCGTGTCTAGCCATTCAGGTACTTTTGTTAGACAGGCACGGAGAAGCCCAGAACTCTACGGAGGATTGGGAACAGTTGGGTGGGCTTGTGCTTAGTCATGCTCAGGCACAAGGCGAGAGACCACATCTTTTCTGCTAGGGCAACAGAGCTCAATGAAATGGAAGGCTAGAACTTGAAGTTCAGAGAACCATAATCAACTGAGACAAACGTTTGTCAACAAATTATGTAGCAGCCCAGTCTCTTCCTCAAATTGTGCAACATCTTCGGTAAAAAAAAAAATGAGGTCAAGCTGCAGTGAAAACCTTGAAGGGAATGAGTGGATAGGATTTCAGCACTGTGCCTTTAGGCCTCCAGGCTCACTGTGCATTCCCAGAGGCCAAAGTTCCAATTGTTGAGGCAATTCTTTTTTGAAGATCTTGTACCGATGAAAAAATAAATCTCCATCCCAGTTTCAAGGAGAGGAGTGAGGTAGTTTACTGCTGCTTGTTCATAATGGACAAATTGAATTAAAAGTAACTTTTCCTTCTTCATCGACTGGTCTTTATTTATATTCCAAATCACTCACTAGACTACCAAGCTCATTATTTTCTTTAGTGAGAAATAAAGATGACAGATGTTGGAGTAGTAGGTGAACAAATCGATTAAACCTAAATTCAGACAAAAACAATAAGTAGAATTAAGCTCTATGCTTTTTCTGAACGAGACAGATTTGTTTTCTGATAATAAAGAAAGAATGACAAGACATTCCAATGAGGTTTGAACTGTACTGATTTCACTAATGGGACAGTGCCAAAAGTAACAAATGACGGATTACATTTTTCATGTCTTCTTGTTTGTTGAGATAGTATTTCAGACCTCTCTTTAAGTGTAGGGTGTAAGGAAAATGCTACTTACCAGTATGCATCTGTTCTTGGCATGTAGAGCTGCAGATCCTCACACTGAGCATTAGATCGCCATCTGGTGTTGGGCTCGGATGCTTGCACTTTGTTGTTGTCTTAGGAGAAGTCTTTGTAGTCAGGAGATAGGTGACTCCTCCCTTGGACGATAGTGCGCATGGGCATCAACTCCATCCTCAGATTGTTTTTCGCCATAATGGGAAAAGATGGAGTTAGTAGAAAAGAAAGAGATGCCCATGTGTGTATATCTAATTAAGATAGGACTGGAACACATACAGGTCCCGGGGAGGTGGGTGGGCGTGTGAGGATCTGCAGCTCTACATGCCAAGAACAGATGCATACTGGTAAGAAGCATTTTCCGTTCGAGGCATGTGAGCTGCAGAGCTCACACTGAGCATAGACTGTACAGCAGTATCTCCCCTAGCGGTGGTCACCTGTATGTGTTGCAGTAGTTTGAAAAAGTGTTTTAAGAACAGCTTGGCCCACAGAAGCTTGTTGCTTGGCTTGCACATCAACACAATAGTGTTTAGTGAAGGTGTGTGGTGTAGACCATGTGGCTGCCTTACAGATGTCTTCTAGGGGAATGTTCCCTAAGAATGCCATGGAAGCCCCTAGTTTACGTGTTGAGTGCGCTCTAGGGGGAATTGATAATGTGCGTTTGGCTTTTTGGTAGCATATTTGAATACATTTAACAATCCACCTTGCAATCCCAGCTTTTGAGATGGGGTTACCCTTATGTGGTGGAGAGAAAGCTACAAACAATTGTTTTGTTTTGCGAAATGACTTGGTCCTGTCAATGTAATACATTAGAGCTCTTTTGACGTCTAGGGTGTCGAGAGCTCTTTCGGCTACGGAGTCCGGGTTCTGAAAAAACACGGGTAGCTCTACAGATTGATTAAGGTGGAAAGGAGAAATCACTTTAGGAAGGAATTTTGGGTTTGTCCTGAGAACTATTTTGTTACGATGTATTTGTAAAAATGGTTCTTGTATGGTTAGAGCCTGGATCTCACTCACCCTCCTGAGAGAGGTGATTGCAATAAGGAAAGCTACTTTCCATGTGAGGAATTGAAGTTCACATTTATGCAGAGGTTCAAAAGGGGGACCCATGAGCCTAGTAAGCACGATGTTAAGATTCCACACTGGAGAAGGTGGTAATCTGGGAGGTATGATCCGTTTAAGGCCTTCCATAAAGGCTTTAATGGCTGGGACCCTAAAGAGTGATAAGTGTTGTCTGTTCTGTAAGTAAGCAGCAAGTGCTGCTAGGTGCAGACGTATGGATGAGTATGCTAAATTACATCTTTGCAAGTGTAGTAAGTAGCAAATGATGTTTTGTATGGAGGCATGTAGTGGCTGGATATTATTGTTATTGCAGTAAATAGCGAATCTTTTCCACTTTGCTGCGTAGCAAGCTCTGGTGGTAGGGCGCCTGGCCTCTTTAATGATGTTCATACAGTCCGGTGGTAGGTTAAGGTAACCAAACTCAAGGACCTCAGGAGCCAGATCGCAAGATTCAGTTGAGATGGATTGGGGTGCATTATCTCTCCATGGTTCTGCGTTAGTAGTGATGGGGAGAGGTGTAGTTTTTTGTGTGGGACTATTGATGCACAAGTTACTAACTTGTGTAACGATATATCTGTAAGACACAGTAGTTAGTGACAGATTCCTTACCTTAGAATATCCCCAGGCGTCAGGCTGGATCCGGAAAGTTTTTGCGTAGCAGTACCCTTGCGCGTCGGTAGGCGGCGTCGTGCGGCTCCGCGTCCATCGTCGGCGTCGTGATCGCCGGGATGACGTCGCGGGCAGTACTTAGACGCCGCCCCTGCGCGCTGACGTCAGTTCTGTACACGACTTTCCGCGCCAGGAACGCAGAGCCATGCAAGAAGCTGACATAGGTGTCTGAAAAATACTAGGGCCCTGAAAGGGATGTCCTTAACCCTAGAAATCAGTTCGCAGAACGGGGAGGATGGGTGGGGCGGTAAGGAATCTGTCACTAACTACTGTCTCTTACAGATATATCGTTACACAAGTTAGTAACTTGTGCATCTGAAAGAGACACGTTAGTGACAGATTCCTTACCTTAGAATAGATACCCCAGCAATACCAACCCCGGTGGTGGGTCTGCGAACAAAGATCAGACAAGGAAGTCCTGGAGGACAGAACGGCCAAAGAAGCCGTCCCTCCGGACCGGACTGTCAAGGCAGTAATGCTTTGTAAACGTGTGCAGCGAGGCCCACGTAGCTGCCTGACAGATAACCGGCAGCGGAACACCGCGGCCCAAGGCCGTGGTAGCAGCCGTTGCCCTGGTGGAATGGGCACGCAGCCCAACAGGAGGCTCCTTCTTAGCCAAAGAATAGCAGGCCTTGATGCACAAGGTAACCCAGCGGGAGATGGTTCGTTTGTGCACCGCCCGACCTTTTTGGCGCCCACGTAGCCAACAAAGAGCTGGTCATCCACCCGGAAGTGTTTTGTGCGGTCGATATAGAAGGAGAGCGCACGTTTTGGGTCCAGACGGTGGAGCCTCTCTTCCTCTCTGGAAGGATGCGGAGGCGGAAAGAAGGTAGGCAAAGTGATGGTCTGCCCAATGTGGAAGGCAGTAACCACCTTTGGCAAGAAGGACGGACGCGTCCTAAGAACAACCTTGTCTGGATGAACAGACAGAAAGGGAGGTTTGCAAGATAGAGCCTGGAGCTCACTCACCCGCCGAGCGGAGGTGATGGCCACCAGAAAGGCTGTCTTCAGAGTCAGAAGACGAAGAGGACAGTTATGTAGAGGCTCAAAGGGAGCGCACATTAAAAAGGTAAGAACCAAGTTCAAGTCCCACTGAGGCATCACAAACGGAACAGGAGGGAAGAGGTGTGTAATGCCTTTTAAGAACCTGTTAACAACAGGGGACTTGAAAAGGGAGGGCTGATCAGGGAGCCTGAGGAAGGCCGAGATAGCACAAAGATAACCCTTGATGGTACCCAGGGCAGAACCCTGTTGGGCCAGAGAAAGAAGGAACAGAAGGACCTCAGAAAGAGGGGCAGAAAGGGGATTCACAGCCTTTGGTGTGCTAATGCCACAAATTTGTTCCACCTACAGGCGTATACCACCTTAGTGGAGGGACGCCTGGCTGCCAGAATCACATCACAAACTTCGGGAGGCAAGTCGAAAGGAATCAACTGCCGCCGCTCAATCTCCACGCAAGCATGTATAGACTGGACAGGTTCGGGTGGAGGACCGTCCCCTGCTGCTGCGACAGAAGACCCTCCCGAAGAGGCAGACGGATCGGGGGATCTACGCTCATACTGAGTAGCTCGGGATACCAAACTCTTCGAGCCCAGTCCGGAGCCACAAGGATGACTTGGGCCCGGTCGTGCCGAATCTTCTTCAACACTCTGGGTAGAAGTGGTATAGGCGGAAAGGCGTACAACAGACCGCAACTCCACTCGCGACGAAAGCGTCGCCGAGCGAGTGCCGCCTTGGAAATTCCAACGCGCAGAACTGATGACATTGCGCGTTCTCTTCGGTGGCGAATAGATCTAACCAAGGCTCTCCCCATTGTAGAAAGAGTCCTTGCGCCACTTCCGAGTGAAGACGCCATTCGTGATCCATCATGCACCTGCGGCTGAGTTCGTCCGCCCTGGCGTTCAGGGAACCTGCCAGGTGTTGAACCATCAGGAACATGCCCTGATGTTCCAGCCATGTCCAGAGGCGCAGAGCCTCCTGACAGAGGGTCCACGACCCCACCCCGCCCTGTTTGTTGCAGTACCACATGGCGGTGGTGTTGTCTGTGAACACCTGCACTACCTTCCCTTTGACAGAGGGAAGGAATGCCTTGAGTGCAAGTCGGATCGCCCGGAGCTCCAGAAGGTTGATATGGAGCCGGGACTCCGTCGGAGACCAGAGGCCTCTGATCTCCGCCTCTCCCATGTGACCGCCCCATCCCAGAAGGGACGCGTCCGTCACAACTGTGTGCTCTGGCTGGGGAAGGGAGAGGGATCTGCCCATGACCCATTGCCGGTTCGAGAGCCACCACTGCAACTGTTTTGCAGTCCCCTCCGAGATCTGGACGTGATCGGACAGGTTGCCCTGGTGCTGCGCCCACTGGAACTTCAGGTCCCACTGCAGAGCCCGCATATGCCATTTGGCATGATTGACCAGCAGGATGCAGGAGGCCATGAGGCCCAGCAGCCTCAGGGTCATCCGTACCGAAACCCAGGATAAAGGCTGAAAGATCGGAATCATAGCCTGAATATCCCGGACTCGCCGTTCGGGAGGATAGGCCCGAAACTGCGTCGTGTCCAGAACTGCTCCGATGAAAAGGAGCTGTGGAGAAGGAACCAGATGCGACTTCGGCACATTGATGGAGAACCCCAGCAAGTGCAGGAGTTCGGCCGTAGTCTGGAGGTGGGAGACGACTGCCTGGGACGAGCCCGCCTTCAGCAGCCAGTCGTCGAGGTAGGGGAAGACTGAAACCCCTGCCCGGCGCAGATGAGCTGCGACCACCGCCATCACTTTGGTGAACACCCGAGGGGCACTGGTAAGGCCAAAGGGGAGCACGGTGAACTGAAAATGCTCGAGGCCTACCGTGAACCGAAGGTAACGCCGGTGGGCCGGCAGGACGGGGATGTGGAAATAGGCGTCCTGCAAGTCCAACGCTACCAACCAGTCTCCAGGGTCGAGGGCAGTCAAGACCTGAGCTAGGGTGAGCATCTTGAACTTCTCCTTCCGGAGGAAGCGATTGACGTTCCGGAGGTCCAAGATAGGACGCGTGTCCTCCTTGTCCTTTTGGGCACCAGGAAGTAGTGGGAGTAGCAACCACGTCCTACTTCTGGGGTCGGAACATGCTCGATGGCCCTCTTGGCCAAGAGGGCCGTGACTTCCTTCTGCAGAAGTACCAAGTGATCCCCTGACATGCGGTGGAATTGAGGTGGCATGGCTGGGGGGTGGTCTCGAAGGGGAGGGAGTAGCCCCTTCGGACAATGTCCAAGACCCACCTGTCCGAGGTGATGGGACGCCAGTGGTGAAGGTGATGGCGGACCCTGCCCCCTACTGGCGTGCTGTGCACCTGAAAGGAGGGACTAGGAGGGCTTGGAGGCCGCGGACGGGTTGGAGGTGGTGGCCTGACCCGCACGCTGGTTGCCCGAACCGCCACGGCGGTATCCACGTCCTCGGCCACGCGAAGACGCCTGCTGCCCGGGCCGGTGGCTGGGCTGCTGACGTGACTGGGCGCCCCTTCCGTGGCCACGATAGGGGCGAAAAGCAGAAGTTAGCGGAGGGCGTATAGCAGAAAGGCCCAGGGACTTGGCAGTAGCCCGTGAGTCCTTAAAACGCTCCAACGCATGGTCTGCTTTGGAACCAAAAAGACCGACTCCATCAAAGGGCATGTCCATGAGTGTATTCTGGACATCACCCGAAAAACCAGTGGTTCTCAGCCAGGCGTGGCGGCGCAGCGCCACCGTCGTTGCAATAGATCTGCCCAGCGAGTCGGCGGTATCAAGGCCACAACGTATGGTGTATTTGGCCGCAACCCTACCTTCCGCAATGGCGCGGGTAAGCGGTGTCTGGACCTCCTCAGAACACTGGGGCAAAACAGTCGCCACCGAATCCCACAAGGAGTGGGTATATCGGCCCAAAAGACAAGCGGTGTTGATGGACCGCAAGCCAGCACTGGAGGAAGAAAAACCCTTCTTCCCAAATTGATCCAGGCGTTTGGATTCCCTATCCGGAGGGGCGGTAGGGAAGGCGGTTTGGGAAGCCGAGGCTTGGACAACCAAGCTCTCAGGAGTGGGGTGGACAGAGAGAAACAAGGGGTCGCCCGGAGCTGGGCGATGGCGTCGGGACACGTTCCTATCCACAGGAGCCCCTGTGTTGGGCTTGGACCAGGCGCCCAAAGAACGTCAGTGAGTGCATCGTTGAACGGCAGCACAGTCTCCAAGGAGGAGGCTGCCGGCTGAAGCACTTCTGTCAAGAGATTAGTCTTGACCGCCACAGTAGGGAGTCGGAGATGTAAGGCTCCAGCTGCCCTACGCAACACCGTTGCAAAATTGGCTCCCTCCTCCGTAGCCACGGGAGGAGACAGCATGCCAGTGTCAGGGGAAGTATCTAGACCACTGGCATCCCCTAGTTCCTCTGCCCAGTCCTCATCATACTGACACTGTTGTGCCAGAGGGTCCTCAGACCCCTCCCAGTCCTCCTGGTCCTCCTCCGGTTCAAAATAAGGAGGAGGAGGGACATTTGGGACCCAAGGTCTCATCGGCGCCGGAACCGGCGTCGAGCGACGTCGGTCCGGCTCCATGTCCGGAGCCGGAGAGTACAGGGGACGACGCCGCCCGGAGCCCCGGGCGGCGTCAGGAACGGCACCGGAGACATCGGCGGAGGCGTGGTCAGGTCGACCGGCGTCGATGGGGGTTGCGGTACCACCGGAGCCGGGATCGAGGCCGGGGACGAAGCCGGAGCCGGGATCGAGGCTGGAGGCACGAGCGACGCCGGGACCGGAGTCGTCGGCGACGCCGGGGCAACCCCATCAGGGCCCGCGGGGCCCGAAGGCGCACCGGAGGGACCTTGAGGCCCGAAGAGGCGGGCCATGGCCGACAGGAATTCCTGTATTTGGGCCGGATCCGCCTCGAACCCGGGAAGGACGGGTATTGCGGGGGCGACTCCACAGGCATGTCCGGGGCCGCGGGGCGGGGCGGTGCCGGGAGGGGCCTCAGCCGAGTCGCGAGACCGGCGAGGCGAAGTCCTAGAGCGATGATGCTTTTGGACTTCTTGTGTTTAGACTTACCGGACGACGAAGACTTGGATCCCGACGACCGGCGAGGACTCCGCGACCGACCCCTCGACCTCTCACGCGACCGGGGCTTGGTGTGACGCGGAGCCGACTGTCGGGCCTCGAGGAGCTTTCGAGACCGCTCTCGCAAAGCTTTCGGGTTTAGGGACCGGCAGTCGGAACACGACTTCGTGTCGTGGTCTCGCCCGAGACAGAAGAGACACTCCAGATGCGGGTCTGTGATGGACATCATCCGAGCACAGGCGTCGCAACGTTTAAAGCCGGGCATCCCTAACGACACCTTGGAGTCGATATGAAAAGAAACAGTGAAAAAATTCACCAAAAAAGTTAGTCAAAAAATGACTAGGGCACTGCTCTTCCCGGATCTGCGCTTGCTGGCGCGGAAAAGAAGAACTGACGTCAGCGCGCAGGGGCGGCGTCTAAATACTGCCCGCGACGTCATCCCGGCGATCACAACGCCGACGACGGACGCGGAGCCGCACGACGACGCCTACCGACGCGCAAGGGTACTGCTACTCAAAAACTTTCCGGATCCAGCCTGACGCCTGGGGATATTCTAAGGTAAGGAATCTGTCACCAACGTGTCTCTTTCAGATAGTTCCAGCAGTGTTGTGAACCACGGTTAGCGTGCCCATGTGGGAGCTACTAGGATTATTTTTAGCGATTGTTGTTGGAGCTTGCGTACTACTAGCGGAATGAGTGGGAGTGGCGGAAAAGCGTACGCAAATCTGCCTGACCAATTCATCCATATCGCATTGCCCTTGGACTGTGGGTGTGGGAACCTGGCGGCGAATGTTGGGCATTTTGCATTTTGGTGTGTGGCAAATAGATCTATGTCTGGTTGGCCCCACATCTGGAAAAAAGGTAGAAGAACCTGTGGATGTAGTTCCCATTCGTGAATCTGTTGTGTCTGCCGACTTAATAGATCGGCAATCTGATTGTGAACTTCTGGTAGGTGTTCGGCGAGAAGGTATATGTTTTGTGGAATGGCCCACCTCCAAATGTTCTGTGCAAGTTGGGACAGTTGTAGAGAGTGTGTCCCCCCCTGTTTTTGTATATAATACATAGCCGTGATGTTGTCTGTTCGGATCAGGACGGCTTTGTTTTGTACGTGGAGTTGAAAGGATTTGAGGGCTAGGAATATTGCTAGTAGTTCTAGATGATTGATGTGGAGCAGTCTTTGTTGAGTGGTCCACTTGCCCTGTGTTGTATGACGTAACAGGTGTGCTCCCCATCCTGTGAGTGATGCGTCTGTTGTTAGTACTATTTGTGGAACAGGCTCGAGGAACGGCCGCCCTTTGGATACGTTTTTTGTGTTCCACCACTGCAGAGAGCAATGTGTGCGGCTGTCCACCAACACCAGATCTGTAAGTTGTCCGTGAGCCTGATTCCATTGGTGTGCTAGACACTCTTGTAAGGGACGCATTTGCAGCCTTGCGTGAGGTACGATGAAAATGCAAGATGCCATCATGCCTATTAGTTGCATGAACACTCTGGCTGGGAGAGAGTGTTGGATCTGAAATTTGGGGATGAGGGCTTGTATACTGGCTATCCTGGCTGGGCTCGGATAAGCTAGAGCTGTGGAAGTGTTTATTGTGGCCCCCAGATATTGATGTACATGGGAGGGCTGGAGGTGCGACTTGGTATAGTTGATTGTGAACCCCAAGTTGTGTAGTGTTTGAATGGTTTGATGAGTGTGTTGGACACACTGGTTGAATGATCTGGCTTTTATGAGCCAGTCGTCCAGATATGGGAAGACATGTATCTGTTGTCTTCGTAGGTGCGCTGCTACTACTGCAAGGCATTTGGTAAACACCCTTGGAGCAGTGGTGACCCCGAATGGAAGGACTTTGAACTGGTAGTGTTGTCCATCGAGTACGAACCTTAGATATTTCCTGTGAGCAGGATGTATGGGAATGTGGAAGTAGGCGTCCTTGAGATCTAGTGTGGCAAGGAAGTCTTGTTGTTGTAGTAAGGGCAGCACTTGTTGGAGAGTGACCATGTGAAAATGATCCGAATGTATATAGTGATTGAGGGGTCTGAGGTCTAGAATTGGCCTTAGGGTCCCGTCCTTTTTGGGGATTAGGAAATACAGGGAGTAAACCCCTGTTCCCTGGTGTAGTAAAGGGACCGGCTCTATGGCGTGCTTTTGAAGCAGTGAGAGAACTTCTTGCTTTAAAAGTGTAAGATGGTTTGCGGACAATGGACGCTGTTTGGGTGGTATGTTTGGGGGGGTAGCAGTAAGTTCCAGGCAGTAACCATGTTGGATAATTTGTCTCACCCACCTGTCTGTTGTGATGGAGTTCCAGACAGGTAGGAACTGTGCTAATCTTCCCCCGACAGGAGTGGAATGGTCGGGGGGAAGTGGAGGGAAGTCACTGTTTAGCAACAGGGGAGGTACAGGTGTTGGTGTTACCGCGGCCTCTGCCTTTACCGTTGTTCCCTCTGTAACCTCCTCTAAAATATCCTCTATTGGGGGATGTTTGGGTGGTGTTTTTGAAAGAAGATGAACTATCTGTGCTGATGTTCCTGGAGGCTCCTCTGTAAAAGGAGCGACGAAAGCCGCCACGCGGTTGCGGAGACTGCAACGCTCCCATCGACTTGGCAGTTTCTGTATCTTTCTTCATCTTTTCAAGAGCAGTGTCTACAGCCGGTCCAAAAAGTTGGTTATGATTGAACGGCTGATTTAGAATAGTGGTTTGGACCTCCTGCTGGAAGCCTGAAATGCGCAGCCAGGCATGTCTTCGGAGCAGTATGCTAGTGTTTACAGACCTAGCGGCAGTGTCGGCTGCATCAAGGGCACATTTAATTGAGGCGTTGGTGACTAGTTTGCCCTCTTGAATTAGGTCATTTGCTTGAGTTCTATACTGGTCAGGCAAGTGTTGTAAAAGGGTTTCTAATTGGTCATAATGGGCCCTATCATATCTGGCCAGCAATGCTTGAGTGTTGGCTATGCGCCAATGATTGGCGGCCTGCGCAGCCACTCTTTTGCCAGATGCGTCGAGTAATTTTGATTCTTTATCAGGGGGCGGTGCGTCCCCTGAGGTTTGAGAATTAGCTCGTTTCCTAGCATTGGAGACGACCAACGAGTCTAGAGGCAGCTGGCCTTTAATGTATGCAGGATCGTCAGGGGCAGGCCTATATTTTTTATCGATCCTGGGGTTAAGAATCCTGGCGCGTACAGGATCTTTAAATATGTCAGGAGCATGCTTAATGACCCCTTTAATCATTGGTAATATTTGTACAGTTTTTTGGGACTGTTCAAATGTATTTAATAGGAAATCCTCCTCTGGTGCGTTTGTATGCATGTGTACCCCATGAAAAACAGCAGCCCTGTTGATGAGTTGCCCAAACCCAATATTATCATCCGGAGGAGAGGGTTTTGTTGGGTATGGAAGAGGGCTTGGGAGGTCTGGGGGATCGATTGGATCATTGTAATCCCAATCATCTTGGGGTGGGTCATCCGGATCAGTGAATGGGTCATCAGGGTTACCACCGTCCCCATGTCATCGTGATAATGATGTGTAGGAGGTGTATGTGGTGGAGATGTTACAGGCTGAGGCGGTGTAACAGGTTTGTGAAGAGAAGGAGTGTTAGATGGAAGGACAGGAGAAGGAGACATAGGTGAAGTGGCACAGTCTTTCTTCTCCACAGGTACTGGCTTGTGGCGTGGTACAGCTGTGAGATGTTCTGTTTTGGGGTTAATGTGGATCTTTGATTGCTTAGGATCAAGAGGATCCGGATGAAAAAGCTCCTCTTCCTCGGTGACTGGTTTCGGCACCGACTTTTTCGGTTCCGAGCGGGGTGATGGCTGCGTTTTATGCTCTTTGGCCTTAGGAGGCGTGGAAGAATCCTTAGGCTTGGTTGTCGGCTCCGAAGGCTTTGGCTTAGGGGTTGTGGCATGATGTTTAAGTTTCGACGCCGGCTTATCCCCATGCTTCGATGTGTTCGAAGCGGGTTTCTGTTTAGAGGTGGAAGGAATCGGTGTGGATTTCGGAGCCGAGTGTTCTTTTGGCTTCGGCGCCGAAGGTGCCGGTGGAACTAGCACATGCGGTTTGCTCGGTGCCGAGGGATCGGAAGGCTTGAATTTTTTCTTCAGAGCCGGGCTCGAAGGCAGGGCTTCTGAAGTGTGTTTTTGGTCGCGACTGGGGCCAACAGGCGAAGTCTTGACCGGTGCCTTCTTTGGTGGGGGGGTTGGGGTAGGGGCAGTAGTACTCACTCGTTGCCCAGGAGTGATGGGGTCGTCTGAGTCTTCTGCCTCCGATACGATTTGGAGATCTTCGGAATCTTCTTCAGGGACATCTGGGCCTTCGTCGAAGATGTCCACCGGATCTCTGCGCCATAACGTGCCTTCGAGCTCGACGATCCCGAATGGTTTTCTTCGAACGAAAGGAGGCGCAAGCTGGACAGCTGGACTCGTTGTGGTCGGGCGAAAGGCACTGGTTACAGACCTCGTGATGGTCACTGTGGGGGAATTTTGCTCCACACTGGGGGCATTTTCGAAAGGGCGTCCTTTCCATGAGCCGTAGGCCTCACGGCGTCGATGGGCCCAGTGGCCCGCGTCGACGGCTGGAAAAGGAATCGATGAGAGGCGCGTGGAGATTTCGATGTCGATAGAAAGTTTCTAGGAAGATTTTGCGCGATGAAAAGTTTCAAAACTAAGTTTCGAACCGGTGCGCAAAAACTGCATCTGAACCCAATGGCGGTAAAAAACAATCTGAGGATGGAGTTGATGCCCATGCGCACTATCGTCCAAGGGAGGAGTCACCTATCTCCTGACTACAAAGACTTCTCCTAAGACAACAACAAAGTGCAAGCATCCGAGCCCAACACCAGATGGCGATCTAATGCTCAGTGTGAGCTCTGCAGCTCACATGCCTCGAACATACATTTCTCTGCTGGCATGAACAGGTTTGGATAAAAGTAGTGTTGTGTAGTTCCTATAAACCTATACAGGACCTGCGCGTTTAGATAACATACACTGTAGGATTGGTGTCCGGACTGATTCTAGACACCCCCACCGGGTATGTTAGCAGGTATACCAGCTGGCTCACAGTGCCACTAGAAACCCCTCTTACAAAGGAGAGAATAGTTCTTGGCAACTATCGAACATGACAACCCTGATCCCTCAGGATCGTGGAAACAGTGCGACACTTTCGCTCAGTCACTCGTGCTCACTTTATCTCAGAGAGAGAGACAGAATAAACGGTGGGAACGTTTTTCAATAAACTTTTATTGAACCAGCGTCATTCTAGTGTAAAATAGGTGTGCTGAAACAACCATTAGACAGTAACAGATATCAATGATTATAAGCACTAACAGAGTAAAAGGATGGTAGATTTTACCATTGTGCTAAAACAATGAATACAGGCAAGTATATAAAATACATGACAGTAGTAAATGCGTACTCCTACAATGCGACCCTAAATAGATGTACCTAAGTGTACCTAGCATGTATGTAGGTGTAAAAGCCAAGAATCCCTCTAGGATAAAGTCAACCCCATTACCTGAAGTGAGAGACTGTGGGACCCCGTCTTGGTCTCGAGATTGATACCCTGCAAGGGATGTCAGACCACTGCGAGCTGCAGTGTCTGCGTGCAGGAACCTCAGCGTTGCGCGTCAGTGTGTCGGCATGGAAGTCCTTTTCTCCTCCGACGACCTCAGCAAGATATGGTGTTTATATACCCAAAGTGGTACCCTCAGGGGTTCTACCTTGCTGTGTCATGTCGGACCTAGGATGACGGAAGGAATGAGCCTTGTACATAGTTATTATGCAGGAGATGGAAGTCCTGCTGAGTTTCCAAGAATCCTCATGCATAATGGATGAGGCTAGTTTTCAGGGAAAACCCTACGACCTGTAAACAGTATCGTAACTGGGTAAAAGGTCAGTCCCAAGAACCATTATGTAGTGTATTGGTAGGGGAGAATATAGGTGAAAGGTTAGGTGACCACCTGAGCCTATATTGAGGTACCTATATGGAACATAACAGTAGGTAGAAATATGGTCTGATTAAATAAATATCTAAAGTTGCATTGGTAAAGAATTATTTTTTTAAAAAACTTTTATCTTTAATTATGTCTCTCAACAGAAAACATTACAGATTTAACATTAAAGTATCTTTCCACCAATTGGCCACCTCGAGAGTGAAGACTCCATTTGTTCTTATAAACCTGTAATTTGCAATATCAGTATCCCTCCAATAGGATCCATGAATGTAGGTGTAATCAGCAACACAATACCAAACAAAGCCCACTATTGTCTGCTTCCTTCTTGGACAGGGAAAGTGGAAGTGTATGACCATGCAGGGGCTTCAAGGGTTGGAGGTCCCCAATGTTGAGTGAAGTATTACAAAGAAAATAGGACATCCTTTGTAGAAAAAGAGGAGGATATAGTTTATGGGTTAAATTAAAAAAGGACATATCAGAGAAAGCTGCAGGAGATCTAGGGCCAGTGACCCTACGAGTGATGAGAATTGGCTAACTTTGACAAGTTTGGGAAAGTGGGTATGGGAGGTGACAGAGGAGAGGTGTAAGGGGAAAAGGGGGAAGAGGTAGAAAGGCAGTGAAAGAACCACCAAATAGCCTTCAGGTCTGCAAATTACCATGCAGAGAGAACAACAAACTGTATCTTCTACATTGATGAACACTGTGTGTTACCTTATCCTCTTGCAACTATAAATATTCTACAGTTCAACTTCATCCTCTAAGCGATTGGCACTCTAGCCATTTTCAACTGCCTGTCATATACACTCACTAAATCAGAACACAAGAGCACTTATCACTCTCACCTCTTGTTCCAAGTCATATTGTTCCTTTGAGTTAAGTGCAAGTTTCACAGTCGTGTAGTCACCATTCCGGACCGCATCTCTCAGTTGTGCTGAAGGAGAAAAAAATTTGGAATTTTGAAAACCTTTTATTAAATACTGTCCCACACGTAACTGCAACAATCACCATCACTCACTGTTTGATATTGGCTCAGTTGCTGAAATGATCTCATCCACTCCATCAAGGTGCTTTTGAAAGTCCTCCAGTGTCATCCATTCCAGCTGTAAATCCAGGCCCAAACTGAGAACTTGTTGCTTGGCATCTAAGGTATGTTTTGAGAAAGGACATCCGAATTAGGGTACTTTCTCAGATCCGGTTACGAGGCCAGTAAACCACATCTAGAGGATTGAGACTTTTTGGCCAAACAGAAATGGTAAAAAATCCTAACAAAGGAACCATTTGGTAGGCAACCCAGAACATAATTCAAAAAGATCAGTCTTATGAAAATGAATAAAAAACTAAATATCTTTACAACTTAAGAGTTGATTATACAGCTGGAGAGAATTGGATTCAAACAAATGTGCCAGGTCAATACAACCAAATGCAAGCACCACAGAGCTTCAACAGTAGTTTTTTTTTACTGTTAACTAATCTACAAGCCTTCCTTAACTTATCAAGCACCAAGGTTTCTACACAGCTTTTCATAGTCAACACATACGTGTCCAACAGTATTATTTCCATTCAGTAGGTAGAACAACTCTTCTCTCTAGACATTGTTCAAAATCATGATTATCTGGTCTTGTGTTGGTGGTCCTAATAAACCGTTATCAGCTCACGTTAATTTTAAAAGTATTTTCCGGACCCAGTTTGCGAGGACCTTGGGGCAAGAAGGATCTACTGGGCCTCAACTGTGGAGGGTTGAGTATTTGTTTTGCCTCCGATGCCTCAGGGTCCGTCCTACTATATATCTGCAAACTGAACCAACAACCCCCCAACCCCCTCACCTTCAGTACTTGACTAAGTGGCAGGGATGACAAGAAGTCACAAGCTTCTCAGGGAGGTATTGTAGGGGTGCTCAAGCTCAGGACTCAACAAGACACAGGAGAGAAATAACAGACCATTGATTCCTCACCTTGTGAATGTTCTGCAGGCATCAGACTGGATCTAGAAATCTTTCAGCAATACCCCTACCCATTGGTAGTGGTGTCGTGGGGCTCAGAGTCTATGTCATCCCTTCTCCCTTCTACGACATCAGTTGCTTTCTAGGCGCCCAGACACAGAGCAATTCAGCAGATTGGTTTGACCAGTGTGCAGATCTCTAGACTAGGGACCTTTTGTTTTTATGGAAAAAGAGTCCAGATCACAGAAAAGGGAGGTGGGAAGGAATCTGCGGTTAGACAGGGTATCAACAATTAAGAATGTTACCAAAGGTAAGTAACTTGTTCTTCTGAGGCAGAATTAACTGCAGATACCTAACCTTGTGAATAGATGCCAAAGCACTACTTCCCAGGTGGTAGTACTGTGAACAGACTCAGCCTAAAAAGTACTGCAAGATCAAGCTGGCAAAGTGGCCATCTCGATTGACCTTGTTGTCCAGAGAGTAGCACTATGTGAACATATGACCTGATGCCGAAGTAGCAGCCTGGCAAATGTCTAGGACAGGCACTCTACGTGCCAATGCAAAAGTAGCAGCCTTGTCTCCGATGGAACGAGCTTGTAAGTCCCCAGAGGGCTGCTTCTTAGTCAGTGCAAAGCGGATTTTGATTCAGAGAATGATCCAATGGGAGATGGTCCTTTTCTGAACTGCCTTGCCCTTCTTCACCTCAGAGAAGGGAACAACAAGCTGATTGTCCACACGATGCTCCTCATTACAATCAATGTAGAAACTTGCCAATGGAGTCTATCTTTTTCTAAGAAGGGTAAGGTGGGGCGAAGAATACCAGGAGGGTGATTATTTGCCTGATATGAAAAGGAGTGACCACTTTCGGAAGAAAATAAAGTTGCGGCCTTAACACCAGTTTGTCTACAAAGAATTGTTTATGGTTGGTTGACAGGCAGGGCTTGTAATGCACTCAAATGCAGTGCCAATGTTATGGTGATGAGAAAAACTGTCTTGAGAGTGAAGAGCCACAATGGACAGCTGTGTAGCGACTTAAAAGGAGTACAGGAATGTGAGGACTAAATTCGAGCCCTAGTGAGGACTGATAAAAGTGTAGGTGGGAACAAATAATGCAAACCTTTAAATAAAAAAAAAAATCACATCACAACAGGTGATTTAAATGAGGAAGGCTGATCTGATAACTGTAAAAAAGCTGAAAGAGCAGATAACTCACCCTCAACTATGCCCAAAGCAAATATTTGCTGAGCTAGGGACAATACAAAAATCAATAACTTGGTTATTTTGACTTGCAGTGGGTCGTTTTACCAAGTGCCGCACCAAACCACAAACTGGCCCAAATGGCAGGCATATAGTAACTTTGGATCGGCACGCTTTGCAGCCATGATCACAGCATGAGGAGGATGGTTGAATGTAGTCCTCTGTTGCCGCTCAATCTCCAAGCATGGAGAGAAGAATGCCCTAGCGCAGGACTCTGCCCTGCTGCTGTCACAGAAGATCCTCTCAAAGTAGCAGCCTAATCTGAGGACAGATGCTCATGCCCAGGAGTTCTGGATCACACACACTTGGCCTAATCCACTACCACCAGGATGACTGGGGCTCTGTCGTTCCTGATCTTTAGAACTCAGGGCAGGAGAGGTAGCAGCAGGAAGGCATAGAGGAGTCCAGAGCTCCTACCTAGGCAAAATGTGTCTTCAAGGGAGAGCAGTCTTGAGACCTCCTGCATGTAAAATTGCTGACATTGCACATGCCCGGCAGATGCGAAGAGATAGACTGAGGGTTTTCCTCATTCACAAATAATACCCTGCGCCACCTCGGGGATTAAGTGCCATTTCTGATCCACTAGATTTGGCGACTGAGTTCGTCCGCACTGGCGATTACAGATTCTAACAGAAGGTGTGCCACCAAGAAAATCCCCTGGCGATCCACCAACTTTAAGAGGTGTAGCGCCTCCTGACAGAGCCCATGACCCTACTTAACCTACTTGTTGGAGTACCACATGGGGGTGGTGTTGTTTTAGGGGTGACCACCTGTACCAGCCTCCTTTTTTTCCAGAGTTTTATATAGCGCAAACTTGACCCGAAGGTATCAGAGTGCTTTACATGAGCATCAGTTTCAGATGCACACATTTATTTTTTTGTTAGGCACAGGGAGATAAAGGGATTTGCCCAGAATCACAGGATCCTCAGGGTCGTTGCCGAGACTCAAATCCAGTTCCCCAGATTAGAGGTCGACCGCCCTTGCCGTTAGGGCACATCCTCTCCCCTCCTTGTGACTGTGGGCAGGAAGGCTACAGCCCTGCCAAGTGCCATGCATCTCGTGTTAGACTAACCCATATTAATAACGTTTCTGTATCCCCACAAAGATTGTAGATTATAATGCAAATGCGTGGAACTTGGCAGGGGTTCTAGAGGCTGCAGCATTAGAATATAAAGCAGACTATCATCTGCAGGGCAGAAGCGTGGTTGCTGGTGAATGAAGGCGAGGCCCTTTTTGTTACAGCCCGATGCCATGCAGGTCTCGATCTCTCTCTGCTGTTTCTTGGAGACTGGGTTAGTTGCCCTCCTCTTCCTACACAGTGGTTCAGGTAACAGCCTATGTGTATGTAGCTCCCTGCTCACTGCAGTACAGCGAGTGTCCTGAAGGAGCCCAGTTGACAGCCTTTCTGCCACCTATTAAGCTCGTGGGTCAATCATACCAAGTAAAGTCAAGCCACCGCCCAGGCAGACTTAAGAAAATCAACTGCAGATATTGCATTCCCAGCGTGGAAAATTAACTCATCTTCCTCCAAAAGTCGGCACTACTCCAGCGGACATCCCTGTAGCAGCGCGCCAAGCACCTTCTGAGCAGACATTGAGGGCACTCAAGCCTTGGGTCAGGAGTTATTTTACTGCTGAGGGGTAATGATGGGGTGATACTGGGGGTAATGATGGGGGAAGGCTGCTAAAAGATTTTAATAAAAGTGTTTGCTTAGGAGGCATTAATCCTCAACCGTCTGGGGCAATTCATACAGCTGGCGTTAGTGATCCTGAGTTCTCACATTTCCAAGGTCCATGCCTACGAAGCTTACTGCGTCCAGGTTTTTGATTAGCATTCTGGGACTTGTAGCCCTTTATAAAATCAGAACTATAAGTCTCGTAATGCAAATAAAAAATTGGACTGGATGACCTATACACACACATGGATGTCGGGAACTTGATAGCTCTCTAATGCTCATACCGCCTAGGACCATCAACACAGATATATATGTGATTTTAGTTTCAGAAGCTGCTAGAATGCACACAAGAGAGAGAATGAAGAGACTACATACATTTCGAACCGACAGAAGGTGGCCCGTTTAAAACATTTGAATAACGCTCACCGATTTACAAAGCAATTAAAACAAGGCTATAAATTAATTGGACTAGTCTGATATTTAGAAGAAGGGGAAACGGAAAAAAAAAAAAAAAAAAACCTCCCAATTTTTTTATCAGAGTAGGAGTGGACATAACAGCAAGTGTTTAAGATTTTTTACCCCAAACCACTGCATTACAAAACAAAGTCATTTCAGAAATATAACTAGTTACACGCGGGTAACTGCTTTGTTCTACTTGCAGTAAGTATCACAAGTAATGGACTAGAATGTCACACATAACAAAACCAAAAACATTAAATTGTCACGCATAAACAAACTTAAAACTTGCCAGCTATGCGGCTATCAACACCTAGCAAATGGCCCGCAACTCCAGCTGCTTGATTTGGAGATGGTCCTCTGCAAAAGACCAGATGTCTCTGATCTCTATTCCTCCCAGGTGGCCTTCGCCACCCAGAAGTGATGCATCTGTCACACACTATCGGGCTCTTGGAGGGGTAAGGAGAGGGGGTCTTTTGTTGAACCAATCGCGATCCAGCAGCCAAAACTGCAGGTCTTTTGCAGTCTCCTCCGAAATCTAGACCTGACTGGAGAGATCTCTGGTGCTATGAAATGAAATGAATGTTTTTATATAGCGCGTGTCTGCCGTGGCGTCTTAGCGCTTACTGCCCTTAATTTTCACAGTGGGAGAATAGGAGTAACTATGGTTTAGGGACAAATAGCCATGTCTTAAATTCCTTCCTGAACAATAGTAGATTGGTTTGGTTTCTGAGGTGGGTAGGCAATGAGTTCCATAATTTAGGGGCTAAGTGACGAAAACTTCTGCCACCCCATTTCAAGGTTTTGACCCTAGGAACTACAAGTAGTGAGGCGGATGATGATCTGAGGCTTCTCTGTGGAGTGTAACGCTTAATATGTTGACTAAGTTGGGCAGGTCCCACCCCGTACAGAGTCTTATGCACGATACACATAGCTTTGAATTGGATCCTTGCCTGGACAGGTAGCCAGTGCAGATCGCGAATGGCTTGACTTATTGGGCTAAATTTGGGAATCTTAAGTAGTATACGGGCGGCCGCATTCTGTAAAGTCTGTAATTTACGTATCACACACTTTTTTGCACCCAGGTAGAGTGAGTTGCAATAGTCTATCTTGGGCAGTATCAAGGCAGTTACAACAGTTTTTCTGAGGGCAATGGGAATGAAAGGTAAAATCTTTCTTAGGGTTTTTAAAGTGTGAAAACAGGAGGAAGTAATGCTATTTACCTGATCTGATAGTGAAAGATGGTCATCTATCATAATTCCAAGGTTTTTAACCTTATTTACCCGCTGAGGGCAAAGCCCAGCTATATCCAGCCACCAAGTGGAATTCCAGAGGGAGGTATCTCTTCCAAGCGTAACCACTTCCGTTTTACCGGTGTTCAACTTCAGGCAGTTGTCATGCATCCATCTGATAATGTGACTCATACAGGCGTTAAAGCTTACAGCCACAGTATCTGGTTTGGAGGATAAGGAAACGACTATTTGCGTGTCGTCTGCGTAACAGATGGCCGAGAAGCCATGGGATCGTATGAGTTTTGCCAATGGTGTGACGTATACGTTAAACAGGGTTGGGGAAAGTGACGATCCCTGGGGGACCCCACATGGCAACGCGTAGGGGTGCGATTTGTGCTCGTTCATCATTGTGGATTGTTCTCTATCGGTTAAGTACGACCGAAGAATGTCTGAGGCTTTGTCTACGATCCCTATTTCGGCCAGTCGTTGGATAAGTATGTGGTGGTCGACCGTATCAAAAGCGGCCGACAAATCCAGTAGAATCAGTATGGCTTTCCCCCCCCGGTCAAGTTGGACACGTATGTCCTCTGTAGCAACGATCAATGCGGATTCAGTGCTGTGCCTTGGTCGAAAACCGTGTTGCGCTGGATCAAGTATATTGTTGATTTCTATAAATGATAGCAGTTCTTCATTTAGGGCTTTTTCTAATATTTTTTATGGAAATGGTAGACCGGTAATGGGACGGTAGTTGCTTGCCTCGGTGGGGTCGAGAGTTGGCTTTTTGAGGATGGGTCTAACCAAGGATTTCTTCCAAGTGACAGGAAAGTGGCCTGAGTCAAGGATATTATTAAGAAGAGGTGTTAGATAGTTGCCAATTATGTTTGGGGCCATATGGAAAACTGTGGCAGGGCAAGGATCAAGAGGGGATCCTGACGTAGTTGACAGTATAATCTTCTCAACTCTATCCGATGTTAAGGGGCTAAATTTTTGTAAGCAGACTTGAGTAATTGCCCTGTCCTTATTTGGCTCGTCTGACCTGACTCTCTCTTTGTTGTTAGAGAACTCGTCGTAGACCTTAACTACTTTGTCGTGAAAAAACTCTGCTAGCTTGTCGCAGAACTGCCTTGTAGGACAGAACTGCTTGCTATTTCTGAAATTGGCTAGGGTAGAAACTGTCTTAAAAAGTTCTCTAGCTGTATTTTTGGAGGCCATAGTTTTCTCGGTGAAGAAACCGGATTTTACAGAAATTATAGCTACTTTATACTTTACTTGTGCCTCATTATACTGTTTTTCCCAATTTCAGAGTATTCCTTCCTCCAATTCCGTTCTTTAGCTCTACAGATCTTCTTGAAATCTTTTAGCTCCCCCGTGTACCAAGGGGCTGATGATGATCTTTTCCCAGTGCGTGTCCGCGTTTCAGGGACTAGTTTAGTTACTGCCGAGTCAATCCAACTATTAAAATGTAATGCTGCTTGATCAGGATCGATGTCGATGAGGGGACTATGTAATCTTAGAGCATCTTCTAGATCTGGACTATTTATATGCCTCCAAGGGCGTACTATGTCTGTCCTATTATTGTTCTGAGCTTTAGTGGGAGGACCGTTTATGAATACATCGAAAAAGACAGCGCTGTGATCTGTCCAGGACATTGGTAGTGTGTTGGTACATTTTATCTGTGTGTAATTGGTGAAGATACCATCCAAAGTGTGTTTTCCAATGTGGGTGGGCTCAGTGACAATTTGCTTTAAGTCTAGGCCGTTTAGACTATCTATTAAGGTATTTGTGTCCGTACTATCAATGGATTCTAAATGGAAGTTAAAATCCCCCAAAATGGAGAAATTGGAGTGTTCCATACAAGACTCCATGACTGTAAGTAAGGATTCAATAAATGGGATTCTAGGCCCTGGTGGTCTATATACTAATAGTCCACTGAATACCGAAGTATTATAGCATTTGAAAGTGAACAAGATAGCTTCTTCCTTTAATTGGGGAATATCTGTGAAGATGGCTTTAATGTGGGAGCGGTGAGCAATGGCCACCCCTCCGCCTCTTTGTCCTTCTCTGTTGATTTTGAACAAGTCGTAGCCAGCTGGTATAGCGATATTTAAATCAGGTTCAGAGGAACTATGAGTCCATGTCTCAGTAAGGAACATTATATCTGGTTTATATTGTTCAAAGAAATCGGCAAGTTCATATTTATGCTTAGAAAGTGAACGAATGTTCAGTAAGACACAGGTTAGGGCACGCTTATTGCCTAAACGTGAATCAGACTGTTTCGTATTTCCAGCATTAATAGGATGAAGGTTTAGGGACATGGCGTTCAAATGGAAGTTGCATGTAGGGCAAATTTGGGCCAAGGAGTAGCTTGTGGGATGTAAGGCGTCACATCTATTTTGGTCACCTTTATCTCGAATGGATAGCAGAGCAGCTCTAGTATAGGTGGTAATTGGATTTTGCACAGGGGTTCTGGCGCACGGCGCGATCTGGGCGCAGACGGGCTTGCATTTGGCTATGCCCACTAGGACTTCAGATCCCACTGCAGAGACCGCATATGCCATCTGGATTACTTCACCAGCAGGGCGCAAGAGGCCAGTAGTCCCAGTACCCTCAGAGTGTCCTCAATGAGATCCACAACAAACGCTGAAACATCGGAACTGTATCTTGAATGTCCTGAACTCTCCGCTCCAGGGGAAGGGCACAAAACTGTACAGTGTCCAGAATAGCTCAGATAAACAGGAGCACCTGCGAAGGAGCGAGGTGTGACTTTGGGAAGTTGATAGTGACCCTCAAAGATGTTAGGAGGATCCTCGTAGTCTGGAGGTGGTTGACAACTGCCTGTGGAAAGCATGCCTCCAGCGGCCTGTCATTGACTGTGGGGAAGACTGGAAATTCTGACCACCGAAGATGCATGGTGACCACCGCCACCAATTTTGTTAACACCCGAGGGGGCCTGATGAGGCCAAAGGGGAGCACTGCAAAGTGAAAATGCTGCTGCCCCACCATGAAACGATGATCGTGCTTTGGGCCTGCATGACTGAGATGTGGAAATAAGCACCCTGCAGGTCAAACGTTACTATCCAGTCCTATCATATCGGGGAATTCCCCAGTGTTGTCCTTCCTTGCGAAAGCAGGTGGCCAAGGGCTCCATAGATATCGCAAAGAGCAAGGAGGCATCCCTGCCTAGTTCCTCTTTCCACCAGGAAGGCAGGTGAAATGAGCCGCCCCAGTCGCACCCGGAAGGTGGGTTTCCGATTATGGCAATTTTGTATTCCGAGGAAGCGATCGCCTATCCACATGCGGGCCAATACTTGGAAAAGGTAGTCTCACCAGAGCGTGTCTAATGCCTTCTCAAGGTCTACGATAAGGCAGGCAGCATGGGGATATTGTGTGGGGGCTTGATCTTGGACATGGAAGAGGCGCCTGATGTTATAGGAAGTGCTGCAGCACGGGACAAAGCAGTTTTGGTCCGGGTGTGATCCCTGGGAGAAATTGGGCATATCTATGCGCTAATATCTTACCAAGGATTTTATAATCCGCACCTAAGATTACGATGGGCTGATAGGAAGACAGATTGGGAGGATCTCTAATAGGTATCGGGAGTGATACCAGGAGGAATTCGCAGAGAGATGGCGGAGCTATACACATTTCAGGGCCTCCTCGAACGGTTCCGTTAAGCGAAGAGCAAGGCCTGCGGTGAAGGCACTGTAATACTCAATAGGCAAGCAGTCTAGACCTGGAGATTTTTTTGGGCCATGGTCCGAATGGCCTACTTCACATCTGCTGCCGAGATTGGGGTGTCTAGTCCCCGGCGGGTTGGTACAGAGATGCAAGGGAGTGTAGGCCTAAACAAGAGTTCACCCACTGGTTCCCCGGGGTGGCACCTCGCAGACAGTGGAATAACAGACAAATAATACGTTTAGGATGTCATGTTGCATGTATAGGGATTGCTTGGAGAAGAAGTTATTTGCAGTATGGGGCAGGACCGGGCATCTTGTGGTGTCAGCCAGGCGAGCAAGCATCCCGACTCCCTCACAGTGCATTTTAGCAGTATAGGAGGTGAGGTTGAGACATCGCAATCGCTCCAGTAGCATAGCGTGCTGCAACTTAGCATCTGCTAGCGCCTGTCTCTTAGCGGAGCTACGTTCAGCCTCCCTCTCGTGACAACCTTGAAGGCGTCCCATTTGACTGCCCTCGAGGAGGATGTCGCATGGTTTTCAGCAAGTATTGGCGGACATGAGAATCCTGATAGATGCAGAATGCTGGGTCTTCCAGGCAATCTTTGGGGAGGTGCAATATGGGTGTCGGGCGGAATGGGGTGTTCCACTGCACATCCATTATGTGCTCATCTTCGTTAGAGACCACCACCCAAGGTAACCAATACAGTGGACCAGGCCTAGTTCTGAACTAGAGCATAAAATGTGATCCCGGCGCAAGTACAGGCTGTGGGGCACAGAATAGAAAGAGTGGACCCAATCATTAAGGTGCTTTGTCCTCCAGATATCCTCCAGTGATCACTGTCTGACTCAACTAGCGGAGCCCTCTCTTCACGCGTGCGGGGGAGCGACTGTGTGAGCGTTCTAGGAGGAGGTTGAGCATGCAGTTATAATCGCCGCCTACAGGGCCCGAGAGCGCGATCCAGAAGGACCCCTGTTCAGTGTTAGGGGCATATATACTCCCCAAGAGGATCTAGGAGACGTTGAGTCGCCCCTCACTAGCACGTATCGCCCCTCTTTGTCTAATACAGTATCGAGGGTTCGAAAGCGAGCGCGTGGAAGAATCCAGACCATTGCGCCCAGGCTTATGCTGAGTAGGTAGTGGCAAAGATTGACCCGAGGGAGAGAGATCGGAAAGGAAGGGGAGGTACTTGAGCACCTCCCCCTTTGTAGAACAAGGGTTCATAGTTGCAGAAGTGTCTTCCTAAAGGGCAATGACTGAGTATTCTACATTTGCGGCCGGTCTCCATCATTATTCACCTCCAGCCAATAGAGATGAGGGTTGGATCAGATTGTACGCTGTCTGGGGGGGACCCTGACTGAAGTCGTCCGAGGTGTCCAAGTCATCATCCGTGGTAAAGATGTGCTTGCCCCCGCCCCATTTGTGGTCCTGTGTCCCTCCCCAAGGGATGCCGCTGCCTTGAGGGCCCAGGTCCAGTCCTCAATGATCTGTTCCAGGGCTGGGACCTTTGTGGGCAGAGAGGTCGGAGAGGGGACCAGTTTAGGGCGGTGTCACCTCTTGCACCGTGGGCGGAGTGGCCGAGGGGGGGGGAGGGGGTCTGCCCGCAGGCGCAGCATGGGTTTCCATTTGATACTTGTCAGCCCAGTTCCAGGCATCCATGGGGTCAGTAAAGAAGAGTTTCCATCCTGTAGAATTTTGAGGCAGCCAGGAAAATAAAAGGAAGTATTGGACCCCCAGCTGTCTGAGCACTCGCTTGACTTCCAGAAAGTAGGCTCATTGTCGCTGTACCACCTGTGTGTAGTACAAAAAGAGCATGAAGGTATTATCTGCAAGTTTCAGGGGTCCTTTCTCTCAAGTTGCCCTTAAGATGGTGTCCCGATCCTTAAAGTGGAGAGGTTTAGCCAGCATCAGCCACAGTGAGGCCCCGAGGGGGGTCAGAAAGGGGGGTGGGGCGCTGCCACCCTGTGCGCTCTTTCCAAGGAGTAGAAGGGGTGAAATTCTATGGGTTAACAAAGGAACAAAACCAGTTCTCCAAGAATGACAATGGATCACAGCCCTCAATCCCCTCAGGGAGGCACAATAAGCGGATGTTGCTCTTCCTGGATCTTCCCTCTGCGTCCACCACCCTATCCTCTAGGATGCAGACGCGTTTCTGCAGGTCGAGGATGTTGCATTGGTTTTTGGTTGTAATGCAGCCGATGTTTTCTCCCCATCAGACAATGTAGTAGCCAGTTTGCGGTGGTCATACCGCAAGAATTCCAGTTCCGGGACGAGGGAACCCAACATAGTCGCCAATGAGATTCGGGAACTTTCAATGGCTGCCAAAACTGCATCTAGTTTGTCCACCGGAGAGGTGCGGGGGGCTGACGCACGGTCTCCATCACTGGTGTTTCAGGTGGAACAGCATCCAATGACGCCTGTGTTGGCGTGGTAGAGCGTAGCCTGTCCAAGGGCCACAGGCAACAGGTTCACCGCAATTGTACTGGCGCCGGGGACTTGCCACAGGGGAGGTAGGGAAGTCTACATCTCCATGCAGGTGGGTCTAGGAAGGTTTACGACTGCTACTGGGTAGTGTGGGGAATGGGAGGGGTGCTGCTCGTGGTTATGCAGTCCCGGGGGGGGCCGTGCAGAGTGGTGCGTGAGTGCCTGTAGGAAGCTGGCTCTGTATATACTATCAACAAAACCAATTAGACCTGATCATCTAGGGTAATACATTCTTTTAACTTTCTGAGTGGGAGTTCATTTTCTACCCCAACAACAACCCTTCATATTTCTTAGGTATTGTCCCTACTCATACTAGCCCTATCTTCTTATTAAACAAGCATTGAAAATGCAATAGGTCTCACCTTCGATTAAGTTAAAGCCATTTGATTTGCTAATGGTATTGTATAGCAAAGCAAATGGCTTTAACTTAATAAAAGGCGAGACCTATTGCATGGCAATTTAAGACCACATTGCACATTACATTTTCACAGTAGTTGACTTGAGTGCGCTGCTTTCATAAAAGGGCAACTAACAATGGGCACTGCTTGGACTACGAATGGTTAGGTTTACCTTTCAAAAATAAATTGTTGATAAAACAGTGTACAATGAGAGCCAGTGAATGCATGAGATTCTGTAGCATTTACCACAAAACTATGGATTTATCACATTTGCGGCATAATTTGCCACGAAAAAAATGTGTTTGTAACTCAAATGTATAAAATGATATCACTAGAATATATGGCCCATAATTTGTCTTTTTGTTTTACATAATTTAGATAAGCTTGCTGCATAACTTAGATACCTTGCACCATAATCCTAGTGGCCCTGACAGTGGTAAGCTCTGCGACAGGTTTGGGGCTATCATTATGATGATAAAACCCGTCTTCACAGGAAATCGTGAAAAATGTCCCTGTTTTCTGTGAAACATGTGTTTGTGCGATAATATTTAATATAGTGCAATAAAAATACCAAAACGTAATTTAGTTAGTCAACAGTAACACATTTTTATTAATATGCATTTTTATAATATGTGGTTTTGAGGTCCCATGATTTACCTTCCCTAGTGATCCTAAATCTATTTTCTAGTCATACTGCTCGAGGGGTTCACTCCCTCCTCATTTTCAGGACATCCGTCCTACCAGCCCTCCCTTCCATCTCACTCTCTTCCCCCAACTCTGCCGTCCTCTCTCTCTCTCTCTCTTTTCTCTTCACTCCTCCCACCCCCTCTCTCACACACATTTCCCCATTCCATCTTCCTCCTCTCTCTCTCTCTCCTACCCCTCCCCCCCTTCCACATTACTGCACAGGCTTGACTTCTAAGCACCCCCCGCTGTGACACTAAAACGAGCTGTGACACTAAAACGAGCCGGGCATGAAGCCCTCCAGCTATAGATTTAGGGTGGGGAGATCAATCACGAACCCCAAAACGGCAAGATGGGAAAAAGCACAAACACGGGTTTCTCAAAACAGATCCCTAGAAAAGCGTCAAGAATATATCATAAAATGATAGGTCAGGCAGTAAAGATGAAAGGGTGGAACGTAGCACCAAATAACACTGGTAACGACTCACTTCACATTTAGCCGAGGTTTCACTTCTTTTATTGACCTTAGACGGATGAAGGGCTGAGTAAACTCAACCCTCTGACCTGCGGGTGCAGACACGTTTCTACAGTAAGTTTGCTATCCAGCGGATGTGTTATGATCTATGCTGCAGTAGGACCACTGGAGATATGCGGCAAGGACGAGATTATGAGGCTATAAAAGGCAAATTCTGCAGCAAGAAAAGTTCTTTCAGAGGCATCAGCCTGGCGTGGAGATGTTTCACCAAGAGCTACAGCCTGACATGGACTTTCATTGGCCATCCTGGCGTGGCGCTGCCTGCCCCAGCTCCACGAGCCTTTCAGGGGCCCCAGCCTGACGTGGCGCTGCCTGACCTAGCCCTTTCAGGGCAGCAGCCCAAGGTGGCGCTGACTTCTCAGCGCTACATACATATCCTTTCGGAGCCACCTGCCTGGTATGGGACTGGCTGACCACTGTGCGTAGCTCGAAACCTTTGGGAGGCCCCGGCCTAACATTAGACTGACTCCAACCCAGCTCTCCCGACCTTTCAGAAACACCGGATCTGCACGAGCTTTACCAGCCCTTCGCCAGCCTGATACGAGACTGACTGTACCCCAGCACCGAACCCCTTTCAGAGGCACCGGCCTGAAAGGGCGCTGACACTTCTGTAGCCCTTATACCTTCCGGAAGTACTGGCCTGCCATTATTCGATTCCTACACTGTACTTCGTAATTATCGGGAGGAGGAATGCTGGATGCGGAGGCAATGTGCCACTCTGGCAGCCAGCCCAGTGTGCTAATTCGATTGGCCTCAGAAGGATGAATGGCTGAATCCAGCAAGATACAGGACTGCTGGTGTCCCAGCTGTGCCTAGGTCTCAGATGTCATGTGCCCCAGTTAGTTATAAGCAGGGCCACTGAAAATATGGGATTGTGCGGCTGTGGCGTTTTTCAGATAATTGTATATTTGCTGCACTTGCCACACAATCCATCGTCTGATGCATACTCTGTAGATTTTAACAAACAAAAAAAAACTATCTCAAAAGATCCAAAAGTTATTGAAAATGCAGCGACACGTCACACGTGTTGCCGCAAAGTGGAAGGCCCGATGCAAAGGTTGACTGTCACCTTTCGGTTGCTTATTGCTGCATCGGGGTGTCAAACTGGTACTAATGAGGTGCAAACAATACCAAGGCAGTGTAAAAATGACAAAATAATGAAGTAATACTTTCACAAAATGTGCCACATTGCGCCGCATAATTTACTCAAATCTGCTGCATAATTTTTGGCTCTCCCCTACCACATAATGCCAGTGGCCCTGGTTATAAGTGACTATTAATACGCAACCCTGCTTGCCTTGTAGAGACGCCGACGTACATGTGACTTCCTGCTGACTATTCAGCCCTATTGTCCTTCCTGATGCAGGAAGTTCACACGTGACTGACCCAACCCCAGCCTTACCGGCCTTTCTGCGTCCCCAGATTTAAATGTGGCCTGATCGACCCCAGTCATACTGGCCTCTCCGAGGCGCTACATTTACATGTGACTGACTCTTCCCCAGACCCACAGGCCGGCAGCCAGGGCTTACCTTGTTGATGAAGGAGACGAACTGGTTGTTGAGGCCTTTAATCCGCTCCTTCTCCATGGAGAGAACCTGGTGCAGCTGGGGGTCGATCTCCAGGGTGGGCATGGAGGAGAGCAGGAAGCCGGGGGTGGCCCTGGCCCGTTCCTGGCCAGGACGCTGGTGGACCTCTGTAGCCCGGGCTGGTAGCCCACCACCCCGCCGCTGGACCAGGGGCGACTGGACAGGGACAGCGACCCCTGGGAGCTGCTGCTGAAGCCGCGCCCGTCCCCATAGCGGCTGCCGTACAGACTCATCGCAGGCGCGGGGTGGGCTGGGGCCCTGTCAGGCGGGGTGGGAGCTCTTCAAAGTGAGGAGCACTTGTGGGGAGTCGTGGAGCTTCTAGAAGTGGAGCACTGGGCGCTGTGAGGCGAACTGCTCAGAGTACCACCTGGGGGTGCGGGCACCAGCTAGGAGCACCTCAAACGGGGCACCTGTCAGTCAGGTGTGGTAGAGCGCCCTCAGAGTGGGGGCATCTACCAAGCGTGGTAGCAGGGCTGCGGGGGGGGGCACCGCCCCCTCCCCACACCCTCCCTCAGTGAGTCAGTCAGGCCCGTGCTCGCGCATCTCTAAAGGGGTCTCACCTCACGCATGAACAAGGATACCATGAAGGATTAGAAGGGATTTGTGAGGGGCGGAAGACAGGAAGGAGTGGCGGAATTCAGTGGACGAAGGGATGGCGGCAGAGCGAATGAGGGAGGAAAGAGGGACTGGAGGTGGGGGATGAGGGGAGGAAGGAAGAATCGAGCAAAAGAAAGAGGGTGAATGGAGGGACGCCTGGCGAAGATAACAGAAAGAACAGGATTATTCAGAGAGAGGGGGAAGGAAGACAAATATAATAAAGTAGAAGCAGTGCTTTAAATGGGAAATTAGAAGTGCCGGTACCCACTAATTAGACTGGGTGGGTAGTTAGGGGCGTGTCTAGGGGCGTGTCTGGGGGCGTGGCTGTGAGCCAGGAATTTAACAATAGCCACATAAGTAAGCTTTAATGCAAATGCTCTGATTGTCATGTAAAGCGCTTAAATGCCCATGGGCCAAATTCGCGCAAAATCAAACTGCCTCCTTACATAAGCATCAGCTTCTATGTCATAGGTGCAGAGCCACATTTTTGGCAGTTTGATATTGCGCGAATTTGGGCCATGGGCATTTAAGCACTTTACATGACAATCAGAACATTTGCATTAAAGCTTACTTTTTAAGACCCTGGTTAAGGGAGTTGTCCTGAATCACAGGATGATGAGCCGACGTCGGAATTCGACCCTGGTTCTTCAGTTCAACTCTCGGCACCTCTGACCATATCCTCATTCTTGTTGCGATGCCAATGAGAACCAGAGGCGCAACTAGAGTCAAATTTCGGGGGGGCTGATTCTTCCAGCAGTATGCAGAGTGAAGCTGCAGGGGATCTAAGAAGGGGTGAGAAACAACAAAGCCTCGTTAAAAAGCAATTGGTCTTTTAAAGACCTGTGAAGTACTCGGGTGCGGCTGTGTGCGCTCCCGGGAAGCTGTCTCAGCCGGGCTGACACACACGATGGGGGAGTGGGGTGTCTGAAGGCCTTTGATCCCAATGGGCGTTGCGCGCCTGATGAGAACCTAACACTTCAGGAGCAACCCAGCGCAGAAATACACAGGCTGTTGCCAGCCAGCGCAGCACATAAACACGCACCATCTGAAAGGGTAATTTTCAGTGTTTACGTTGCACGTACCCGTACTTCTGGGCCTCAGCCCTGCTGCTTCATGGAGTACCGGTACTCTCCTTGCCCGAAAATAAGTTCCGGTACTCAGGGGGAGAAAACTGAGAAGTGCCGGTACTCAGTACCGGTGAGTACCGGCCCATTTAAAGCACTGAGTAGAAGGAAGGGGAGAAGTAAGGAAGGGGGAAAACGAAGTACCGGAAGGAACAGGGATGGAGGAAGGAACTGAAGAAGTGGGGCACAAGATGAAACATGGGGGAATGAAGAAAAGAGGTAGGTAAGGAGAGAATGAGGAAAAAGAGAAGGGGGTGGGGGGCAAAGAACTGCTGGGCAGAGATCAGAGCAGTATTAGCGAAAGCGAGTCAAGACGCCAGAGAGAGATAAAGACACTCTATAGAACGAAAGTAAAAAGCGATCGAGAAAAAATCACAAGCGCGGTCCCGAAAGCGAAAGGAGGACCGCGCTGCAGCTGGAGCTTGGTGGCGATCTCTTGTCTTTATGGGGCCATGTGTTTAAACACATGGCCCCATAAAGATAAGAAAGTGCTTCACGACAGCCGTGAAGCAGGCCACCGAGTCCAAATGTAAGCCAAAGGGAGGCAACCTTAACACCTCATTTCCACTGGCAGGCCACCGTTTAGCATAAACGGTGACGCCGGCCAATGGGAATGAGGGGCGGGGCTTAAAGCCCTCTTCTGAAAGTCCTCTCTTACAAAACCCCTCGCGGGGCGGAGCAGGGCTCTGCCCTGCAACGCCACGCGAAACCTAAAAAGAACCACCCTCTGATTTTACAGTCACTATGTACTTCACCAATACCCTCCACTTCAACAGGTATATGGAACACACAAATGTGAACCAAGTTTTGTGAAAGAAATTTCTCTCAGAAAATTGTGAAACCACGAGATAGCACCTCACGTGCGCAACACCAGAGGAGCTTACTGGTTAATCATCACCAGTTATGCTCACGTTTTTCATCATTGGTAGCTATCTTGCAAAAATTATATACATTGGTGTCCAGAAAACCAGTGTCAAAAATGCATATGTGTGTGCTGCAAACAAAAATAGACCCTGTGAAGTTAAAATTGAGATAAGCCACACCGTCACCAAACAGCCACTTTTATTCTCAACTCGTGGGCTTATTCTAATTAAAAACAAACTGCATGCTTGCAGACCATGTAATGATGGGCCGACATGTTTCATTGCCTGTGTATAGTAGTGGCAATTTCTTCAGGGCATGAGGTCTTAATTCACCTTTTCTGGACCCTTGTTTGGTATACACAGTGACCGGTAGTAGCCAAGGCCCCTCGTACCAGCTATCCACCACGTCACACAGGGACTCTATTCAATTGTAAGCCCTGTTAACACTTGAAGGACACTTGTGTTGTCCCAGTTCGCGTATCCAACCAGACGAGCGTTGTCTGTATATACTATACCAAAGTGAGGTATAGTGTGCACAGAGTCCAGTGGAACCCCAAAGGTAGGCAGAGGTAAAGTTAGATAGCACCTCACTCTCTATTTGTGGTAGTGTGGTCGAGCAGTAAGGCAGTATCAGAGGACAGTGTTAAGCATTTGTTGTACACACTCAGTCAGCAAATGAATTCACACACTCAAAGACTGAACTTCAGACCAATTGTTTTTGTATCAAAAATATTCTTTTAGTTATCTTATTTTCTAGAACCAAGCAAGCCTGGCACAGGTAAGCAATGAATACTTTACAGTAGTAATGCAGTTTGTAAACAGTTTGAATTGAAATTGTATATGCACTTTGTTTGGACTTACAGTATGGTTTCAGAGAAATGCAATACTTTGTAAATACAGTACATAGACTTAAATGGGCTTTTCAGTAAAAGTACAGGTAAGTTACTTTTGAGATTACTTTTCTTACTCAGAGTAGTATACCTGGATACTACTTTGGGACATTTCCTGCAAACAGGTAAGTAAAATCGTTTTTGTTAGTTAGTGCAATTTTAAAGAATTTCTTAAGGTTTTTAAACTCCACACTTGGAAACTTTTCCAAGAAAAACAGTCAATGTTATCCTATGGAGGAAAATAGTGTTATCGGTTTTGGGGTAAGTATTTTGTAGTGGGAGTTGAGGTTCTGGGGGTAGACTCAGGGGTCCCCCAGGGTCAATGATACATTCTAGTTACACCCTCAGCGGCACTAGGGCGGCCGGGTGCAGAGTGCTGAGGCCCAATGTTATCCAATGGGGGATAGGGGCCTCCGGTTGGTGGCTGCTGGCAAGCAGGCCACTTGGTTGTGGGAGCAAAGCTCCTGGACTTTAGCTCAGGGCAAATGGGGAAACAAAGTAGCACCAAAGGTGCACCCTCAGCGGCACTAGGGCGGCCGGGTGCTGTTTCGACATCGGGCACCCTGTTGGTTTCAATGGGGAACCTCCGGTTTGCAAAGGCACTGCAGGCTTGGGGACGAAGGTCTTCTGGGTGCGACCACCACTTCGAGAGGTAAGTTGGGAAGTTAGGGGTTGATTAGGCACCGTCGGTTTGGGCACACAAGGCCGGGGGCGTCGGGTGCAGGGGTGCCTTTTGGGGTCGGATCTTCTTACCAGCTCCTGGTCGCGGTTGGGGGGGACCTTCTGGATTTAGGCTGCAGGCGTCGGCTGGAGGCTTGAGGCAGGTCAGGGGTCGCCGGATCTTGGGTCAGGATCGCCGGGGTGACCTCGTCTTGGGTTTGCCCACTCGAGCTTGGGCGGTGGATGGCGGGTGCAGAGTGGGGTGGATTCGCGGTGTCCGGCCGGAGCCAGAGGCTGCAGATGAACAAATCCGGTGTTCACGGGAGACAAAGTCTTTGTTCTTGCAGGCAGGCAGGTCCTCTGGGGTTTTTCGAGGTTGCTGGCTGCAGGACACACCGGGATTTCGCAGGAGTAAGTTCGATGGGGAGACAGGTCGGTAGGGCTGGGGCCAAGTCAGTGGGCGTCTTCCTCTTGTTAGCTGCTGCACGGCTGTTCGGACCTTCTTCTTCTTCTTGTAGTTTATTCTTGTCTGAGGAAGCAAGGTTCAGGGGTGCCCCTAAATACTAGATTTAGGGGCGTTAAAGGTAGGTAAAAAGTAGGGACCAATGGGTCCCTTCCCTGGGGTGGGTACACCCCCTATTATGCCACCCTCCAGTGGGAGGGGGGGGCATGAGCCTGTCCCTAGTTGGCGGAGTCCCCCCCCATCTTCAAGATGGCGTGCACTGAGAGTTGTGCTTCACCTCACCTCCCCCACCTGAGGGGGGGAGTTGGCAGAGGTGGGCACACCTCTCTTCCTCACCTGTTTTTCCCGCCGGTTCTCTTGCCCAAGGTGGGGGTCAGAACCAGTGGGGACCAGTTGCCGAGAGCAGCAAGTGGCCTGGAGAAGCTCACAAAGGCGGCAAGCCTTTGAAGCTTCCCCTTTGTGAACCCTGCCCATCCTGGGGGAGGCGGCTTGGCACCTCGTCCCAGGATGTGCATTGTTTCAGGTCCCAGAGAGCAGCAGGCTCTCAACCCAAAGGGTCCAGAAACATGTCTGGTGGTGGCAGCTGAAAGCAGCCACTCAGCCTGGACAGTAGTGGTAGGTTAGTTTCAGGGGGCATCTCTAAGATGCCCTCTGTGTGCATTTTTCATTAAATCCCAGACTGGCATCAGTGTGGATTTAATGTGCTGAGAAGTTTGATACCAAACTTCTCAGTTTTCAGTGTAGCCATTATGGTGCTGTGGAGTTCAGTAATGACAAACTCCCAGCACCATATACCTTAATGGCAGCACTGCACTTACAATGTCTAAGAATGGACTTAGACACTGTAGGGGTACAGGGCTCATGCACCTGTACCCTCACCACTGGTATAGTGCACACAGCTATAGGGGTGACTGACCTAGGCCAGGGCAGTGGGTTGTAGGCATGGCACACAGAGATGTGTGCCATGTCGACTCTTCACTTTGTTCTGCACCAAAACACGCAGCCTGCAAAGGCAGTGTGCGAGTGTAATGGTACAGGACCTCTAAGGGTGGCACAATAAGTGCTGCAGCCCTTAGAGGCCTTCTTTGGTCACAGTGCCCTGGGTACCTGTGGTACCATTTACCAGGGGCTGACCTGTGGCCAGAGGTGCCAATTGGGTTTAGGCTTCAATGCAGTTTTAGGGAAAGAACATAGGCCCTGGGTACCTGATTAGCAGGAGCCCAGGGCACACTCAAAGCACATCAGCAATTCAGCAAAAAATGGGGGGCAACCATGCAGAAAGAGGGCACTTTCTCACAATGCCCAATGATCTTACAGGTGGAGTTGGTCCCCATTGTTGTCCTTAATGCACTGGTGAGAAGTACTCACTTCAAGGGAGGTCAGAGAGCAGGGTATGTCATGGGGCTGTTGTCCTGGGGGGTGGGGGGAAGGGGGGTATCTGCGCCTCCTGGCAGAGCACTGTTTTCAGGGATGCTGTTTAGTGTGATATTGTATGGGGGCCCCCAGCCAATCAATGTGTTCCCCAGAGTCAGTGTCGCTGCGGAGGGTGTGACGCTGTGTTGTGGGCTGTCCCTTCTGGGGGCCCGACAGACTGGAAGAGCGGTAGTGCAGGAGCTGGGGAGGGGTGATCGCTCCCCTCCGTGGTCCATGCTAAGTCCAGGGGGGGTTGCAGGGCTCTCCCTGCAGATACTGGACCTCCCCAAGTGATGATGTGCTCCGCGCAAACCTCTGATGGGGTCCAGGCGTTGCCGACCCGGCAATACCACTCCTGGGCTATGCGGCCTGTCGTCTCCGCCGCCGAGTCACAGTGAGTAGTGAGGTGAGAGGGCAAGCCCCCGCCTATCTCCTCTCGGCTGAGTCCTCGTGGCCCCTTGTTGCAGGGGAGTATTGTTGTGAGGCTGGGTGGGTGGGCGTAAGAAAGCGCTAACAGTGCAGGTCTCGATTGCCACTGAGGCTGCATGGAGGCAGAGGATGCTAGGCCCTCTGAGTCAGCGACCATCATTCCCAGGGCCCTCCAAAGTGCTGCAGGTTGATTCAGCCCCGGTGGACCGCCAGCCATGTTGCAGCACCCTTCTGATCCCCCTCACTCCCCAGAGGACCCCGGGTGCGTCGAGGCTCTCTCAGGGGAGGCAGCTTGGTGAGGGGGGAGTCGGTACGTGGGTCTCTGGACCAGGCCGTAGTTGGCGTTCTCCAAGCTATGGGTTCGGAGGAATGGCCAGGCTGATTCCGAAGGGATTTGCAACCTTGCCCCCCCAGAGTCTGTCACTTGAATCTGAGCCTTATGGGTAGCTGGGGCGAGCCCAGCTGAAGGATGCATGCAGTAAAGGGGCCGAAGGAGCAGAGCTTTAAATTCCAGGGGCCGCCGTCGTGGCCCGCCAAGCCACGCCCCCCAACCATTGTTTTATGTTCGGTTCTTAAAAATTTGAAGAAAAAAAATAAAAGAACAAGCTTGTATCTATTGCAATTGTTGATGTCAATGGTTCTGTTCAAATCAAAATGTGTTAATAATAATATAAAAAGAGACATAACACATTTTCCTTTTATACCATATACCTGCTATCTCCAGACAATGGGACCAACAAGCAAGACCTTGAGACCAATGTATTGATCCTCTAGCATGGGACTAGAGACTTCCAATATTTGTTTCTAGACTTGAACCTATACACTTCATCTTTACTGATGTTTTTTCAAATGGAAAGAAAACAGCCTAAAAAGTCTAGCTTTAATTCAATTATAAAATGTACAGAGCAAATGTATCAACTTCTGGAGCTGTGTGAAACTTCTGGATATCATACAAACAGATCAACTTATTCATACCCAAACAACAGATCAAACATTTATGTTTTAAAGTGGAAAACAAATGTCACAATTTTATTTTGATTCATATTTAATAGAAAGGAAAACTACAAACCAGTCTTTGCTTCTTCCAATAACACATGCACAAAGTTCTAATTAATAACAAAATCAAAGGAAAATCATGGCAAGTAATGCGCCCATCGGAGTGCACAAGATCACATTCATATAAGGTATTGATCACCTTCTATTCTGCACATCACAAGACAACAAACATATGACCATGTCCCAAGTATCAGTCTATTCTAAAAGCAAGCTATGCTTCCTCAAAAATGCATAAATGGTGCAGCAAATAATGACGATTTAGTTACATGTAAACCTCCTACTTACCAGCATTCTCTTGTATGTGAGACACCAAGCCCGTTATCTCTTGCTCCCCTTCAGCAGCAATGAAAGACCAGGTATCTTTTTCGTCTCTAGTACTTCCCCTTTCCTTCAAAGCTTGTTTATAGTCTCTTGCTTTGCTATCATCTGTAGCCTTTTCAAATGAAGAGTCATCTTTTTTTCTGTAATTTTCATTGCATTCTGCTCTGTCTTCTGCAGTTACTTTAAACATATCAAGTGGGCTTTTCGTTTCCTTCAGATCTAAAATAATTTTAAACAGATTGCAAATGAAGTCAATGACCAAGGAAAGAGCCTCTTTGCCTTTGCACATTTGTGAAAAAGTGTCATTAGTGCCTTGGTGATAGCTGCACCTTCTGCACCCAGACTTTAAATAATCACCAAAAGGAAATGCACATAGTCAATCAGTTATAAAAGTAGTGGAGTATTGTACGAACCAAAAGGTAAGAATAATGATTGACAGGATCCCCAACAGTAAAGTCCTTGTAGTTATTTAACAATATTATACAGATAGTATTTAGAGTACCATTATTTTCAATCTTTCTTCAACAGTGGGGAGGACACCTGAAATTCTAGGAAGGGATAACATTGTGTACAAAATTCACCTCACACATCTCATTAATTAGTAACAGTAACCACAGCCATAAAAAGGAAATTGTTACTTTCCCAGTAGGCATATGTTTGTGGCATGTATTGCTGTAGATTCACATGCTTAGTATACGTCCGCCATGTAGTGTTAGGCTCGGAAATGTGCAAGTTGTTGGTCTTTGAAGAAGTCTTTCGAATCACGAGGTACAGTGACTCCTCCTCTTACTTGCAATGCGCATGGTCCTTGACTCCATTGTTAGATTGTTTTCCGCTTGGCAGGTGAGGATGGAGTGTAAAGGATGATGTATCCTAGTGAGGTGACCAAGCGAAAATAGTGTAATTTGTACATAAATATACATGCAATCCACATAGGTATCCGGGGAGGAGGGTGGGCACATGTGAATCTACAGCACTACATGCCACAAACAGATGCTTACTGGGTAAATAACATTTTCAGTTTGAGGCATGTGTGGCTGTAGATATACACGCTTAGCATATACTGTTAAGCAGCTTTCCTCCATAAGCGGTGGTTAACCTGTGTGGGTTGCAGTTGTTTGAAATAAATTTCTTAGAACCGCCTGGCCCACATTAGCTTGTTGATGGGCCACAACATCTACGCAGTAATGTTTCGTAAATGTGTGCGGTGTGGTCCATGTAGCTGCCATACATATGTCAGCCATGGGTATATTTCCTAAGAAGGGCGTGGAAGCTCTCGTCCTGTGGGTATAATGAGACCTTGGAGGGATAGGTAGAGTTTGTTTAGCTTTAGCATAGCAGATTTGGGTAAATTTTACAATTCAACGTGAAATGCCAGATTTAGAAATAGCTCTTCCTTTATGTGGTTTCGAGAATGTAACAAAAAGTTGTTGTGTTTTTCAAAATGATCGAGTTCTGTCAATATAAGAGCTCTTTTTACATCTAGTGTGTGTAACGCTCTTTCCGCAACTGAATCAGGTTGGGGAAAAAATACTGGTAACTCAATAGATTGATTTAAATGGAACTGGGAGGCCACTTATGGAAGGAATTTAGGAATGGTACGTGGTACCATTTTGTCTTCAAGAAGCTGGAAGAATTGTTCGTCTAGAGTTAATGCCTGAAGCTCACGGACACGTCTTAGTGATGTGATTGCAATGAGAAATATAACTTTCCAGGATAGAAACTGGAAAGGGCATGAGTGTAGAGGCTCAAAAGTGGGACTCATCAACCTTAAGACAATGCTTAGATTCCACGCAGGGGTTGGAGGTACCCTGAACAAAATAACTCTTTTGAGGCCCTCTAATAAAGCTTTGATAACAGGAATTCTGAATATAGAGGTTTGTTCCCTATTTTGCAGATATGCGGCGTCTGCTGCTAGGTGTAGCCTTATGGAAGTAAAAGCTAACCCAGATATATGTAAATGTAGTAGGTAACATACAATGTTTTGAGCATTTGCTGTTAAGGGGTCAATTACCTTTGAATTGCAATAGTGAACAAAACGTTTCCATTTTGCCGCATACCAGGCTATAGTAGTAGGTCTTCTTGCCTCTTTAAGAATGCCCATACACTGTTGAGGTAAATGTAAGTATCCAAGTTCTATGACCTCAGGAGCCAGATAGCAAGATTGAGAGATCTGGGTTTTGGATGCCTTACTGTTATAAGGTCTTGCCAGTTGGGAAGTACCCGGTGTGAGAGTACTTAGAGTTCCAGTAGCGTGATGAACCACGGTTGTCTTGCCCATGTGGGAGCCACCGGGATGAAGGTCTGAGACGTCTGCCGAAGCTTGTGAACCACAAACTGAATTAGCGGGGGAGGTGGAAAAGAGTAAGCAAATATTTCTGAACAACTCATACATAGTGCGTTGCCCTTGGACTGTGGGTGTGGAAACCGAGAGGCGAAGTTTGGGCCATTGGTGTTTTCTGCTGTGGAGAAGAGGTCTATGTCTGGGTGATCCCACTGTTGGAAGAATGGGAGAAGAACATGTGGGATAAACTCCCACTTGTGGACTTGTTAGTGCCTCCAAATGTGGAGATCCGCAAAGTCATTGTCCACTCCCAGTATGTACTCCGCTAAGAGGTGAATGTTGTGCCGGAGAGCCCACCTTCAGATGGTCTGGGCTAGATGAGATAGCGGAGATGACCTGGTGCCCCCCCCCCCTGTTTTTGCAGATAATACATGGTAGTCATGTTGTCAGTCTTGATGAGGACTACCTTGCCTATGAGGTGAGGAAGGAATGCATTCAGCGCTAGATGAACAGCTAGCAGGTCTAGGTGATTGATATGGAGATGAGATTGACTGGGTGTCCAGTGACCCTGCACAGTAAACTCCCGTGAGTGCGCTCCCCAACCCGCGAGTGATGCGTCCGTTGTTATGGTTCTTTGCGAAACAGTGTCTATGAAAGGCCGCCTGTGGGAAAGTGGGTTTCTGTTGCAGTACCCCTCACTTTTTGCCTGGCTTTTGATGCAATTTTGATTGTAGAATACTGTGTCCCTGCTGTCCAGGTTTCCAGTACCAGTGTTCTTTCCCTAAAACTGTACCACGATTGGCAGCTTCAGACCCCTCTGTAAGTCCCTAGTAAATGGTACCCTGGTACCTAGGGCATAAGGACTGAAGAGGGACCCCCACCAGGGCCATCCCGACTGCCACTGCAGCCTGCATGCCTTGGTGCAGACAAAAACGACAAAAGTTGACATGGCAAACTGCCTGGGTGCCATGTCCAAGCAGCACTGCCCAAGGTATAGGTAAGTCATCCCTCTAGCAGGTCGTACAAGCCCTAAGGCAGGGTGCACTATATCTCATGTGTGGGCATATCTACATGAGCAGATAAGCCCCTACAATATCTAAGTCTATTTTTAAATATTGTAAGTGCCTGTAAAGCCATAGAGAGTACATGGGCTCAAAACTCAACAACTCGAGTTCCGCAGCACCATGATTGCTCCACTGAACACAGGAGTGTTTGGTACCAAACAACTCCTCTCAATAAACCCTCACTGATGCCAGTGTGGGATTTATTGAAACCTGTACCCAGGGGACACCTCAGAGGTGCCCCCTCAAAACCTACCAACCCTGGTGTGGTCTCTGACTGGCTTTAGGCAGTCTGCCACCACGAGACATGTTTCTGGACCCCTGGGTCGAGAACCCTGCTCTCAGAGGCCAGAAACAAAGCACATCCTGAGCGGAGGTGTGTCACCTCCTCCTCTCCCAGGATAAGCACAGTGCTCGAGAGGGGAGCTTCAAAGACCTTGCCAACTTTGTAATGCGACCCCAGCCTCTGCTGTTAGCAGCAGATGGCAGCCCCCGGTTCAAACCCCCACTTTTGGTGGAAGAACCGGTGGGAAAGCCAACACAGAATAGGAGGTGTGCCATCCTTCGCCAAGTCAGGTGCTGGAGGTGAAGTTAAGCACATTTTTCAGTGCCCACCATCTTGAAGATGGTGGAACTTATCCAATAAGGGCTAGGGCTATGCCCCCCTCCCACAGGATTGTGGCATAATAGTGGGTGTAGATACCCCAGGTAAGGAACCCACTGGTCCCTACCTGTTACTTCCCGGTAACATCCCTAAATCCAGTATTTAGGTGTGACCTGATGACCTAAAAAGACCTGGACACTACAGCATCACACCAGCAAAGAAGACTGCAGACACCAACTGACTTGGCCACAGCCCTTCCGACCTGTCTGCAGCCTTGGACGATCCTGTGCCAAAAGATGACACCCCTGCCGGACTCTACCTCGACGCCTGCAAGTTGAATCCAAAGACTCCCCCTGACCGTGACCTGCCCGGTAAGCTGTTCCCGATGCCAAAGGACACCACTGCACCCGAAGCCCCTGGGCCTAGGGGAGCTTGACCAACGGTGTCCCTACGTCCCGTAGCATCAGCGGCAGCTTTTCTTCGGGCAGCCTCCTGGCCAGCGCCTACAGCCTCTTGCAAAAACTGATCTGCCCCATTGAATTACATTGGGCGCCTGACGCTGTGTTGGCACTCTGCACCTGGCCGTCACTGAGCCGCAGAGGGTGTAAGTTTGGTGTTGCCTTGTGGTCCCCCCTGTACTTACCTTAACTCCAGGAGATCGACCCCAGACTCCGCTTTACTCACCTGTGAGCAGCGCATCTTCAATCACCCCCAGTCTCCATTGGTTAACATTGGGTACCTGACCTGAATTTGACCTCTGCACCCGGCCGCCCCTGTGCCGCTTGTTGTGCATTCTTCGTACCAATTCGAACTTTGCCTGGTGTTGACCTGAAACCCCTGAAGACTGGATCTGTAAGCAGGGCCGGACTGGCCGCAGCAAGCACCTGGCGTTTCCCCGGTGGGCCGCCAGTGTGGGGGCTGGTGTGGATCCCTGGAGGCCGTTTTTGTTCCCAGGGGCCGGTTTTGCAGCATATCGTCCCCCTGTAACAAAAGCAGCAGCGGTGAGACGGGAGTGGCGATTTCCACTAGCACCCCAGCACCTCTCCAGGGGCTGGCCGAGCTGTTTGCCAAGGCCGGTGTCGGTTTCCCAGTCTGGCCGTGTCTGTAAGTTGTGTACCTACCTGGAAAACTGCATTCTTGTTTTCCTCCATACATAAACATTGCATAGCCTGAAAAGTGTCCACTTCCTACACCGTCCTTCTAGAAGATAGTTGATATTCCACCACTGCAGAGTGGCAAGCTTGACAGCTGATCAGAACTAGATCTTCCAGTTGACCATCCGCTTCTGTCCATTGATGCGCTAAGCATTGTTACAACAGGCGCAAATGGAGTCTGGCATGGGGGACTATGGCTATGCATGATGCCATGGTGTCTAGGAGGCGCATGACTGTTCTCACTGTTATTTGCTGATGAGGCTGAATCTGTGGAATAAGAGTTTAGAAGGATTGAATACTTGCAGCATTTGGGTAAGCCATCCCCGTGTGTGAGTTGAGGGTGGCTCCAAGGTAAAGTTGTATTTGAAGAGGTTGAAGGTGGGACTTGATTGCATTGACTGTGAAACCTAGTTGGTGAAGTAAGTTTATGGAAGTTTGAATATGTTGAAAACAGCTCTGATAATTTGTACTCTTGATGAGCCAGTCGTCCAGATAAGGGAAAACATGTATATTTTGCCAGCATAAATGAGCTGCTACTACGGCTAGGCATTTGGTAAACACCCTGGGGGCTACTGTGACCCTGAATGGAAGAGCTTTGAATTGAAAGTGTTGTCCATTGAGCACAAATTAGAGGTATTGGCGATGTGCTGGATGAATTGGAATGTGTAAGTAGGCGTCCTTTAGGTCCAATGCGGCCATGAAGTTGCCTTGTTGTAGCAGTGTAATGATATCTTGAGGAGTAGCCATGTGGAAGTGCTTTGATAGACTGTACCTGTTTAGGGGTCTGAGATCCAACATTGGCCTTTTTAGGAGGCAGGCTTTTTATGTAGGGTACCAAAATCACGTATACTATGTAGAAAATCCAGACGACCCTTATTGGCTCCCAGGGATTAAGTTAATAATCAAAAATGCTCTCTTTGTGGTAGTGTGGGCGAGCGGTTTAGGCTTATCAGAGGGAAGTGTTGAGCATTTGTTGCACTTAGGTCAATTAATGAGAGGCACACTCAATAAGAAATCCAAGGTCAATTTAGAAAAATAACATCTTCTTGAATAATTTAAGACACCAATATTATTGGACTCAGGTACGTACTTTAGACTTTATCAAATAGTACAGAATAAACAATAGAAAATGGCAGCTGTCACATTTGAGGCATGCGCCTCGAACATGGTAATGATATCCTATGGGAGAAACATTCACTGCAAAGGTGCACTTACTGACAACTTACAGGACTGTTCTTCTGGACTTAAGGTAAGTAGGGGGAAAAGGTCCAAGAAAGCACCAATAGTTCAAGTTTACCTGCCTTGGGGTGTCTGGGTGCAGAGGTGCTTTACGCAGTGGTTGCCTCAAACTCTACACGCTAAAGTCACTGGGGCAAATTACCTGCAAGAAAAGGCTGAAAGGGGGGACTTGGGGACCAGTCCGGCAGAACCCAAGGCTTGGGGTTAAGATCACATGGCTTGGTTAAGATCATTTACTTCTATGAACGCTCACTGGATGACTCTCGAAGGTGCCCATGATTCCTTCAACTATACCATTGGCTTGGGGCCAGAGAGGTGTACTCTGTTGGTGCTTGACAGATAAGAAATTTTCTGACCTTTCTGCTGTTGAGGGGTGGGCCATTGTCGGATTTCAGGAATGCCCCACGCTGCAAAGATATCATCAAGTCGTTCTATGACATTGTCATGGGTAGCCGAAGACAGGTCTCCTACTAAAGGAAAATGCGAATATTCATCGATTGTAGGAAAGTGTCACTTCTTGACATGGTCACCCCCACTTTTTGCTCACTGGTACCAATGTTGATTGGTAGTGCACTGGGTTCCTTCTAACCTGCTAACCAGGCCCCAGTGTCAGAGCTCTTTCCCTAAAAATAAGACAAATGTTCAATCGTAACCCAACTGGCAAGGATTTTAGCACCTTTTTTTCATTTTTTTTTTGTTTATGTATTTTACAAAGCACATTCTATATTGTCACAGATGAGGCTATATTATAGCGGACATACAAAAGTATAGTCATGTGCTATTAACTACCAACTAACAAGGCAAGGCAGACATTATTAAGATGCAGGCTTGCTACTACGTCACTTAATCGTGAATTATCTATAGCATACATGTAAAAGACAGAGCATATAATTGAGTTTAGCGCGTTGACAGTTCCCACATTGAGCAAGATAAAACCACTGTGTTCCAGGTATCTAGGCCATCTTACTTATAAGAGGTTACAACCTATGCAAATAAAGAAAGTAGCAGCAATGCAGATTCCGTTAAGATACAGTTCAGGGGTTTCCTCCCTCCGGCTCCCCTGTTTCCTTCCCAATCAGGTATTGCTGGTATAATCCCCAAAAGCCCTTGGGGCGGCATTGCGGTGGAAGTAGCTCGTTATATACAGCGGACTGTGTGTTACAATAAAGCATGTCCGCGCTCCATTCCGTAATAAGAGGTACAGGACCATTCACCCTGCGCATGGCGACTCTACGCTTGGCTAGCAATAATCCCATTGCTACCAATTTCCTACAACTGGCTGTTACCTCCCTGTCATATCCCAACAGAGCAACCAGCGGGCAGGGTTCCAAAGGCTGTCCAGAGACCTCATCCCGGCACCGAAAAGACCTTCTCCCAGAACGCCAGTACATTAGGACATTGCCAAGCCACATGAAGGAACCCGGTGTCCTGCTCCCCACATCTGTCACATTTCGCGGTACCCCTTAGCCCATAACGACATGGTCTTTTGGGAGTGTAGTACACCCTATTAATGTATTTAAAGTGAATTAAGTGGTGCCTGCCATTCAGGGACACACACCTTGTAGCTTCACAGCAGTACGACCAGCACTTATCTATAGGGGTGTCAAGATCTTGCTACCATTCTTGCCTGGCCTTATGCAATTGTGCCTTCCTGCGCGGAAGAATATAACACAGATGTAAGTTTCACAGGAGTGCCAACGCGTATATGTGTAAGCGCGGGCAGTGTGGGGGGTTCCTGCATGTCATCCCCTACAAGTTCCTGCCATGCATGTTGGACCCTGAGGAATTGAAAACTATCCAATAGCGAGAAACCCGGTAATTCCACAGCCAGGTCCTCCAACTACGCACCTTTTCACCCTGGAAGAAGTCACCCAGAGTAAGAATGCCTAATCTCTTCATCGCACGGACCACATCTTTTTCCCTACCCGTTGGGAACCAAGTACACCAATCCAACGGTATAAGCGGGAAGTACAGAAGCATGCCTGCCTAGGTGTCTAGGACCCTATGCCACGCGTGAGCAGTGGAGTTCAGAGAGTCCAGAACGCTATGTCGACGAGAGGGGGGCTTAAATAGAATCTGTGCAAGTGGGTCCGCAGCAATTCTCCCAATGAACATGTGGGGCAAGTCTTGTGGACTATGTATCCAATGGTATGCGTGTGAGGCTTGAGCTACCCTGTGGTAGAGTTCTAGATCTGGTGCTCCCAAACCACCAGCTGAGTACGGGAGGGTCAATATATTCCTACAAACCCTCGGCTGCTTCCCGGCCAAAGCAAGTTTAATTAGGAGTGTGCACAGCCTTCCAAACACGCTGCGTGGCAATAATATGGGAATATTGACAAATAAAAATAAAAAATCGGGGCAAAATAACCATCTTCATAAGGGAGATGTGCCCTAGCAAGGAGAGGGGGAGCCCTATCCATCTATTAATATCATCTTCCAGCTTTGAGAGTGCCGACCCATAATTTTTTTCTATCACTATGGAAGGGTCCGTGTAAAATTTGAATCCCAAGGTATCGGACCAGGTCCGAAGTCCACTGCATCGGGAAGTCCATCGTGACTGGTGGTGTCGCGGGAGCTAGAGGGAATATTAGTGATTTCGTCCAATTAATCTTAAGGCTGGAGACCCTCCCAAACTGTACTACCTCAGTCAATATGGGATTAAGATGTAACTCGGGGTCCCGAACATAGAGGAGGGAATCGTCAGCGTATGCTGAGATTATTAATGGGTATCCTGGGAACCGTAATCCTCTATTATTGTGGTATTTCCGTAAAGCACAAGCCAAAGGTTCTGCAACCAGTGCATATAGGAGAGGGGATAGCGGGCAGCCCTGGTGAGTCCCTCTAGAAATGACAATAGGGTCCGTGACTGCTCTACCCAGTCGTATTCTAGCTGTAGGGAGGGTGTTTAGTGTCGCAATTAAGTATAGAAAGATGTCACCCACTACAATTCTCTTCAACATCCTCTTCATGAACGCCGACTCAGAGTCAAACGCCTTCTCAGCGTCGAAAAAGACTGCTGCGGTTTTGATCCCCAGGTCAAGACTTTGAATTGTACCAAATAAAGTTTGCAAGTTTAAAGTGAGATTGCGGCCAGGAACAAATCCAGCTTGTTCCGGTCGAACCACGAGTTGTACCAGCGGGGCGAGGCGAGAGGGTAATATTTTAGCATATATCTTGGTGTCGATGTTCAGTAATGATAGGGGTCCGTAAGAGGAACAGGCTTCAGGTGGCTTCCCTAGCTTCAGCAACATAATTATCAAGGCCTCTCTCATCGAGGGGGGCATTGTTCCGGATTGAGCCATTCTTTCGTACAAGGTCATTAGATGGAGGACCAGCAAGTCCTGGAAGGCCCTATAAAATGAAACTGTAAGCCCATCTATACCCGGAGCACTGCCAGCGCGCATAGACGTAATTGTTGCTTTAACCTCACCCGGCATAAGCGGAGCCATAAGGTGCTCTCTGTGTGTATTTGTTTACCATGTCATTTGGATGTGTGCCAAGTAATTCTGAATATCATTGTCTCCTGGGGGGGGGACGGGGAGGTGTAAAGCCGGGAGTAGTACCAATTAAATCGATTAAAAATATCTTGTCTATCGTGAAGTGGGAGACCATCTTCATCTAGGATTTCAGTGATAATATTTACTTCACACTTAGGGCGTAATAGGGCCGCTAAGGTAGCACTTGGACGTTCCCACTCTCCATAGACCCTAGCTGTGGCATATTTCCCAAGGTGCTTAACCTCCCTATCCGCTGTATCTTGAAAGTCTTCGAGCGCTACTTTAATAACGGCCAATACCTTTGCGTCACCAGACCTTTGGAAGTCCAATTCAAGAGCTGAGATCTCTTTCTCCAATTTCGCTAGGCGGTCCATCAGCGACCGAAGTACTCCAGCATGCTTAGAAATTACTATGCCCCTAATATACACTTTGAATGCCTCCGAAATGGTGGCGAAGCTATCTACTGACCCAATGTTTTTTTCAAAGAACACTTCTATTGCCGCAGAGATTTCTGCTGTGAAAACAGAGTCCATGAGTGAATAAGGCGGAAACCTCCAGAGAAATGCTGGGGCCTGTCTAATGGGGCATTTTAAGCCCAGTTGTATGGGAGCATGATCTGAATAAGTACTAGGGTGAAGGGCGCAAGCCTCCACCTGCAAAATTAGGCTCTTAGATACTAGCCAACAGTCGATTCGAGTGTGAATGTCCTGGGGGGCGGAGTAGTGTGTGAAGCCTGCCACATTAGGAAAAGCTGCCTCCAAACATCCACCAGGTCTAAACTCGCCATGAGATCAAGGATAGCGGCCGCAGAGCGACTGCGTGCAGGCCCCTTGGAGCGATCTCGAAGCGGGTCAAGGACACAATTAAGGTCCCCGCCCAACATTAATGGAGTATCCCTATGCCTCATCAGTAAGACGCTAAGTCTGTGAAAGAAGTGCGGGTCTTCGTAATTTGGACCATACACATTCACTAGCCTAACAGTTAGCCCGTCTTTCTGACAACGGACAACAACATATCTACCAATTAAGTCTGACTCAATTAGTATGCCTGACTTTGGGTTCACCCACTTAGTACGCCTCTATTGTGTGACGTAAAACCCGCTGCGCTGACCCCTCCCTGAAAAAACCTTTGCGACAGCAAGCGAGTCTCCTGTAATAAAGCAACATCAATGGAATACCTCTTTAGATACGCTACTACCCTTCTGACTTTTCTGTTGTCGTTCAACCCCCTTATATTCCAAGTCAAAAAACACACTGTGCTACCCATTGCTGCAAGAGATGCAAACTGCGCCTTGCTCTCAACAATGTCGTACACTGGCACATTGTCATGCCCGACATATAGATGGAGTTACATCGCCGCCGGTCTTCATGTCTTGCCTCGCCTAACAAACGCCCTCCCACCCACGCTTTGCAAACCACAACTGTGCATACTCAGAACCCACACTCCCCCCCCCCCCCCTCATTGGTACCCTCGCATCTAGAGAAGCAGGATAAGAGGTATACCTAATACAGTTGCAACCCAACAACAATCCCCGTGTGGAACACACTGTGATTGCAGATGTCACCCGGCTCAGAACCCTACTGAAGCCGACCGGCATCGCAATTCTTGAAATATAAAGAGTAAAGCTTATGTTAGAAATCCTCCCCAAAAACAATACCTTCAAATGCATCACCTTGCACATAAGGCTCACAGAGAGGCATCTATAGTGAGAAGAACTGTTGCAGTGAATGACAAAAAAATTACACAGCACTCTATATAACTTGGTAAGTGCCAAACATTATTTGAGCGTGGAGCACAGTGTTCAAACAGTTCAAACTCGGAGTTGGTTCAAGGCCAGCGGCAGCCCCGCCCGCCTCCCCCAGACCACAACCAGACTATCAAAACGAGCACACTCAATAGCAAGTAGTGGGAATCCATGCCATGAAATAGCAAAGTCTTACTGGGAACATCAGTGCCTTATTCTTTTCCATGAATGGCCTCGTCTTCACTCCTGTTTTTGGAGCGTTCAGAGTCCCTATGTTTGATGAATTGCATCACTTGGGACGGATCTGTAAAGATGTGCGACTTTCCGTCAGCAGTGACTCGTAACTTTGCTGGATACAACATGTTGTAGTCCAACTGATATTGCAGGCACGGCTGTAAAACAGGAGCACCTCTTCAGCGCCCGAACAGGACAGCTGCGAGTCGGATCCCGCTGTACACTCTTCCCTTACTCTATGTGTTGGCTTTGTAGCAAAATAGTCACTGGTAAAGCCTGGTGTGTCTCCCAAAAAGACGGGAATTAAGATGGAAAGAGCACTTGAGCAGCACAGCAGAACACCAATGCCCAGAGCACACCTAACTGGCAGGAGCGGGAATCCGCGTGGGGGCCCTCCAACAGATCTAGTTCCAGGCCATGATCCAGGCCCAGAACTGAAGCCCAAAGAAAACAAGTTACTTACCTGTAACTTTGGTTCTCCAGTATTGGAAACTTTCATAGATTCCCATGCTTGTATCATTCCCCGTCGTCGGAATGGGAGTCCCCGGTATACATAAAATAGCAATAGAAACCATTACCAAAACAGAAACCAGGCCTAGGCCCATTCTAGTTTTGTAACCTATCCACCTCTTTTTGTAAAACAGACCAAAGAAAATGAACTACCAATCAGATCAGCCTCACCCCTTGGAACCCTCCTGAGAGAAGCCCAGAGCCTCAGAGTTTCGTAGCCGTTGTGTAACATACCACTGAAGGTGCTAGAGGCTGAGCTTTCCCAGGGGAGGAGGGTGGGTCGCATGGGAATCTATGAAAGTTTCCAATACTGGAGAACCAAAGTTACAGGTAAGTAACTTGTTTTCTTACTCCAGTATTGGAACTTTCATAGATTCCCATGCTTGTATCAGAGTAGCTAGCAGTTATCAGCACATTTTTCGAACCATGATCATCATACAACAAAGAACAAAGCATTATCCCATTCACGATAATGAGAACTCCAAAGGTCAATAAACATTCCTATAAACATTAGAAATCATAAACACATGAGGTTCAAAAATGTGCAAAAGCTGAAAACAGTAAAAGATGGAAGGAGGGATGAAAGGGAAAGCTCACCAATACTGAAAGAGGTTCCTCAGGACTGCCTGGCCCACTGCTGTGTCACTCTGCGTTGAAGCATCCAGGCAGTAATGCCTTGTAAAGGTAGGAGTACTGGGTCCAGGTCGCTGCTCTGCAGATCTCCCGGATAGGAACTCCGGCAAAGAGGGCTGTCGAAGAAGAAACCGCCCTCGTGGAGTGAGCACGGACTCGACCTTCCAGGGGCTTACCCGCTGCTCTGTGACGATATTGGATAGCACTGGTAATCCATCGAGCAATCCCCTGTTTGAAAAGGGGAAACCCCTTACGAGGAGCGCTAAAAGAGACAAATAGTTGAGGAGACTTCCTGAAGTCTTTAGTGCGCTGCAGATAGAATTTTAAGCACCTCTGAATGTCCAGTGAGTGGAGTGCCCTTTCCGCCAGAGTAACAGGTTGAGGGAAAAAAGTCTTTAGAATGACCGGCTCATTCAACTGAAAGTCTGAAGGCACTTTCGGTATGAACTTTGGGTTGGTACGAAGTATCACTGTCCCCTTTTTAAACTGGAGAAAAGGCTCCTGAATGGTAAGAGCCTGCAATTCACCCACTCGTCTAGCCGAAGTCAAGGCTAGCAGAAGAGCTACCTTCCAGGAGAGGAATTTCAAATCTGCTCGGTGAATAGGTTCGAAGGGATCCTTCATGAGCTGGGTAAGAACCAAGTTAAGGTGCCAAAGAGGAGGAGGAGGCTTGACTGGCGGGAAGACTCTGAAAAGACCCTTGAGAAATTGTTTAATTATTCTTGCCGACCAAAGGGAAGGACCAGAAGATTTGCGTCTCAAGCGAGAGATGGCGGCAAGGTGAACTTTTATGGATGAGTGGGCCAGCCCTGATTTTGCTAATGAAAGAATGCAAGGAAGAACTTCATGCGGTTCCGAAGAAAGAGGATGGATACCCTCTCGTTGGCACCAAATGCAGAAACGCTTCCACTTTATCTTGTAAGTCTTGTTGGTACTTGGGGCTCGTGCCTGAGAAAGTACCTCTCTACATTCAGTTGAAAGGGTCAAACCGAGAAACTCTCGGTGCTCAGGAGCCATGCCGACAACTGCAGGGATTGAGGATCCGGATGCCAGACCTGGCCCTGGGACATCGTCAGCAGCGAAGGAATCGGCTGCAACGTAAGTGGAAGGTCCAGGGAGAGGAGATGCAGCTCTGTGAACCAAAACTGTCGGGGCCACGCAGGAGCTATCAAAATCATCTTGCAAGGTTCCGTTTTGAGCTTCCTGAGAAGCCTGGGGATCAGAGGAATGGGGGAAAAGCGTAAACAAATGCGCCTGACCAGGCCATCGAAAGCGCATTCCCCAATGATCCCGGATGGTGAAGCCTGCTTGCGTAAAATCGGCATTTCTTGTTCTCCGACGTGGCAAAGAGGTCTGTGGAAGGCCTGCCCCATAGGCGAAACACCTTTTCCAGAGTGGACTGGTCCAGCTCCCATTCGTGGCTGACCGATTTCAGTCTGCTCAGCGTGTCCGCTGTCTTGTTGAGAACGCCAGGAAGGTGCCCCACTTTGAGCGATATCCCCTGCTGGATCGCACATTCCCAAATCAATTGGGCTTCTTGCGACAAAAGATGAGATCTGGTGCCTCCTTCCTTGTTTATATAATGTATGGCCGTCGTGTTGTCTGTTTGCATCAGAACTGCAGACTGCTGTATGCGAGGAAGAAAAGCCTGCAAGCCCAGGCGAATTGCTCTGAGTTCCAGCAGATGGATATGTAACAGACGATGTTGGGGCAGCCAATGGCCACTGACATGAAGGTCTTGCAAGACTGCTCCCCAGCCCTCCAGCGAGGCATCTGTAGTTATGATCTGCGGAGCAGGGGTGATCCTGAATGAAAGACCCTGAGAAATGTTTTCTATGGTCGTCCACCAAGAAGCGGCGTCCCTCATGGAGACGGTAACGAAGATTTTGTCTTCGAAGGATCCGTCGACTTGGCGCCACTGCAAGTCCAACTCCTCCTGGAGAGGACGCATCCGCAGCCTGCAGTGAGGAATTAGAGGGATGCAGGAGGAAATGGACCCTAGGAGGGACTTGTAGAGGCGAACTGAAAGTGACTGTCTTCTTAACAGCAGGCGGGCCTTGCCCATCAGCTTTTCTTGTCTCTCCAGGGTCGGAAAAGCTTTGTTGCTGGATGTGTCCAGAATGGCTCCCAGAAATCTGGCTGTTCTGGATGGACAGAGAGAGGATTTTTCTGTGTTGAGAGTCAGCCCGAGATTGTCGAAAAGGCGTGTGCACGCCACGACTGATTCCTTTGCTGCGTGCTTGGTAGAAGCCTTCAGCAACCAGTCGTCCAGGTAAGGGAAGACCTGATGTTGATGTTTCCGTAGAAAAGCTGCCACCAGAGCTAAAACCTTTGTAAAGATCCGTGAAGCAGATCGGAGTCCAAAGGGTAGGACTTTGAACTGAAAGTGGCACTTGGCTACTGTGAAGCGAAGAAACCTCCTGTGGGCGGGATGGATGGGTACGTGAAAGTAAGCGTCCTCTAGATCCAATGTGGCCATGTAATTCCCTGAGTTGAGAAGACGAAGGATGTCCTGCAGAGAGACCATGCGAAATGATTGTTTGATGAGATAGATGTTGAGCTCCCTCAGATCTAGAATAGGGCGCCACTTTTCTAAAGTCTTCCGGACCAGGAAGAACCGGGAGTAGAAACCTTCTCCCCGCTGAGAGAGAGGGACCGGTTCTATCGCTCCTTTGAGGAGCATTTGATGGACCTCCAACCGTAGAAGACGTAGATGTTTTGATGCAGTGGCGCGAGGGGGCTTGGAAGGTGGTGTCTGAACAAATTCCAAAGTATGGCTGCATTGAATGATCTTCAGTACCCAACGGTCCGATGTTATTTGCTGCCAGTTGTGGAGGTAATTTGAAATTCTGCCTCCCACCGATGTCACAGGAGGAGAAGGGACAGCAGTCAGAGCCAGCAAGCCGCTATTGACGCTTAGAGGAGTCCCTCCCCTGGCGTCCTTTTCTTCCTCTGTTGTTCGACCTAGAGAAAGAGGAGGATTGATTTTGCCGCTGGTTGTAATTCGGCCGGTAAGATTGTGGCTGCGAACCATATGAGGAATACCGTTGCTGCTGGTATCCTCCTCTGTATGTTGTGTTACCTCTCCCTCTGGCTCCACGAAAGGGGACCTTGCGGTACTGCAGAGTCCCTAAGGATTTTGCGGTTTCCGTGTCCTCCTTAATATCCTGAAGCGCATCATCAACATGCTTCCCAAAGAGCGCTTCCCCATCAAAGGGAAGATCTAAGATCTTGTTTTGGACCTCAGGACGGAACCATGTAGCCCGCAGCCAGCCTTGTCGGCGAAGGACAGCAACGCCCGCCAAGGAGCGGAACGCAGTCGTTGCAATGTCCATTGCACAGTCAATGACTTCAGCAGATGTTATCTCACCCTCTTGAAGAATCTTTTTAGCCTCCTTCTTCCCATCTTCCGGCAACTGGTCCAGATAGGGGGAAAGGTCGCACCACATCTGGCGATCGTAGCGACCAAGTATCGCTAAGGCATTCGCAGCCCTGACCAACAGGCTGGACATGGAGGAAAATCTCTTGCCCGCGTTATCGAGGCGTCTGCCCTCTTTATCTGGAGGTGTCGTGAGGGGAGCAGAAGGATTCCTGGACTTCCTTTGGGCAGCCTGAGAGATGACAGAGTCCGGTTTAGGCTGGCTAACCAAACAAGCAGGGCCATCGTCCGGAGCCTTATATTTTTTCTCCAGGCGAGGCAGTACCGGAATCACCGTGGCTGGATTTCGCATCACTTTCACCCCTTCATCCCAGACGTGACCAACAATAGGTATTGATCGGACAGATTTCTTTTAAGGCTCCTTAAAGTCAAAGGAAGCATTCCGACTCTCTTACCCGCTCGCTCCATTAAATTATGGAAACCCCCTATGTCTGCAGGGGGGGAATCAACAGGTGCTGGTGAAGGAGAAGCCGGATCAGGAATGACATAGTCATCCCATTCTGTGTCTGGATCCGGTATGGTAACGTTGCCATGGTCCTCATCAGAGGTGTCATCCTGAACAAGAGGCACGATAGGTGGTGCTTCCTGGGCCACAGGTATAGGCTGAGGCATTTGAGGGGTAGCAGGCCGAGGAGGAGGAACGGCAGGAACTGGCACCACAACTGAAGCTGGAGGCTGTGTTGCAAATCTCCTCCTATAGTCCAGAAGCATAGATTGCAAGTCCGCTAGTAGGGAGGAAGGCATAGAGACCATCTCCTGTTGGTAGTCTTCCTGATAGTCTGAGGAAGGATCATAGTGCTGTTCCTCCACGTATTCCACATCAGAATCTGTGTCCTGACACTTGACATTTAATTGAGAAGGGCTATCCGCATAGCCAAAAGGACCGTCATCCTCCTCAGAACCCTCTTCTTCAAGGAGGAGTGCAGGAGGTATAGGAGTCACCCTCCTGGGGGAAGTCATCTCAGGTGTAATCTGGCGCTTTCTGACAGACTTAGAAATTTTTTCCATCGTCGACGAGGTCGACGGGGACGTCGACGCCATGAGAATCGTCGCCGAAGAAATGGACTTCGTCGACGCAGCCATCGTCGAGACCGTCGTCACCACAGCCGTCGTCGTCGACGTGCAAGCCGTCGTCACCATCGTCGTCATCGACGACGACACAGCCACCACTGGCGTCGAAGTCGTCGACGAGGAACCCTGAAGTGTCAGCGTCGGAGACGATGAAATCACGTTGACGGAGTCAAAGTAGAAGGAGAAGACTGTACCTTAGATGATTTTGTCGACGGAGTCGTCGTCGACGATGGGACTTTCTTCACAGATTTTACCTCAGAAGAGAGCGAGGAGGGCTTTTTGAAAGTCTTTGGAGCAGCTGGAGGAGAAGATGGAGGAACAGAGCTGGATTTCCTCTCAGACATCACTCTTTTTGACAGTTATGTTATGTTATCGTGTCTTGTAGAGCGCAACGGCTGCCCCAGCGAAGGGGCGTCCCGGCGCTAATGCAGGAAAGACTGACGGAACATACGAAACGGCAAGCACTAAGATGCAGAGAAAAGATAGGTCTTAATGGCCAGCATCCTTTACACCTCGGTGAGGAGATTCGCCAGGACTACGCCTTTCAGACCCATGAGAGGTCTTTTTTAAGGCCTTACTAGGACGTTCTTCAGAAGGCGAAGGAGACACTCTACCCCTTTTTACAGACCTTCTGGAAGATGTAGCAGAAGATGCCTCATCACTGTCACTAGAGACAGGCTCCTTTCTTGACTCGAGTTTCTGGAGCCAGGTTAGCAGACGCCCTTCACGGTCTTGCAGAGTCTTCGTGGAAAAAGTGCGGCATATTTTACAGTCTGCAGCCTTATGGTCTGGGTACAGACAGTAAATACAATCTTTGTGTTTGTCCTCCACATATAACCTCTTCTTAGCACAGGTTGCACAGGCTTTAAAGAGGGCTTTCTTCTCCTTATCAGACATCTTGACACGAAGTCTAAGCAGGTTTTGAAGAAAAAACTGGTGAAAAACTGTAAAATCAAGGTTAACAGGAAAAAACTGAGCAGAGCTCAGTGGAGACTCCCTTGCACAACGTGCGGTAGAAAATCTGAGGCTCTGGGTTTCTCTCAGGAGGGTTCCAAGGGGTGAGGCTGATCTGATTGGTAGTTCATTTTCTTTGGTCTCTTTTACAAAAAGAGGTGGATATGTTACAAAACTAGAATGGGCCTAGGCCTGGATTCTGTTTTGGTAATGGTTTCTATTGCTATTTTATGTATACCGGGGACTCCCATTCCGACGACGGGGAATGATACAAGCATGGGAATCTATGAAAGTTCCAATACTGGAGTAACTCACTTTGCCCCGCAGGTAGCAAGCAAGCCCAAAATGCCCCCGCTGCAGTCCTCAAGGAAAAGGTGTGTCCCAGGGCCCCCGAGGGGCCACAACTACCAGGGGAGCCACTGAAAGTGCAGACTCGTCCCTGCTCTCACCTCGATCGCAGAGGCAGCTTCCAGGGCGGGCCGCACCGCATATCTTTCCCCACGGTCGTCGGCCGAGCAGGCCCAGGAAAGGTGGGGCCAGCACCCGGGGCGTTCAGATGACGGCAGCGCCCTCAGAGGCAGCGACGGCCAGTCTACACGCCGGGTGCAGCCCAAACTCCTGGTAGACAAGCAGCGACCCGCCTCACAGCTCTGCGCAGCGCCCAGAGCACCGGCAGAGCGCCTGCTGCAGCCATCCGGTCGGCGATGCCGAGCACGTAGCGCGGAGGCCCCAAATCGGCTCCCAGCTATCTCGAGCGCCACGGGACACCACAAGATCCCCACAACCGGCTCCAGGGGGTGCCCCGCTGTCCAGCCTCACTGTGCCTTGCTTCTGTGGCGAGGAAAACAGCGTTATAGTCCGGATTTTGCAGAATTGCTGGCCGGAGTCGGCAGAGCGGCTCTAGGTCGCGGCCATCTTGGAGCCAGGCGAGCTCCGCCCCTCTCAGATTTTAGCACCCTTGTAAGGGGGATTTTAGCAACCTCTAGTAAATGGTGCCCTCGGTACCTAGAGCATTGGTACTAAAGAGGGTCCCTGAGGGCTGCAGCATGTATTATGCCACCCTCAGGGATCACCACACAAACTGCATGCAGACTGCCATTGCCGCATGTGTGAAACGGCGCAAGCCATTCGGAAAACACGACATGGTGCCATGCCCATGTACACTGCATGTACTGTATGTAAGTCGCCCCTACAGCAGGCCTTGGAGTGTGTTTATGAGACTGCTGAATCTGCTTTAAAGTTTAAAACTGTGTTTGGAAAGTGTATGTACCCCTCGTTTTTGGCTAGAAAAATATTTGTTGAAGTGCGCGAAAAGCAGTATTTAAGTGGCTTAGATTTTGGCCTACCTACAGGGTAAACTAGGACCAGCAAAGTGTGGATTGAGACTGTTTGTATCCAAGGAGATTCTGTCCTTCAGGAGCAGCTCACTGCCCTCTGGCCATCAACCTGTGCTTGAGGTCACATGCTCCTTAGATCAATTGTGTTACATCTGTGCTCGGATTGGCTGCTGTATCTGTTGTTTATATTGGGCTTAGGGTTAGGCTCCTGATTGGCTGATAGGTCCGAGGATCTGATTGGTCCCTGGGGTTAGTGATTGTTTAGGACTTAGGGCTTAGAGTTAGAGTTCTGATTGTTGGATAGGTCTAGGGCTGGGATTGGCTGTAAGGACCTTGTCTCCTATTGGTCCTAGGGCTAGCGTTCTGATTGGTTAGGTTTAAGGCTAGGGTTCCCATTTGCTAAAGGGGTCACCTGACTACTAGGGCTATTTAAGGTCAGGGTTCAGTGCGTCTCAGCCCAGGCGTTGAGGCTAAAGGCGGAGACAACAATGGCAGTTGCCTGTGTGGGACTGGTTGGCCCTAGGGCCAGAGATGCTTCTCTTTATTCCATTCACAAGCACCCAACTTAACCCATCCACAAACATTCACAACAAATGCACTCTACTCTTTTACTTCCAACAAACCCTAACCAGTTTTCATTGTCACAACAACCACCAAAGAACACCACAAACCACACTTATACACCCTTCTACCCCCAACTACCACATAATGGCACCTTTACTCACACACAAAACACCACTCTGTCCTATACCACTAACAAATCCACACATCGCCAACACAACCCAAATCCACACTTTACATAACTCTATCCCATCCAGACACACACTCCCTACTCATACAAAGCACCAGCTCTACTCTCTACTTTCACCTAACAGACCCCTTTCTATCACCACCAAACCTATGCTCAACCTTCCATCATTTCATCCACCAGCGCCCTCCTCCTCTTTTTTCCAAAAAAACACAACCACACAACCCTTACATTCCAATTTACCACACATATTACCTCTTCCAGCAGTCATATCTTACACACTTTTAACTATTGTCAATTCCCTCACACAAACCACATACACTCCTGTCCAAAACACATAACCACCCCTTTATCATTCAGCTTCCACTCACCAACAATACTTTACATACAAATACTTCTCAGAAAACAACTACATCATCTCCTCTAACTACCCCTCAAAATCAAAACATAACACACCAAAATCTCACACACAAACACACACTACCTCATAATACTGTGTCACAAACTAGAAACATACACCCACTCCCACCCTCCTGGCTACACAAATAATACACACCCTAAACCAATTCCACTGCCAAGCTTTCTCTCTTTACCCCACATCTAACACATATTCAGCAACTTTCTTTCAACTGTCTCTCATCCACTAGACAATTTAGAACCTTGCAACATGACCCACATGCTGCACCACAACCCCCAACTCATACACCTTCCACCCTAAACAGACACAAACAAAATAAACAACATGCACTCTTCACAACTTTACATCTCCATATCTACTGCACAACAAGGCTACTCTAAAAAAACAACACAGCTCACCACGTATCGACCATGGAACAAACTCAATTTTGAAGACTTAGAAACACAACTAACATCCAATACAGACCAAGTCACAATCAATTTCATTCAAAAACGATAGGAGTAGCTACAGGAAGCTTTTGATATCCTAATACCACTAAGGACAACAAAACAGGATAAAAGAAAAGGTACCTTGGAGAAATACAGAGCTAAAAGAGATAAAACAGTAAATTTGAAAGCTGCAGTGCACCTGGCTCAAAACAAACGCCAATTAAGACAAACTTCACCTACAGAAACTTAACAGATTATACAAGTCAGCAATCAAAAAAGCTAAGAAAAGATACTATTCATACAGAATTCAAAATGCTAAATGTGCTAATAAAGAATTCTATAAAAGTCTCACCGAAATTCGTAAAACAAATTTGCTAGAAGGAACTCATCCAGTTATTCAAAAAATCACAGACAAACTGCCAAATCATTATACAACCAAACCAGACACGTTGAACCACCAGCACCTACCCTTTTTATAAAATAAACCTCCAAGAGTAGGCTAACCCAGCCTCTGCATTCTTTCTAACAAATATCACACAATGAATTCATGGATCTAGTCAAAGCAAGTAAGCCTGCCGGCAGCCCTTCTGGCCCATGTCCACCACAAACTTTCAAGACAATTCTTTCAACTATCTCTGCTGCCACACCAGTAAGAAGAATCATCAACAGTTCCTTAACTACAGGAATATTTCCAGAAGACCTAAAAAGACCACAGTTGAACAGAACGGGGTTGCTGCACTACTTCTCTTGGACCTCTCAGCTGTCTTTTACACAGATGACCATGACAAAGACTCTATGAAGTCGGCATAGAGGGGACTGCTCTCTACTGGATCACATCCTACCTTCAACACAGAACAAATCTCATCCATACCCTCCCTTTCTCATCCAAACCGTACTTCGCAAAAGCAATGGTCCCTCAAGGCTCTAGCATTTTAGCCATGCTTTTCAACATCTACATGAAGTCATTACCGGCACTGATCAAGCATTTTCACCTCACATGCTATAACTATGCAGATGACACACAAATACCCCTCAAACTGAAAAGCCCCAAAAGACATTGGAAACTCACAAATTTCCAGCTGCCTCAGAGCCATGGATCAGTGGAGTCCATGGAGCCATCTCAAATTGAATGCTTCCAAAACATAAATACTCAAGTGTGGCGATTGGAAAAATTATGACCCACTCACCGCCTGGCCTGACTACATGGGAACACTGCCTTAAGTATCTAAGGAAGTAAGAAACCTTGGAATTAACATGGAGTCCAAGCTATCAATAAATGCTCAAGTGGACAAACTAGCAAGATCAAGCTTCATTACTATAAAAACTCTGCAATACATCTTCTCCCATCTGGGATTTCCACACAAGGTCCAGGCTACTATCGCTCTACTGTCTAAACTCGACTACACCAATAGCCTCTACCACAGATCATCTTTAACAACTATGAAAATACTACAAACGGATTCAGAACTCTGCTGCCAGACTACTCCTACATGTAAAAGCCACAAGCCCATCTCTCTCCTGCCTTGAAAGCCCTACATTGGTTACTGGTTGCCAGAAGATCCATGCGAGAAACCGGACCGGTTTGCAGTGTTCCCCCACTTTTTGCCCCAATTTTGACCACTAGAGGCTGGGTTTCTGACTATGACTGTGCCCTGGGCTCAGCTAACCAGACACGGGGCTGTACTCTGCGTTAAAAGTGCATGGTAATTTGGTATAATTACAATTGGGAATGACAGACCATGTAAGTCCCTAGTAGATAATAAGGCAAGGGGGAGTCAAACTACCTATAAGCCCCTAGTATATAATAGGGCAGGGAGGGTAGAGGCCCTGTACATTTCCTGCACTGGAGCGTGTGCTACTGTGGTGCCTGCTGTCTTTTTAAATGCCAGCCTTACAGCCTGCTTTTAAATTGAAATGATATGCAAATTCGACTGTGGATTTAAAAGTATTTCCAAAGTCTCAAGCTAGCTTATGTTTACATTTAAGTAAGGCTCACAGTTTTCCGATTTTACTTATTTTTACAGATAAATACAGACAGAAAACAATATGTTTACCGTCTGTATTTATTGTTAAAATCAGGAAAATGCTGAAAATTGTGCTTCTAATGACTGACTTTCCATGCTGTCTACTGCGAATTCCAGGACAATAGATGAGCAATGAGACAGCATGGGGAGTTAAAAACGAGTTAAGATGACTTTAAATACAGGCATATGTTAGAATATATTTGTAGTAAATTGGGAATATTTACCTGTGGTTGTAGTGTTTTGCTACATTTGCCTGCTTAATTTGCTATAACGCAACAGGCATCACAGCATGAGTGCATGTTTATCAGTTAAATAAATGTGGAAATGTACCATTTTGTACAACATTTATTCACAAACCACAAAATAAATATGGATAAGTACTAATAAGATGGCCCAAAAATAAATATTGATAAATACAGACAGAAATGTTAAAAAATAAAAATAAAAAAAAGACATAGAACCAGGAGCACTACATACAAGTCACCCCTAACGTGTCCCCTAGGTGCCCTGGGGTAGGGTGCATTGTAATTACAAGTAGGGACATTATAAAAGGTGTTTTATAAGCCCTGGTTTGGGAAAATCTGCCAATTTCGTTTCTCCCCATTGTAGTGAATGGCTCTATAGGCTAACATTGTAATATTTTATTGAAGTTTAAATATTGTTAGGAGCCATGTAAAAAATATACTTCAAGATGTCAAATTAATAGTGGAGATACACCAAACAACTTGCTTCTACTGGATTTGCAATAATTATTACAGGAAAGTTTCTTTTCTGTGAGCCAAAATCCAGGTTTCCAGCTGCTCTCTCCTGGTTGGCCAGCCTGCTCCCAGGCTGTGCCAGCACTGCCTGATGAGGTGTGAAGTGTTCTTTCAGAGAACACAATAGGTTTCCTGTGGGCAGTGCAGTACAAGCTGCAGAGCAGATGGCAGGAAGGGGGTGAGGGGTAGCCAAAGGGAGAATGTCACTTTAGGACAGCACAGGCCCACCACCACATCCTTCTTTTTCAGCTACACAGGAGCCTCTGTAATTAGATTACGTAGAGGGTTGGAAAGGGAGTGTTTCGGAAAATTGGCCACACCAGTAGGTTGGGTTAGCCTGATCCAGTTCCTCTGGAGAGAATTCCTCCAGAGGATGTCTCAGATTAGCATCTCAAGGTCAGAGGCTTCAAATCCTCTACTGCCTTTGGAATGTAACCCCGGCTTCTCCCAGACCTGTGGAACGCCACCCTCCTGCCCCAGGCCCATTTGTCACAAGAGCAGGGGGGAAATTAGATAGTCAGAAGGCCTGTCCAACTTACAGGCTAGGCACACCCCTAAGGTGGGCCACCTGAAATGGACAGTTGAAGAAGGGTATCACTATCTTGGTTTTGGTGAAACTAGGAACTCTGGGTCAGGATTATGCCCACTCCTAGCAGGAAGTGGTCATACAGCACCAATACCCTGGGTACCGGAGCACTTGCAGCAACCAAGGCTTGTTGAGTGTCCAGCTCGGACACCATTGCGGTCAAAGCAACCTGCATGACGAGGGACTTAAGGACCAACGAGGCCGATACCAAGAGTGGCCCTGCTTTCTTCTTTTCCTCCACAGGTATAACTGAGAACAGTGAGAGGCTCCAATGCAAATGGCCAGCCGGCCAAACACCTCTGCACCAGAGCCCCCAGGCTGCGGACCAAGGCAACCGACTGTGCCCCCCTGCCCCATAAACCCTCATGAGCCGAGCCCCGCCCCCCCCACCCCCCCATTGGGTTCTGTCAGACTTGTCCCCCCTTGCAGCCTTTGTTTTCAGGTACCCATTGACTTCAACGGTGTAGCGCTCGAGGCTACCAACCCGACCAGCACCCAGACACGCCAGGGCAGGTAAACTAAAACTGCTGGTGGTTCTTCGGTCCCCTAGCACCTCAAATTCCAAAGGGCATCCCTGTTTTTTGACTACAAGTATCTGTTTGCAGTAGATGTCTTTCCTCCCATAGGATAACTTTACCACGTTCAAGGCTCATACCTCAAAAACCATTATTTGTGTATTTCACTGTTTTCTTGTAAATTCCAGAACTCAAAACGAAAGTACTTACCCAATTCGGATGATCTTGGTGTCTAAAAATATATGAAAATCGGTGTTATTTTAATAAATTGGTCTCGCAGTTCTTCTCGAGTGTGTGTACCATTTATTGACTCTGTGTGTGCAACAAATACTTTAAACTCCCCTCTGATATGCCTAAGCTGCTACCCACCCTACCACAAATAGAGCACTTGGGATTATTAAATTAAGCCCTGTAAACCAATAAGGGTCATCTGGACTTTTTGCATGGTGTGCCCTTATATTTGCCGACTACATAAAAAGCCAGCTTCCTAATTCGAGGACTATCATGAGATGGTGTCCATTTCCTAATGGTCAAAAACAGTCAACCGCAACTCTCCCCCAGGCATGAGCAGGAAGGTCAGACACAGTCATTGTGTGTTGGGTTACCTTAGGAGACAAGCAAATGTGGTAGAATGTTTCTCGTGTCGTTGAAGGTGAGTAGATTCTCTGTTTCTCGTACATGGTTGTCGCTGCAGTTATTTTTTTGCTTTGTTTGAGTAATCGCTCCATATTTGTGGCGTTTCCGCCGATCGCTTCACTGGCGGTTTTGGTGGGCGTTTTAAATATGCTTTTCTGCAGGGCCTTCACTGCGTTCTTTGACCATGTATGGGATGGAGCAGGGCCTTGTCTCCACATGTACCAGTCGCAGGCTACTTTGCATCGATTTGAGGCACACATGGCATTTGCGCACAAGCAGTTTGCCATACTGTTGCAAACTCTCAGGGAGAGCAGCCTTGCTTTCTTCGGGCACATATCCCCCTACTCCTCGCAAGATGGATCGTCTTCCCCAGCCCTGGAGCATGCAGAGAGGTTACACCACATGGGAGCTGTAGTTAAACACTTCTTTATTCCTCAGCATACACTCACGTACTGCACATCATCTCATACTCGAGCATTAACCACACCCTAACACCTCCCCACATACGACGTAGTTCCTGTGCAGAGTCCGCCTCAGAACCACGGGGGTCCTGGTACGCACAACAGCAATATGCTGCAGTATGTATGCCTTCTGAAGATACATTACATGAGAGATGCAGTACAGCACATGCATAATGGAGGCAAGTGCTTGTGTGAAGTACAATACACGAAGGACAAAATGCTGTGCAGCGCACACAGCGAGTGTGTGTGTGCTGGCAGAGAATGTTTGCAAATAGCACATCCTGGAACAAGATAGAAAAGCTTCAGTGGTGAACAGAGCACGCAGACTGAATCTGTATGCTGAATGTATATGTACTTGTAATTGTACAATGCATGGAGATAACAGTGCTGGGAAATAAGTGTGCTGTGAATGTACACTGAGTAGGTGGGCCTGCATTGGTACATTACATAGAAGACCCTGAGTTCCTTTTTGGGAAACCCAGGCTCACCCAGTGGAGACATGAGGAGTAGCGGAATCCCCCCAGATAGATGTGTATTGCTGCATTCCTGTGAGCAGGGTGGGACACACTGGAGGAAGGAACCCTCCCTTTACACTTCAAAAATGTGCTCTTTGATTCAGTCACAGATCACAAGGAAGGGGTCTTTACACACTTCAGGAAGGGAGTTGGGGCTGACCAGGAAATCGTAAAGACTCCAAACCATCCACCATTCCATCACCAGACTCATCCTGGACCTTCCCCAAGTACCCATATTACTCCCCACCTAAGGTAGCTGCACTGGTTCCCGGTCATGAAACGCTAGCAGTTCAAGCTCCTCACAAACACATTCACTCTCCTATCTCAACCACTGCCACCACTTCCATCAACCCACCAGACACCTTTGCTCTGCCTCTCTCTCTCTGGCCAAAGTACCCCACATACGCAGAAGAAGAGCCAGAGACCGATCCTTCTCCCACTTCGCGGTAAAGTCCTGGAACAACCGCCTTCTCCACATCAGGACCTCCATGTTGCTGCTGGAGTCCCGAAAGAAACTGAAGACGTGGCTCTTCGACTAGCACTCTAGTCCCTCCACTGACCACAGATACTCAGTTATCACCTACCTAGCGTCTGGATACCATCATGGGGAATAAACTGCACTCTATAATTCCACTAACATAACATATATGGTAGGGAAGGGACCCTGGGATTAAACGTTTGATGCACATACCACTGAGGCGGACAGTCAGGTGTAAACTCTGATCATTCTCATGAATTGTGTTGTGGAACAATCACTTTCAGAATCTTGCCTACTGTGACAGACCTCTGTTCATGAGGAAAGAAGAAAAAGATAAGTGTCCACTTCAAAAGGAGCAGAACTCCAGCATAAAACTTCAAAGACTCAAAATTACATTTCAGGGTCTGAAATGGATTAAAAGAAGGTGAGGTTGAGACCCCAAAACTTTGTCATCTGCCAAACAGCTAGACAGGCTGTGAGAGAAGGGGAAGCAATGCAAGACTGCTGCCTAGGACTGGGAGCAAAGGCCTGCTAGTCTCCCAGCTGGGTGAGGGGACATCACCCAGGAAACCAAGATCACCTGCCCTGGAGTCTGCAGCACCAGCGCCTGCCTGCTTGCCAAGACTAGTGTGACCTTTGAGGAAGAGGAGCATGTTGGAGGGAGTGTGGGTCAAGTAGGGAGCCCAGATAAGAGTAATCCCTGAACGAGGTGTGAGGGAAAGGCTGTGCACCGATCGGTTCAGTGCCCATGTGCAAGAATCGGTTTGGAAACCCCTGTATGCCAGGAAAGGGCTGCCGTGGACTGAGCATGAGTTAAGCGCCGTGCAGGGCTGGACAAGCTTGTAACGCTGCGGTGACCCCATATGCCAGGGCAGGCCACTGGTAAAGTTGCTACAGTGAGAAGTGCAGAGACTCACAACTGTCTTGGCGAGGCACTTGCACCTGAGGAGCCTGATCTCGTACTGACCAGTACTGCTTCAACCCTGGATGCCAGGAGGAGTTGCTGGTACAAACGTTGCGAAGGATTCAGGCCACTGCCCGAAGGAGAGAATGAAACTACGTTCAGCAGGCTGGACCCGCATTGCAAGGGAACTGCCCCAGACTGACAACTGAGGACGGCCGAGGACGCAGAGGACAATGCTGCAACCTTCCTTGCTGGGCTTCAGTTGGGAGATGAAGAAAGGATTAACCCCCTCCCCTTCCCCACCACCACTGGGTAAACCCAACTCAACGCGTCTTTGCGTGCTGGGAGTTGCTTCGACAACCGAGAGAACTACGGCAGCACCGTTCAAGAGAGCAAGCCTGTGCCGCTGGGTGCTGCCGCGTGGGCCGCGGACAACCAGACTTATCAGAGCAGAACTCGCGGGTGCTTGCGCAGAGGGCACCGGCTGCATCACTGAACTCTTTCATGCTACGAGCGCAGGTAAGACGTGAACTGGGCTGGTTGGGTGATTCACTGCTAACGGTGCTGCAGCACCATAGAGACTCTTGACTAAATCCTGAAAAGTCAAATGGGAACTCTTGAGTACAGCCCGGTAGTGAGCATTCCCTGGATGCAACCTCCCAAACACAGTATACGAAGGAGGGTGGAACAGGGATCTGCCTGACCACTACTAGGGCCCGACCTCAAGGGGATTGTGTTGTTGCTTCTGAATGTTGCATCCCTTGCATGTGTAGAGTTAAAAATAAAACACTTCTTTTTTCTTATAAAAGCAAGCATTTGACTGGACATCGATTTACTGTTCGTACTGTTTGCACTTTGAGCTAGGAGTCATATCCACTGACCTCTATCTACACTTACATTCCAAGCAAGACTTCACTTCTCGACCACAGCAACCACTAAGAGTCATGTGCAGCATGGGTATTAGGCCCAGGTGAGCAGGATCCATATTAGGTTGGATCCCGGGACATCAGCAGTAAAAGGACTCAACTACCACATTTGAGCCCAGTAGCCCCTATATGCCCCATGGCCCAGTGAAAGGGGTTCTGACAGTAATTTAAGGGAAAACGGAAGGGTAAAGGTAAAAGTAGGGAAGGGTACATTTGGGGCTTTATCGTGGGTAAAGGAAGGTAAGGGTAAGTTTAGGGTTCAGGGGAGGGAAGAGGTAAAAGGAGGTTAGGAGTAAACACCCCCCCACACAAAACAAATATATCTATATAAATGTGTGTGTGTTTGAGGGATTTGCCCAAAAATGTGAGTGCGCGCATATACACACATGTATATAAATATGTATATATGTGTGCGCACACGTGTGTGTGTGTGTGTATATATATATTATTTTTTTATATTCCCAACAGTTTGCGGTAAGGTCAGCTTGTATCCAGAATGCTGGTGGTGCACGTAAAGGCGCTAGCCCTAACAAAATCCACCACTGACTTTCCCCTTCAGAGAAAGAAACAGCACTCTGGGATAGAAGAATATCACCACAGTTTATTCCATCAAAACTCTCCAGACAGGATGCGTTTCGGCTGTACAAAAGCCTTTAACACCTAAAGAGCGACTTTTTGAACACACTATATATACTTTTTTCTATCATAGACATAAACAAAATACTATTAGGTTCACTGCATGTAACTCCATAACAACAATTATCCAACACTTGGTTTAAAACCCAATTACATATGAAGCTGAAAGAGCTAGATACTGCCATTTGCATCAATTTTCATGTGTATGTCGTCATTACTTTCAGCAGTTCAAGCATACTATTGCACATGTAAAAATAACTTTCATGAACTCTCTTCGTTTGATGTCAGCACAATTAGCCACAACAGTATATGCATACTGATAAAGCAGTTCTTTATAGTGCGCTAAAATTCAAAGGTTTTCAAAGGACAAGGAAGTCACAATCTCAACAGTGATGGACACTACTATGATGGTAGATTCCTCCATAGCTTCCAATTCCTTAGGATACAAAGACATCTAATTCACAGTTTAACAATACAGAGCCAAAGAGTATTTACTGTAATATTTGATTTTAAACTCTATATCTAACAGTTATTAGTGTAGAAATAAAAGAGAGGTCAAAGATAGAGCCATCTTCCTATGAAATCAGAAATTGGAAGAAACATACCCAATGGCAATGTCCCCTACACCCCTGAAGACTAGTACAAGCCTTGAATTCACCATCAAGATGAGACTGCAAGTGGCACGGCTGTAAAAGACCACATAATGACAGGTCTATTGAAATGTAAAAGACTGCTAATCGTGTGAATGAAGGTGCACACGAAACTAGTTATTGCAGAGGCCCAAGTCATGGCAATCCCTTCCAGACCGCGATAATGTTAGCAAGAGTTTCTTTGAGGAATCCACAAAGCAGAACTGCTATAGGGCTAATGGAGAACTTTATAGTCCTGGAGCAGGAACCAATAAAGTGTGGCACCAACGTTCCAACACTGCACAATAACTTAAAACATTAAGTTGGAATATACAGTTGAAAGATTAGAAAACTTGAAGCTGAATTAAAACATGAGATTGGTGGTTTGGTCAGCTGAGTGAGATGAAAAGGCCTGAAGGAATCTAGTAAATATTTTATTAATAGAGAGATGAATAAAGGTAATGAAGGAAAGTCCATAAAAAGCAAAACGGAACTAAGAGTTCCTCTTAGAGATAATAACATTTGTGAGTCTTGTGAGTTGCATTACGGTTCATACTACATGAGGCCATGCGAGAGAGGACAAAAAGAGAAAAGTGAGGTTACCTTTCAAAAACTGAGCACAACTGACTTAGCAAACGTTAGCTGCACCACAGTTGAGAAAATAAAGGGATTGAGGAAACTGAGAAAGGCTTTTATCGGACAGGGGCACCAGTGCTTTTTCTTCCCCATGGAGGCAACGGATGGGCATGGACAATAAGACGTCACTCAGGTGAAAGCAGCTGAGCTTTGCTGTAGTGTGGTTATTACTTGAATTACTTATTGAAGGAGTTAACTGCACTGGCTCGCTAGGTTTAGCTTCATAAAAGAAATGACATTTTCCACATTTTAGGATGTAGATTGAGTTCTATACTTTCAGTGACAACAATTCTCTAACTGCAGTTTCATAATATAGCAAGTGAATATGTGGCCTCTACCCCATAACAGTCCTATGGCAAATGACAATAAAAAGCTTAAAAATGTTACTTTCACAACATGACTTGCCCAGGCATCCTGAAGAACAACATGCCACCATAACGCAGAAAGCTCACAGAAACAATTGCTGAAATAAGTCCATACTTTTACTTTCACCTTTACATTTAATTTAAGATGAAAAGCATCCTCGTGGTCTTAAGGTAAGCAGTGATTTCAAACTCACACTTTTTTATCTGTGGGAACCAGCTCTTGGACCCTGGGCAAAACCTAAAAGTAGTCTGGGGAGGAGCGGAGAGCCAAGCAAGATGGCCGTCTTTCAGGCTGTGGTCAGGGACATTGGCAAGCAGGCGGCAGTGCAGGTCTATTTCGAAGTCTAACCTGAAGGGTGCTTTGTAGCACTAGTGATGGAAAGCAACAAGCATCAGACTTATAAGGAGGCAGGAGAGCTCCTCTACCTCAATTAAGTATAAGATGGTGAGCGGACAGCTCACCTGGCACCAGCAGTGAGAAGGAACGTGCCGGACACTGTACGCAATTGAAAATTGAGCGGGAGCTCCGACGGAGGTATCGAGTCAGCAGCTAGATTGATGACATCCTGACCTGTCAGGCTGAAGGGATATGGATCAAGTTTCCAGTAATGGATCCGTTGTGAAAAACAAACCTAAATACCCCACCTGCACTACAAGAGTAAACAATTATTAACTCTTGTAAAAAAATGCCTTCATAAACTGAGCAAATATGGCATCTTCCAGGCAGAATCTGAAATATCAGAACACTTCAAAGATGTGTAACAAAAAGAGTACATTATGCCACTCATGAAACAATAATGGAGGTGTCAGGAGGACCTCTACAAAAACAAATTCTGAGCGGAGGATGGCCGACTGAGCACGGCATTCAAAGAAATCTAATCCTGCAAGGAAAGAATACCAACGGAGAAGATGGAAGGCTACTGCAAGAATTCCAGTCTTCTGGTGCAAATGGGGATACCAGGAATCACACTGTAACAGCTTTCATTCTTGTAGGAAATCCTAAGGAAAAGTGTGCACCGAACTTTGAGAAGGACAGGGCATGACTCAATATGGTATCTGTTAAATGGAAATTAGCCGACAATAACCAGAGCTAGCATCTGAATGATTCTGTGCGATTAATCTAGGAATCTACATCCGTACTATCCTGTATCTTGGGTGGAAAGCCCTACTGATTTCGGTGAGGCCCTATTAAAAAACATCAAAAATAAGTCCAAACGCTACAGATGGAGTTTCTGCTACAACAGAGTTTGGTACTCTCTTAAACTACAATTAGAAACAATGTCCGCCATTTACATGGGGTAGGTAGCACACAGTCAAAGAGGGCAGACAAATGAAGGATAATTTAGTTTGCCAAGTGAGGTTATCAAAATACATACAAGAAAATGTGTTAAAACTTAGTACTTCAAATTTCAGACAATCTAGCTTGACCACAAAAGTATTTTATTGCTTTTCATGTCCCAAATTGTTTGTAAACTTACTTTTGATTGCTTTGTGCTCTTTCTTTACATCTTTTTCCAGGTCATATCTTTTCCTGGGTTTCTCTTTGACTGGTTCGATTTTTTTCGATTCCTTATCATGCTATGGAACAGAAAAATAGTCATGTTAAGATCAGCTTTTATGCTTTCTCCCCCTCCCCCCAAAAAACGCACTCTATTTCAATAGTGATGCTACAAGGTTATGCTTGCAAAAGTTTCAATAAAAGAATACAAATTAGAACGATTTTGAATTCTACTTGGTTACAGATTTTCGCATAACAATCCGCTTTTAAAGACTGCCACATTAACAATGATTTTGTCCTCCATCAATCTCAGAATACTTCTGGCGTACTACAGAGTAAGCCAAGAGTACTCCTGACTTACTCTTGAAATTCAAGAGTAAATCACACCTACTCACAGCAAAACCTCTGTGAATCAGGCCCTAAATTTACTTCACAAGTCTTGTCATTTATGCATCACAAATTAAGTACATTCTGTTTTGATCGGCCCTGCACTGCAGCTCCATAATAAGGCATCAGTATTATCGTAAAGGTTGTAAGGGATGTGGTTTCAGCGGAATGAATATTTGAACAGCTAGAGCGATTGAGCTGGGATAGCCAGAGACAGCAAGAGCTGGAGTTAGAGGTAGAGAGATAGCAAGAGAGAGAGGTAGCAAGACAGAGCTAGCAAGAGAAATCAAGGGACATAGCCATCAAAATATAGCGAGAGATACAGAGAGGAGGATATAGAGAGAGAAAGGTAGAGACAGAGGATGGAGATAAAGAGAGAAAGTGAGCCACAGAGAGAAACAGAGATAAGAGAAGATAGAAACAGAGAGATAAAAAGAGAGACCGTGATGGACATACAGAGAATGTGGGAAAGAGAAAGATGGAGGCATAAAGATCTGCTGCCATTTGGGTGGAGAGTAAAGAAGGGTATGGGTACCTGTAATAAATGTTTTAACCGTCAGTTAATCAAACTGCTTGGATCTGCACTAATCCGTGGAAAAAAAATGATGTCCCGTATTCAATAGGATTAACACAGCCAATAAGATTTAGACAATTTCACGTTTTTGCTCGTTGGATTCAAGTTTAATTCACGGATTAATGGATCTAAATATACAGAGACAAACGTTATAAAATCTGCTAACTGTTTTGTAAAGTAAATAGCTTGGAAACTACTGAAAGGGTTTAAAGTAAACTACATAAATGGTCTAGTTTCTAGCTTCATACCTAGTTTCTGTTTATCAGTTGTTTACTGCAGTGGACAGCAAAAAATTCATATGGGACTATAAATGGAGGCTGTTGGCTATTGAACAAGGCTTGGAGCTGGCTGAGAACAAAGTAAGGGCATGAAAGCTAAAATAACTGAAATGAATGCCCCAGCGGATGGGGTGGTCACAAGTCAAGACATGTGCAGTGGACAGCATATGCAAGCTGCATGCCTGCACACAATTCTTGTGAAACCATTGGGGGTGTGGGGGGGGGGGGGGTCGAGGGAAAACCCTCAGAGGTAGCAAGGGACTCTTTAGTGCATTAGATGGGGAGTCTTTGCTGGGCCTCCTGAAGCTTCAGACAGCTGACACAAAAGCATGTCAAATGAGTATCTGCTCTGTTTGAAGCAGCGAGGAGACAATAATGCAGAAGGGGCTGCAGATGGGGTACTGTGATGGTGGTTCTTTGTTCATTGGAATGCAAGGAAAGGGCCTTGTGCATGGCTACTTGAAAGAAATCGGTAATGGCTGGGGATAACTACATTATTTACAGATTAGTCATATTTTATTTATTAAATGAAACCTTAAGATGCTTTAGCAACAGCACTGACCAAGACTGCAATTATTCTTAGTCCTTGTTTGTTTATCTTTTTGAAGTTACCCCTGCTCCTTTTACTTTGTCACAAGGTGGGATGGGATCAGGGGTCTTAACTGGCTCCACCCCACTCTGTGACAAAACTGGAAGCGGTGAAGGAAGGTGGCTGGGAGACTTTCACTCTTGGTGTCACTCACACCTGCTCTCTGTGAATGTGACTGATATCAGAGATATGCGTTAACAAGCTCACATCTCAGGATTTCATTAGCAGTGGTACAAAGGAAGGCAATATTGAGAGCAACAGTCCCAAGTAGCATCACAACCCATCAGTCATTCTTAACAACAACTTGGCCGTGACCGAAATCGAGACCTTCAACTATAACTCCTTCGAATGCCTAACCGCCAACATTAACTCCAGCAATAACAAATTACTACACTGCCATCTCCTATATCATCCCCCAGGCAACACCACCACATTCACTGAGCACCTGTCAGACCTGATTGCCCAATGCTCTCTCCGAGACAACAACAACCTAATTCTGGGCGACCTCAACCTGCACTGGAATGATAAAAACAGCCCACCAATACAAAACCTGAACGAGCTATTACTTACCAGCAACCTTACCCAGCACTGCTTAGAAGAAACTCATATCAAAGGGACAACCCTCGATGCCATCATCGCCCAACGCGACGCAATCACAATAGACCACATCCTACCGGTCGACTGGTCAGACCATCACTTAATCCTTTTCCGCATCACGCAACCGATCATCTGCCAACCTCCCATTCAAGACCCCCCCACATGGACAAGAAACCTAGCACAGATCAACATAGTCGACTTAGAAGAAAAAATAAGCACCCTCCTGCCCATCTCCCCAGACGGTCTTTCCACAACAGAACTCACATCCCACTACAACACAACTATGTCCTCCATCTTAGACCAACTAGCCCCCTGAAACTGAAAAAATCCAGGAACATCCCCTCCAGATCCTGGTTCAACAAGGACATTAACAACGAAAGGAGACAACTCAGAGCCACAGAACGTCTATGGAGAAATAATCCCTCCTCCAGCCTCTGCGAGAAACTCAAAACAGCAAGAAGGAACTACAAAAAACACATCAACAATGAAAAAACCAACTTCTTCTGCTCCGCTCTTGAGAATGCGAAAAATAGGCCAAAAGAACTCTTTAACATCATCAGGCAACAAACCTCCAAGACCTCTGCAACCCCAGTCCAGGCCTCCAAAGACCTGTGTGACAACTTCGCCAACTTCTTCAATGACAAAATCACCAAGATTGAGCTATCACTTGACATCAACCTCAACCCCTCCTGCAAAAACCTAGCCCCAACAGTCGAAAACACCACGAGCTTGCTCCCCACGAAAGCCTGGATATCCTTCAACCCCGTACCTGAAGCTGAGATTCTCAAACTAATCTCCTCCTCCAAGCCCTCATCCCACAGCCTCGACCCTGTACCTATCCAATTGTCTAAAAAGCTGAAACTCTCCCTTGCACCAATATGGTGTGAAATCATAAACAGCTCCTTGAAAACCGGCATCATACCAGACTGCCTCAAAGTCGGCCAAGTCACACCTCTACTGAAAAAGCCAGGCATAGACACCAACATCCTGAACAACTTCAGACCTGTTTCCACCCTCCCTTCCTAGCCAAAATCCTCGAAAAATGCGTTCTCCTTCAACTGAACCAGCACATTGACAACACCAACCTGCTTGACAACCACCAATCGGGCTTCAGAAAAGGCTGTAGCACAGAAACCGCGATCCTAAACATCGTGGATGACATCCTCAAGTCCCTTGAAAATGACCAATGCTGCTTACTCATCCTCTTAGACCTATCGGCAGCCTTTGACACGGTTGATCACAATCTTCTCATCAAGGCTCTCAAAGACCGAGTAGGTGCAGACGAGGTGGTCCTACAATGGTTCTCCTCCTTCTTACACAACCGCTCCCAAAGGATAAAAATCAAATCCTTTATGTCCGACCTACTCCCCGTCAACAGAGGTGTCCCCCAAGGTTCAGTGCTCTCCCTCAACTGTTCAACATATACATGGAACCCCTCACCACCATTCTGAAAAAAGCCAACATCCCCTTCCACCTATATGCAGACGACACCCAGATCTACTTGGAAACCTCCTCCATTAACGACATTCTAAGACTCAACAACACTCTTAGAGAAGTTCAACAATGGCTATCAACTAACCACCTCAAACTCAATCAAGACAAAACCGAAATCCTCCTCATCTCCAACAGAGAAGAAAACCCTCAAATCGTAGAGTGGCTGAAAGCATCGACGCTCTTAACGGTAATCTCACCCTGGCGAACTCGGTAAAATCGCTAGGAATCACCCTCGACCAAAATCTAAGCATGACCAAACACATTAAGATCTCCGCGAAGAGTGCCTTCCTCAATTTGAAGCTTCTCAACAAAATTAAACCCTTCATCCCGCCCATGGACCTCAAACAAGCCACCCAATCACTGGTGCTATCTAGACTTGACTATGGGATCGCAGTCCTCTCCGGTACAGCTCGTTCCCACTTAGCGCCACTCAAAACAACTCTCAATGCTGCTGCCAGAATGGTCACCGGAGTTAAAAAATATGACCACTTATCTCCCGCACTCAGAGAACTAAAATGGCTCCCAGTCGAAATGCGTGCCAGCTTTAGAACTGCTTGCCTCACGCACAAAGCCCTGCACACAGGGAAACCGGAATACCTGGCCTCCAAACTCAAGAAAGCTGGCCAGTCAAGAATCCTCAGGAGTTCCAACACCCTCTTACTCATCCCTCTGAAAATACGCAAACAAAAAACCGCGTCTCGATCCTTCGCTGGGAACGCACCGAAAATCTGGAACTCCATTCCAGTCGATATCAGGACTATCCCCTCCTTTATAAAATTCAAAAGACTCCTAAAAGACCTCTACCTCAACCGTGCCTTCCCGGACTGAGAACCAAAACGCACAAGCCTGCACTCTGCAGCCACCAGGCAATGTTCCACCACCTTACCCCCTCATGCACGGTACAGACCCTTGTCATTGTTCCTCCACTCCCTACCTCATTCCCGCTCCCTAACCCCCTCCTCGTTCACCTCCTTTCGGAGGGAGATTTAGCCCAAGACTTTGTGCACGCAACGAGACTACCTCAGACGCAACAAGACTACCTCAGGACCTCTCTACCTCAATGTCGCACAGCACACTGGGATTTTTGAACACTTATGCCTACCTTTGTCTCTTTTATGTGATTTCTCCCCTATATCTGCTGTAAAGCGCTCAGATACCCTCGGGACTGGCCAGCGCTATATAAAACCTCTTAAATAAAATAAATAAAAATAAATCAGACAATCCAATATTTAAAGTGAGCATGACAGGGCCTCTTTGTACATGATAGTCTGTGAAAGTTTGAGCTGTGGCAAGGCCTACAGTAAATCCATTTTCACATACTTTAATGACAACTACCCAGAGGTACTGCAACGTGTTTCTGTTCATGTAGTAAGGCTTGGGGGAAAAGGTTGTGACTGAAACCAAGTATAAGGCATTTTACTGCACATAAAGACTTTTGACAAAGCCAATCTGCCGAACGTCAATGGAGGAATACAAACTGTTGAGGATCGGACAAAATATAAACAGATCCACCGCACTTATTGAAATAACATTAAACAGGCCAAAAAGATGTATTATTTTTTTTTTTATTGTTTTTATTGATTTTACAAAACAGTGAGCCAGACAGCGTAGAGTAATAGAAGGATATATAAGCACATGGCATAGTATCACATGTGTACGACCAGTGTAGTATATTATACCTTTACAGCGTCGGACATCCATGAGTGTCCCCGTATAACGACACATAGTGGTCCAGAATCATTAAAGTAGATCTCTAACGGCATGTCAATACAGATTATTCTCAGCATTCTCACCTACATCAGGAGTTTAGCTAAGCAGATGATAATTTGTCAAAGCTATTATTATTCAATACAATTATAACATCCTAACAAAAACTGTTCCCCAACCTCCCCTCCCTCCCCACCCTCCCCACATGCTCGGCCATCAATATCCAACAGTAGTATTTGCATATCATCCATATCCATAGGTGTGTGTAACTCGGTTCTAAAGTCTGTCGTGGTTGAGCTGCACAGGCCTGCTAATTTACCCAGTATAGCACACAGATAATGTGAGGAGCCCAAGTGTCCCATAATCGTAGATAAAGCCCCCATGTAAGAGACCCAACATACCCTAGTAGGACAAAATATCTATCGCAGCATATTCCTCTAGCATTGCATACCAGCTCAACGAAACCGGTATTTTTCTTAGGCCTCTATATTCCTCTCTTTGTAGTTCAGTCCCCTCTGCCTTGCCCCATCTCAGCATTTGTGTGTGCCATTCCTGTAGGGACGGGGCTCTAGTGGCCTTCCATCGTGTAGTTATGGCTCTCTTGGCTAGAAGGAACGCAAGGTTAGCAAATCGTGAGGTAGGGTTACCCTTCTTTTCACGGGGTCCTAGACCCAGTATGCAGTATTCCAAGGTGTCATTCTGGCGCACTGGGGCCACCGCTGACAATATTTTGCATACTGTCGCCCAGTAGTGTCCCAATCTAGGGCAAGCCCATACCATGTGTACCAACCCCGCATTGGGTGCATGGCAACGTGGGCAGTCATCATTCACCCCCGGAAACATAGCGCTTAGCCTGTGTGGGGTCAAGTACGCCCTGTGTAGCAACATCAATTGAATAAATTTAAATTTAGGATAACGAGAGACCTTCTTGGGGAACCCCAATATAGTGTCCCATTCCTTGACTGTAAATGCACGGCCCACGTCCCCCTCCCACCTGTCGCGTAGCGGCTGTAATGAGATCGCCCTCTCAGCTCGAATCCCGTGAGTTAGCCATTTTGTCAGTCGAGCCCCATTGCCCATTAGGTATTGCATGGTAAGCAGTGTATTCATGGGTGGTTCATTATCGTCGGGCGACCATGTAATACGTATATATCTGGAAATATGTGCGTGCAATAGGAACAACGTATCGGGGGCACCATGTACGCGTACAAACGCTTCATGCGACATTAGTACACCCTCTGTAAAAAATTCCCCTATTGTGGTGATGTCCGCCTCGGTCCAAGCCTGTAGGGCACGGTTAGCGATTAGTCCTGAACGTGTGGGGATACCCAGCAGCGGAATGGTGGGGGCATACGGCGCCGTCCGTCCAGTGTACCTCACCGCACTCCGCCAATAAGTAATAGCTAGTTTCAGTAAGTGGGGTGTAGACGTCGATAGGAGGGCCTGTGGTAGTAAAAGCCTGTGGAGGACCCCCTTGTCCCTATCCCGTAGTGACATATCTAACTCGTGTAGATTGCGTCCTGCAAGCCAGTACGCCAGCCATTGCAGTTGGCTGGCATAGCAATACGCACGCAAATCCGGCACTCCCAGCCCTCCTTGTTTCGTGGTAAGTTGCAATTTCGCCAGGCTAATACGTCTACGCCCTTTACCCCATATCAGGTCTGTCACTAGAGAGTTCAATACTTTGAAGATCCGCGCGGGGACAAGCAACGGTAGGTTGGTGAAAAAGTAAAGGAGCCGCGGCAACAGCACCATTTTCGTGATGGCTATTCTGCCCGCCACCGACAGGGGCAGTGAGACCCAGAACTGAATTTGAGGTTTGAGGGCGGCAATCGCACATCCAGGTTGCCATCCAGAAGGTCCGTGTTATTGCGGTAGATTTGTATTCCGAGATATTTAAAGGTATCAGGTGCTATGTGGAAGGTCCAGGGACCGAACTGAAAGTGTCCGCTCTCCCCAGCGCCATCAAAGAAATATGCGTATGACTTGGCAGCATTAATAGCCAGGCCAGAAAGACCTTGGAATGACTCAAAAATGAAGGGCATTGGTTGAGGGTCTGCGTTCATGTCCTTGATGTAAAGAATGAGATCATCCGCATATGCTGAGACAGTGTGGGACGTACGACCACGTGTTATCCCCTGACAGGCTGCAAAGGTACGGAGTCTGTGTAGAAGCGGTTCCAACGCCAGGATGAACAACAACGGTGACAAGGGGCAGCCCTGCCTTGTCCCCCGTGCCACAGTATATTGTCCTGATATGTGCCGACCCGTGCGTGCCCGCGCCGTGGGGTTTGTGTATAGCAAGCGCACCCATGCTATGTATTCCTCAGGTATACCAAAACGTGCGAGAGCATAGAACATATAATCCCAGCGTAGGGAGTCAAACGCCTGCCTCAAATCAAGTGATATGCAGCCTTCCCCAGTTCCCGTGACGCGTGTACCCAGCATAACCCGATGCATCCGTCTGATGTTGAGTGCCGTGCTCCTACCAAGCACAAACCCACATTGATCGGAATGTATTAGCGCGGGGAGAAACTGACCAAGGCGAGTGGCCAGCAACTTACTCAGGATTTTATAGTCCGTGTTGAGGAGTGAGAAGGGTCTATAGCTCGAAATAAGCAAAGCATCCCTTCCGGGCTTTAATAGTGAAACCACTAACGCTTGCAATGTAGTAGCGGGGAGCCCGCCTCCCTCCAATGATTCGTGATAAAGACATTGCAAATGAGGAGTTAGCAAGTCCGTATACATCGCGTAAAATTCGACCGGCAGGCCGTCATTCCCTGGAGTCTTATTACGTGGTAAGGCCTTAATCGCCTGTCGTATTTCCGCCCCTGTTATTGGTCGTAGTAAGTCCTCACGTTGGCGTTGTGGGAGTTGTGGGATGCATAAACCGTCAAAGAATGATTCAAAGTCAGTGGCAGGAAGCCCGGGCGGTGGACCGTAAAGGTGTTCATAGTAATCTTTAAACGCGGTGTTGATGTCTAATTGCGTGTTCACCACCACATCCACACTGTTCCGAATTTCTAATATGGGTGTGGGCGAGGGGGCGTTCCGGACCAACCGTGCCAGCAATGGCCCCGACCTGTCAGCTTGTGTGTATTGCTTTTGCGTGTATAATCGGTAATCAACAACACGTAGCTCCTCAAGTAGCTCCGCGTATTGAATGTTAGCCTCTCGTAATTGTGTCAATTGTTCATTTGTCCCTGTAGCCTCCCCCTCCAGTGCGGCCAAACTGCCCTCTATCTTCGTAAGCCGCTCTATAAGAGCGAGTCTCACTCCTGTCTTGGTGGTAATTGCCACTCCCCTGATGACCGTTTTAAAGGCATCCCATTCCATCTGTCGGGAACTAGCAGACCCCGTATTTTCCGAGAAATAATGGACGATCGCCTCTGAGAGGGCATTGCGGAAGACCTGGTCTTCCAACATCTTAGGTTGTAGCTTCCAAGTCGGTATCGGAGTTGGAACCTTGCCCCATTGCATAGTTAATTCCACTGGGTTATGGTCGGACAGGGTTTTCCCCATATGGAGCACCGAAGCAATGGACCCCACCAGGGCGCCGGAACATAGGAATCTGTCTATCCGAGTGTGTAGTCTGTGTGGTGGTGAATAAAAGGAGTATTCCCTGTGCCCGGGGTGTTTTGCCCGCCATGCATCATGTAGTTCCCAGCCCTCCGTCCACCCCCTCAGCGCCTCCGCTTGTTTCTTGCTTTCAGTAGCATGTAACGGGGGGTGAGACCAGTCTAAGTCAACATCTAACACAGCATTAAAGTCGCCCCCTATCACCCAGGGATATGCAGCCCATTCCGTCAAGGCTGCGCCTAATGTAGTCAGATATTTATCCTGATCGATGTTTGGTGCATATATACAACCCATAACCACGTGAGCCCCATCCAATAAGCCATGAAGCAGCACATATCTACCGTTGGCGTCTATTTTCTGCTCTAGGAGCTTAAAGGGGACGGTATTCCGCATCCACACCGCTGCCCCCCTGGAGAAAGCGGAGTATGTTGTAGCGAATAGTTGCCCTCTCCATTTTCTCTGCAATTTGGCTGCCTCATCAATATTAAGATGTGTTTCTTGTAAATAGGCTATAGTAACCTTCCTTCTAGTAAGTTGCGCCAGGACCCGGTGTCTTTTATGGATTGAGCCTAAACCCCTCACGTTCCATGTGCAATAGGTGTATGTATTATGTAATGCCATTGCGGTGCAGAAAGCGTAATTGCAATGTGACCTGTGGAAACCGAAACCCTATAGACAGAAACTGCGTAAGAGCCGAGCATGCTACAACATGGAAACACCCCAATACTAGGTTCCCCCATAAAACATCGGAGGACCAAACATGAAACAAAAATCCAACATAGATGTCAAACAGTAAATGCTTCATCGCAGTCGCCTGGGGGGGTGGAGGCCTGAACTGCGTCAGTTTGTAGAAACAACGTAATGCTCAGTCGAGTATGTCTTGGTTACATTAGTACACTTCCCTTTAAAGCATATGTACCCTGGACCCACAGAGCAGTCATCAACTGTAATACATACATTGCATAACCTTCGTATACATTACCACTCCCGGACATCCCGGATCACAATATTAGAAGTCCCTGGCAACCTGGGCCGTAATCGAGGGGAACAGCGTTATGCTAGTTTCAGATTCAGAGCGCACCGTGTCGGCATCTGAGAAGTGTTCCAAGGATGCCGCAGCTTGGGCATCATGAGCCGCCAGAGCCGCTGCTGTAAGGAGTGCATCTTTCTGGCTGGTCGTGATCTGTTCCAGTGTTGGGCCAGAGTCCGTAGTGACCATGGTATTGCCATGTCCCGATCGGGGTAGTCCAGTCGTTCGTATCGGGGAGGCACGACGCAGCTGTCCCGACGGCAGTGAAGTCTGAGAAGTCTCCGATGCAAATGTTATTTCGAGCCAGTCCGCCACTTCCTCAGGATTTTAAAAAAAATACGATTTTTGTCCGTGGACAACTTTCAGCCTAGCCGGGAAAAGCAGTGCGTACTTCAAGTTGCGTTCGCGCAGGTTCTTCTTGACCCCCAGAAATGTAGCTCTAGCCTTCTGGACTGCCGGGGTAAAATCCGGGTAAAGAGAAATTGTCCTGTTCTCGAAACGCACGGGAGCGTTCTCTCTGGCAGCCCGCAGGACAGTGTCGCGGTCCTTGTAGTGCAGAATGCGTGCTATCAGCGGGCGAGGCGGTGCACCCGGCCGGGGAGGTCTGGAAGGCACCCGATGCGCCCTCTCCACACTGTACAGGGATGTGAGGCCCTCCGTCGCCACATGGTCCCTCAGCCAGTCCTCCACAAACTGTGTAGGGTTGGATCCCTCGCTGCGCTCCGGTAGACCAAGGATGCGAACGTTATTGCGGCGGGACCTCCCTTCCGCGTCGTCTACCCTGTCCTGCAAGCCCTTCAATTGTCGGTGAAATTGTTCGAGTTGAGTGGAGTGCTTAGCCTGCTGGGGTATGAGATCATCCAGTGCCAGTTTATTTGATTTGACCTGGTCAGCCAGCTTTTTTTGGTCCGCCTGTAATAAGCTGAGATTAGAGGACATCGCGCCCATGCGAGTCTCCAGCGCCGTTCGCGAGTCTCGTATTTCTTTCAAGATCAAATCCAGTTTAGTATTGTGTGGGTCTGCACCAGTAGGAGGTATCACATCGCCGCCCGAAGCATTAGAGGGGTCACTGCCGAATGTGAGCTGCATTTCGCCATCCACGGCAGCGTCCGCTTGCTTGTTTCTGGTGCGTCCCATCGTGCCACGGCGTCCTCCCGTCCATCTCTGCTCCAGGATGGGCTCTTGGGGGGGGCCCCTAGGGTACTGCTCCACACCTCGCATACACCCAAATAAGCACAGGTCCGTGGTGCGCACAGATTACGCCAATAGACATAAGTTCCGCAAGCCACAAGTATTCAATCTCTTCAGATCAGTGGCTACACACTCCCAGTGGACACTGTCCGGGATGCCAGTCGCTGTATCACTAGCAGCTATCAGAGCAGTCCCAGCGGTAAGAACTACACCGTACCTCCAACTCAATCGTGGGTGTCTCCCCACTTCCAGGGCAGGCCGCAGGTGGGGAGCATCACCGCGCCCAGCTCGGGTGATCGCTAAGCATGGTGGACAGGGGGGCAAGCGCTCGCAGGCCGACCATCCAGCAGCGTTTCAGCCAGTACAAGGAGGATGAAGTATATAACTCAAAGGCGGGGGCAGCGTGTGGATCCCGTCACAATACAATGCCCTGCAGCTGGCTATCTTCCACACGTGTCATGGAACAGCGATGTCCAGTACAATTGCAGGGGCGCCCCCTTTCTGGTTCCAATGTCACGCCACTCAGCGCGTGTTCAGCCCGGTCTCAGCCACGTCCCAATGGGGGGGGGGAGTTGGGGGGATGAAGCGCCCGTAGTCTCCACACATCCCAGCGCCAAGAGTTTCTGCCCGCGCTCGTCCTCTTACCAGAGCGCTTCCAATCCCTGTCCTCATTCGCGTCGATTCCTGGCGCGGCCGGCCGCATCCGCCATCTTGCCTATGGCGATTGTTGTTGTGGCGCAGCAAAGTAGAAAAGCAAGCTCTCGCCTCAGCCGACGCTCTCAGCGCCTCCGAACGGGAGTCGCGACCACTGTCTTCACGCCGTCATCCCGCAGAAGCGTCGGAAACACCGTACAAGCTGCTAGTTTCGTCGGGGCAGCCATGCAGCATACGCGACTCCTCCCCTCATCGCCTCCTGCCGCCGGCCATCTAGGAGTAGCTTCGAATTCGGCAGCCTCCGTCCTTTATTGGGTGCCCAAATCACAGCCGCAGGGTCCAGAGGAGTTCCGCAGCACAAGGATAGACGACCCAGCTCCGTAGGTCCAGTAATGCGCAGGATATTTAGCTAAGTGTCAGGGTAGGGGACGGAGCTCTTTCAGCTTACGTCGTCCATGCCCGGCAGTTGGCCACGCCCCCCGGCCAAAAAGATGTATTTAACTGACAGGATTAACAATGCCGCAAACTCCAACAAAGAGCTTTATAAAATCTTGAAGGAGTTTACCACCCCCCACACCGACCAGCGCATCCTCCCCCCCACGCAAGAATGGGTCGACACAGTGTCCTCCTTCTTTGACGAAAAAGTTAAAACTATATATAGGTCCTTCCGTCAAGATAACATTAACAACGCAGATCTCCATCCGGTTGCGAATAGCCATCCTACTCTGGCTTTACTGACGGAATTCAAAGCTGTGACCTGTGAACAAGTATCAGAAGTCGTAGCAAAGATCAAATCAGGCTCTCCAGCAGACCCTTTCCCACCCCGTTTTTTCACGAAAATAGCATCTCTGTTAATAACTAATCTTACAGAGATTTTCAACAGGTCATTAGATCAAGCCATGGTCCCGACCAGATGGAAAACAGCTCAAGTCAAGCCCATTCTGAAAAAGCCAACTTCAGACCCCAGGGTACCCGGCAACTATCGTCCTATCTCGCTACTGCCTTATTTCGGGAAGGCGCTTGAATCCCTGGTAAACAAACAACTCACCGCCCATTTGGAAAACCATGGATTGCTAGATCCATCGCAATCAGGGTTTCGGTCAGCACATAGTACCGAAACGGCAGTAGTAGAGGTGGTTGATAATATCAGACTGGCCCTGGACAAAAGAGAATCAGCTATGACCTTGACCTGTCAGCCGCCTTTGACACCATCTCCCACAGCATTTTAGAACAGCGGCTCTGGGAGGTGGGAGTCAGGGGGAAAGCCCTGGACTGGTTCAAAAACTACCTAATGAACCGTTCAACTACAGTACACATAGACACCCTGGCCTCATGTAGTAGGCCAGTAAGCATAAGAGTTCCCCAAGGATCCATCTTGACCCCTATGCTTTTTAACCTCTATGTAACACCTTTGGCCAGGGTAATCAGGTCCTATGGTTTTGAGGCCGTGTCATACGCTGATGACACTCAGCTGTTGATCACGTTTGGTCCAGACCCGGCAGACACAATGATCCGGTTTAAAAAGTGCATGATCCACATCAACGACTGGATGGGCAATAACAAACTACAGCTCAACGGCAGTAAAACAGAGATCATTTTGTTTGGGAAGGCTGTAGAGAATTGGTCTAAAAATTGGTGGCCCCAGGCATTGGGCCCATGCCCATCCCCAAAACAAGCAGTGCGTAATCTGGGAATAACCATTGACAACAAACTGTCCATGAAAAACCATGTCAACCTTGTATTAGGCACCTGCTATGGGACCCTGCGGAAACTACGTAAAATCTTTAAATGGATACCTGTTGAATCCAGGAAACCTCTGGTGCAGGGTCTTATTGTAAGCCGTCTAGACTATGGGAACACTTTATTAGCTTCCCTAAACGAAGATCTTTTTTCCAAACTGCAGATTCTGCAGAACACTGCAGCCAGACTTGTCTTAAATCTTCCACCACGATCTCCCTCAGCCCACAGTCTGAGGATCCTCCACTGGCTTCCGGTAAGAAAGAGAGGCCGCTTTAAAATCCTTTGCCTCACTCACAAGATCATATATGGAACGGGACCCTGTTATCTAGCGAAAAAGCTTAACAGGTATCAGCCAGGAAGACTGCTTAGATCCAGCTCAAAATCTCTTCTTACCCCACTACGAATCCGCACTGTTCGAAGTGGGGGACGATCCTTTTCCTTTCTTGCTCCCGACCTTTGGAATAAGCTTCCGTCTCATCTCCATTCCATCGCTGACCACAGGCGTTTTCGGAAGTAATTAAAAACGTGGCTATTTGACCAACAATAACACTGCCCAGTTCTGACCGCCAGTCCCCTGGAGTTCTGCAAGCGCCATGAGACCTTTTTGGTGATTTGTGCGCTTAACAAGTTTCTTTGACTTTGACTATATTTAGTCTAGGTCCCATTGCCTACAGTTGTGCCCTGCAGCAAACGGAATTTTCAATAATTTGCTTCTTGCATAACAAGGAATTAAACAACTTAATTTTGCTTCACCTTCCAACTATGTGGGACACCTTTGAGGCAAATTATTAATAAATACATAGCTATAATAGAATAGAATCCTTTTACTACATTTTCTTGTAACATGTGCCTATCCTCTCAGCACATATATTCTATTCTTAAACACAAACTGAGTTGGCTCTGTTTTTGACGTTGTGCAAATGTTAAGCTCTATGGCCCATTGTACCTTGCCAATTACATGTATTCACTGCTCTAACACGTCCAAGAATACTGAATGTCCATTCACAGAAAAACGAATACTATAATAGTGAGCCAATCATGTGTATACACTGCAGTAGCAATTCCAAGCATACGGAGTGTGTAGGCAAAGTACAACTAGTCACTGTGTGCATAATAAAACAGTGGAGAAAGAGAGAATGAGGGCAAGAGAGAGCACGAAAAGAGACATTGCTCGACACTGGAAACTGGAAAAGGCTCCTTTCATAGGAGAGAGGACATAAGGCACAGACTGTTATGCAAAGGCTGAAGAGCATGTTTATAATTCTAGGGGGGTAATGCAGAAAATTGCAGGGTATGGGGTCTATCACCAGGGAGGAATGTTTATAAAAAAGATTGTATCTACTGTTGTCAAGCTCAAGAAATATTGTCTATTAGTCAAGAGTAGGTTGCGTGATTGCTTTACTCTGCTATTTTCATCGAAAACCAATAAAAAGTATCATACAATAAGAGCGCAAAAGTACAAGCTGTTAAAAAAAAAACCCTTGCCAAACACTCTTCTCCCACACATCAGCACTATAACATTCACCACCCCCCAAACATCCTTGAAGCACTGGAATGTCCCATTAGAAATGCCTATATATGTATATACATTTTCACACAAAAACACAGTTAAAGGTTACTTATGGTTCAGTGAATGCAAACCCAAAAAGCAATAGAAATGTGGCAGTTATAGTATGCAATGCACACCATAACAGTTGGGACAGGAATATCCCCCTGCACAATAAACAGAGGTGTTCTCCTGTAACGAGTCCTGACTGCGTATAGCTGGTATCCAGACTTTTATTTGGTCCAGTGCATACCCCTCAGTGGCCTTACATACTTATACAAGGATACCGAGGGGTGTGCAGAGCACTCCAGAGCAGTGCATACCTCTTGGTGCCCTTACATATTTATGTAAGGGCACCGAGGTGTATCTACTCCAGTGCACACCACTCAGCGCCCTTACATACTTATGTAAAGACACCGAGGGGTATCCACTGGCGTGGATACCCCTTGGTGCCCTTACATACTACGCAAGGGCAAAGAGGAGTATGCACTGCATTACAGTGCAGCGCATACCCCTCAGTGCCCTTAAATAAGTATGTAATGACACTGAGTGGTATGCACTGGAATGGATACTCCTCGGTGCCCTTACATAAGTATGTAAGGGCACTGAGGGGTATGTACTGCACTGCATACACCTTGGTACCCTTACATAAGTATGTAAGGGCACCGAGGCGTATGCACTGCACAATGCAGTGCCTACTATGCCCCTTCGAAATTCCACAAAATTTGAATGTAATTCTGCATAGTTCCGTGGAATGAAACTCCATCCACTCCTAGTTTTGAGACCATTTTATCTCAGTCAGTCAGAGAATGCCCTACTGTCCTCTCGTCTAAAGTTCTGCTGTTTTGTGCATACCCAGAAACTTGTGCTGACATCCTGTGTGCATGTCGAGTGTATGTAAGTGTGCGTGTGGAACATGTGCAGTAGTAGGACTCTGTCGGTACATAATTCTGATTACTGAAGCCATTGGGATTCATTTTGGATGACCCTTGTTTAGCTTAGCACAAGTAGGACGATGCAGGCAGCTTCCCCAGACAGTGGAAGTGTATTGCCTGTATTCCTGTCGCTGGATGATGGAGATCCAGAAACTGTGAAGAGAAGAAGATGAAGAAGTGCAGCCTTTAAAGCATCAAAGACTTTGTTAGCAAGGGGCTTTTGATAAGTACTTCTTGAGTACAGCCATTTAGTTGCTAGTAAGGGTGAAGGAGTGAAGGGTGGTACTGAAGTTCCCACTGCTTAAAGTAAGGTTTTTGGATCAGATTTGCCCTTTTACGTATGCCAGAGTACTGCTTCAGAGAAGCTGATGACAGCCAGGTGCGTAAACCTCACACTTCATTGTGCCCATATTGTGGGTTCTCTGGTTTAGAGACAGCCGCAGTGATACTTGCTGTGAGAAGTATCACTTTACACAGAGGCTGTGTCTGGAGCAGCTTAAGAAGGACACTTAAAAGAGAGCCAGCCCAAACTTTTAAGTTGGAGACAGTGGATCCATGTCTAGAAAATGTTTATAAAATTGGGACCAAATCATCCCAATTTGTTCCAGTTCCAAACACTTCATAAAAAGGAAGGCACTACTCTGCATGGTACTCTATGGACTACAGTGAAACCAGGGCTGGTGTCACCTGACAGCCAGCCTCCCAAAGGGAAGAGGACATCACCTGAAGTCTGCACTTTGTGAACGGGTAGCAGAGGGTCTGCCTAGGAGCCTGCCTGGCTGCTGAGAAAGAGGAGTCTGTCTGACCCTGCAGGACAGACTGATCAGGAGGAGAAGCCCAGCATATTCCTAATCTGACGAACACCTAGATAAAGCGGACTGACAGAGAGCGAAGCCAGGAGTGGCCCTGTACTGCAGAGGGTCTCCTGATCTCTCCACAGTTCCTGGCAAGAACAACAAAACATCTATGTTTTTTTTTGCAGTTTTATATAGCACGAACCCGACCTGAAGGTATTGGAGCGATTTACATGAGCACCAGTAACATTACACAAGGACGCATTCGTTTTTGGAACGCACAGGGAGATTAAGTGATTTGCCCGGAATCACAGGATGTTGAGGCGACTCCGAGACTCGAACCTGGTTCCCCAGTTCCAAAGTTAGCAGCTCTGGTCGTTACGCCACAACCTCGTTGGCACTTCAGCCCAGTGGGGGTCACAACTGCCCTAGTGACTGCAATAGTCCAGTCAGGGCTACAACTGCTTTGGTGATGACATGGGCCTTGTTGGGGTATATACCAGCATTGTTTATCGGTGCAGTCAAGGTTGCATTGGCTTCACTGGCCGGATGGGACCACAGCAACCAAACATGCACGGTGGTTCTAGGGCTGACAATCTACACTAGTCCAGTCTGGACAGACTTGTATGTAGAGACACACACACTGTTTGTGGCCTTCTTAAATGATTTCATCTCATTACCACATGCCTCTGCCTGCGTTGGAATCAAGTCATTGAACACTGGCTAGTCAAGTGTGACGGACTAAGAGACTGGTTCCTACAACAGTTGCTTGAATGTTGAGTTCTGAGCTGGTGCCTCCTGAACTACCTCCCTGAGATGCCTGTGACTGCTTACCGTCGCTATCCTAAATGTAGCATTGCAGAAAAGATCGTACTTGGCCCAGTCTAGATGGACCCCAGGACATCAGTTACAAGCAATCTCAGCCACCAAGGTTGGAATTCAATAGCCTCTGTCTGTCCTGTGGCCCCCTTGACAGGGGTTTGACAATAACATAAGCCGCTTGGCATGTTTTTCTGTTGGTAGCAAGCTCCTTTTTTTTGTACCATTGGCAAAGTGGCATATTCAGCATGGTGGGTGTCATGAGTTATGTTGTGTGTTGCATACCGTAACTGGCAATTTTCACGGATTTTCGGGGTTTGCATTAGCTGTACCAGCACTAACCTCTCGCTGCAGGAGTTGGCGACAAGACCTGGGCAGGCTCTGCGTCTAATCCACTGTGAGAGGCCAACTCCTGCTGTGCATGTCCTTCAGCTGCGCACTCAGGAGTTAGCCGCAGTGCCTGACTTTTCGCCAGCCCTGTAGCACCTGGCTGTGAATCTTACAAAAGTCTTTTCTCAAACATAGCTTATTTGCTTTGTACAAATTGAGATTTTTATGAAAGTCATAATTTCATGACATAATGGTGTTTTCATACAATAAGGTGATGATTTTTACCATAGTAAACATTCTTTTTACCAGTATTTGTCCCATTTGTCCCCATTTCGAGTCTGACTGCCCTTTCCCCAGTTTCAGCTGTGGATTGTTTTTCCACAGCGCAAAAAATCGTGATTTTTTTACAATAATGTGATTTTAAAGATGGCAATTATTTTTTATCTAGTACCACAATGTTGACCCCGTATATTCGGGGGCAGGGGAAATGAGAGAGAAGAGACGCCCAGCTAGGTCTGCATTCTCCCAAAATGACTAATATCACACAAAACAAACAGTGTTAAGGAGACCCAATATTGGAGTCCATATGTTCCTGATTTCTGGACTAAACCTATATTTCTATTATTACAGCACAGATGTTTCTTGTGTTAACCAACGCAGGGCCATTAGAATGTTCCTAAATTTTATGGGATGACCTCACACACTTCCCTGTGTGTAATGCTTCATCATCGGTCATTCCGTGCTCGCCAAAGAATACTCTTTTGGTGGGGGGGCCCAAAGTTGTACTGAGGGTACTTGTAGGGATATGGGGTGAAGGACCCAGACAAGGAATCAAATATAAAAATCCTAATCACATACTCAAAGATATTTCTCCTGCATCGGTCGACACAAGGGACGTCTGTGTTGTAATAAGAATACAGGTTTAGTCCAGAAATCAGGACCACAGAGGCGCCAATATTGGGCCTCCATAACGCTACATTTGTTTTGTGTGGTATTAAAAAAAAATTGATCTCTTTTATCAGCCAATCACATTTGTCAAGATATTTGAATGTGATTTTGAAAATCATAGTTTTAAACTGTTGCCATTTTTGCAGCAAAAAATGTAAGCACAGGTACTACCCAGAGTTCCTAGCTGTGATTTGTATAATTTATGCAGCACTCTAAATTTGTGTTTGTACTTATTTATATACAGACAAATTAAAAGACAAACAATCAAAATGCAGATCATGTAGTACCAGGGTTTGATAACTGCTCTACGTCTAAAAAAAATATAAAAGACATTAATAATTATTAGAAATTGGTGTATACTATCAAAGTGGTCTGTCACATGAAATTCTATACTCTGAAAAAGCTTCTGGAGAGGCGTAAACAGAGAAGGCATACACCTGTATCTTCTGAATAAAGGACTGCAAACATAAACGGAGGTATGCTGCTACTGATGATGACCAAGCAGTTCGTTATGTAGTGGTTTGGTGCAGTGGGAGAATAGTTTTTGCTTGAAGTGTCACAAAGCAGGTGTTTTCAAGGTAATATTAGTATCAAACACTAATAAAAAGATGTATCAAAAAACAGCTAATCGTACATTGTTATTTACTTTCAGAAACCATTTGTGAACTGTCAATGCTAAGTTATTACTGGCTAAAAACTCAAAATATTTCTCAACTCACCTCTTGAACTGGCTCTGCAGACTTGTGAAACTTCTCTTCTGTGCTCAGTCTGGAATTTTTTTGGAGTACAGCAGAGGGTTTGTTCATCTCAGTAACTGCTTTTATCTTTTCCAGAATCCGTTGCTTTTTGTGAGCACTTTTCTTTTCAACATTTATCTCTTTTACTTCTATGGTTTTTGCTTCCTCTTTCTGCTTTTCTTGTTTTCTTATTTTTTCTTTCTTCTTCTTTTTCGCTTTGACTTGAACTTCATCCTCATCCGAGATTGCCATGCCATCTGGCTGCTCATCTTCAGGTTTTGTTGAAGTGGTTCCTTGTTCAGCACCGTCAGATTTTGATGCAACTTCTGGAGTAACACTAGCTTGTAGTTCCATGCTTTCAGTTTCATCTGTCTGCAAATCCTGGGCATTGGACTCAGTTTCCATGGGCTGTTCACTAGGTTTTTCTTTCTTCTGTTTTTTCAGATCCTTCGATTCTTCTTTCATTTTAACCTTCAAGTCTTTTGATTCTACTTTCTTTTTCTTTTGCTCCTTGGACTCATCTTTTTTAGATTTTTTAACTTCACTGGAGTCTTCCTTTCCATCAGACTGCCTCTTTTTTGATCTTGAATCCAATAGTGAATCATCTGTGGTCTCCTCCTCAGTTTTGTGTTTCTCTTTCATTTTTCCAGATTTACCTTTTTTCTTTTTGCTCTCGTCTTGGGCTTCCTCTTTGTTTTTTTTCTTTTTCTTCTTCTGAGAGACATCTTCCTTTGCATCACTCTGCCAATCGCTGTCAGATTCTGCTTCAAAAAGATCATCATGTAAAGGTAGCTTCTACAATTGTAATAAGAAAACGAAAGGTAATCAGTTTCAGAAATATTTTAAAAGATGACCAAGCCGTCCACTCCATTCCCTCAGAAATTATTACTCTACCTATCAGTTTTGACAGTCTGCATAACTGAGAAGATAGTTGAGAGAGGTTTAGGTAGATATTCTGTTACTTCACCTGTGACTGACTATCTCAAATAAGTGTTCCATTTATGCCATTTCTTCACAGGCCATGTGTATAAATGTGTAGAGAATAGAAACATGTCAAGTTAAATCAGGTCATGCCTGTATTAACATTTTATATCTAGTTAAAGTTAACAGCTACCTACTATTCCCACTAAGGAAAACAATAGTTCCTAACCAGCAACTTCAAAATAATGGCCCAGACAATGCAGATTAAGTGTGTGGGTCAGGACAATATAAACATGTATACTTAATGTTCATTTCACTTTCCTAGTAACACCAGAAACTTAAGAATAACTTTTGCTTCCCTGCCAACCTCACAAGTCAATCTCATGAAAAAGCCCTGTATGCCTGGAAAGAAAATAGCATATTCGCACTGTAAGTTAACCTACTCAGGACAACAACAATGTATTGTACTGCAGGCACAAGACATCTGAATATGGCACCGCAAGGTATGGCTGCAAACCATTAGCCTGCATTACATGTCAGACTCCGCATGACTCTAGAACTGGCCACTTTTTGAAGGAAAGAATAATGTATATATTATAAATGAACTTCAAAAGCAAACATGTATTTGAACTACTTCATACCAAACAGGATGATCTCAAATCCTTATACATTACATGCATTTTTTTATTTCGTTTGAGGATGATGCACAAGTTACTTACCTTTGGTAAGGCCTTATCTCGTAGAGACTAGATCTAGCCACAGATTCTCCAACTGTGAATTTCCCCCAGGTGTCAGACTGGATTCGGAAAATCTTTCGTGAGCAGTACCCCTGCACGCCGGAATGTGGCATCGATCGGCTCCGCGTCCGTCATCAGCCGTGCCAGAAGTTACATCATGGTACCTATATAGGCGCCACCCAGGCGTCCTGACGTCAGTTTCTTTTCACGACTTTCCACACCAGAAGCGCGGAGCCATGAAGAACACTGACCACTGGTGTGTCAAAACTAGGGCCCTAAAAAAGGTCAGCCCTGTCCCTAGAAATCCATTTGCAGAGCAGGGAGGTTGGGTGGGTCGGTATGGAATCTGCGGCTAGATATAGCCTCTACCAGATAAGGTGTTACTGAAGGTAACTGGTTCATCAGATAGAGACATCTAGCCGCAGATTCCACTCCTGTGAACAGATACCCGAGTAATACTGTAGGACAATGCCTTCTTTTGGCATGGTCATGCCCACTTTTTGCCCTAGTACTGATGCTTTTCGACGAAGTGCAAAGGGTCTCAGCTAACCAGGCCCCAGTGCCAGTGCTCTTTCCCTTAAAACAAAAACACATATCTAATTGCACCACAATTGGCAAGGACTTTAGCACCCTTGTAAGTCCCTAGTAAATGGTATCCCTGGTACTCAGGGCATGGGTACTTAAGAGGGTCCCTAAGGGTTGCAGCATGTATTATGCCACCATCAGGGAACCACTCACAAATTGCATGCAGACTGCCATTGCAGGTTGCATGAAATGGCGCAAACCATTTTGAAAACACAACATGGCACACTCCCTGTTTGCCATGCCCATACACACTGCATATACTATATGTAAGTCACCCCTACAGCAGGCCTTAGAGTCCTAAGGCAGGGTGCATTATATTATATGTGAGAACATATCTGCATGAGCAGATATGCCCCTGTGATGTCTGTTTCCTTTGCCAAGACATTGCAAGTGTTCAGGAAGCCATCTTTAGTATATGTACTGGGGACTGGTCATTACGAGTTACCCAGCTACATAATGGCTTGACTGAAACTAATTGTGTTTGGCATCAAACACCTTGTCTTGAAAAATCCATTGTGATGCCAGTACTGGATTTGTCCTGACATGCACAAAGAGGGCACTTAAGAGGTGCCCCCTGAATCCTACTAGTCTCTTAATGTGCTTGCCGACTGGCATCGTCCACCCTGCAGGTGAGAGACCACGCTCTCTGAGGACAGAAACAATGCCTGCTCTGGAGGAAGGTGTTCACACCTCCTCCAGCAGGATGGCTAGTGCGTTAGCATATTAAGGCCAGAGGCTTCAAAGCTTCTACCGCCTTTGATACGCGACACCGGCTTCCCCCAGACCTGGGAGATGCCACCCCTGTCCTGAGGCCCATTTGGCACCAGGACCAGTGAGAAAATGAGCTTGTCAGAAGTCGTGTTCACTCTCAGTCTAATCGTACCCCTAAAGTGGGCTACCTGGAGTGAACAACAAAAGAAGGGTTCCACCATCTTGCTTTTAGTGGAACTAGGAACTATGGGTCAGATTGATGGCAACTCTCCCCAGGAAGTCGTCATATAGGGGTGTAGACACCTCAGGGGTAGATAGTCCATTGGCTACTAACTTACATTCCCCTGAACGCCCCTAAATTCAGTATTTTGGTGCCCCCCGGTCACCAGGAACTCGGATTCGTCTACTGGGAACAGAAGAAGGACCAATAAGAGCCAAAAATGCAAGAACTGTCGACCAGCCTCAGATCTGGCGCAAAACCCTGCCTGTCTGCTGTTGTCCCAACAAATGCAAAGACCCAGCCAGTCCAGCAGCTGTGCATTCTCCTAAAGCCTTGGAGGGCTCCCAGCACTTTGCCAACCAGTCAGCATCTCCCTTGAAGTGGAGGAGCAACTTCCCCACAGTCTGCAGCCACTGACCGCATCTGCCCGGTACACTATTCTGCTGACCACCGGGTCCAGCGAGGAAGCAGCACACCAGGAGAAAAACTTTGTGGCTCCAGGAGGTCAGCCCCGTCTTCCCAGCGAGTTTCGAGTCGCTAGACCCTCGAGGAGCCCCCCCCCAGCACCAATACCCTTGGAACCGGAACCCTTGCAGTAGCCAGAGCTTGTTCAGTGTCCAGTCAGGACACCAACTCAGCCAAGACCGACCTACCGATGAGGATCATCCGCACCACAGATGCTAGCACAGAGAGTGGCCCTGTTGTCCTGTTTGCCCCCCATCACCAGGTCAACCCCAAGAAGTGAGAGTCTCCAACGCAAGCGACCTGCCAGAGAAAACACATATGCACCCGAGCCCCACCGCCACAGTCCGAGCCAACCAACGGTGTACCCTTGCTTCAGAGACCCTAAAGAGCCAAGCACCCCTTTGGGTTCTGCTGGACTTGTCCCCAAGTCCCCACTTGCAGCCTTTTCTGTTACAGGTTTCTCCATAGACTTTGACGGGTAGCGTTTGAGGCTACCATGGTGACCAGCAACTCTGCACCCGGACACACCGGGGCAGGTAAGTCCGAAATGCTGGTGGTTCTCTGGACCTTGGCCACTAAACACCTTAAGTCCACAACAGTAAGCCTGAAAATTGTTTGTAAGTGTGCCTATGCAGTGATTTTTTCTTCCATAGGATAACATTACCGCGTGAGAGGCTCACGCCTCAAATCTGACAGCTGTGATTTTCTACTGTCTTACCTGTAAAAATGAATCACGTCTATAAGACTTACCTCATTCTGATCTTGGTGTCTAAAATTATATGAAAATCGGTGTTATTTTTCTAAATTGGTCTATAGTTTCTTCTTGATTGTGAGTCTCATTTATTGACTGTGTACAACAAATGCTTAACACTACGCTCTGATAAGCTTAAACTGCTCGCCCACACTACCACTAACAGAGCCCGTGGGATTATTAGTTTAAGCCCTCTAAACCAATAAGGGTCGTCTGGACTTTCTACATAGTGTACCTCATTTTGGTGCACTACATAAAAAGCCAGCTTCCCACAAACACCATCCCCGGAAGAGGGTCTGCAAACTAATTTCAAACAAGAAAGTCCTGCAGGACCGAACGGGCAAAGAGCCCATCCCTGCAGACCCGACTGTCCAGAGAGTAGTGTTTGGTGAACTAGTGCAGGGAAACCCACGTTGTTGCTTGGTAGATATCCAGGAACGGAACTCTGCGTGCTAACGCAGTGCTCGCAGCTTTAACTCAGGTGGAATGAGCCCGTAAACCTTCAGGAGGTTGCTTCTTTGCCAGTGCGTAGAATATTTTCATGCAGAGCACAACCCATCTGGAAATGGTTTGCTTCTGCACCACGCAACCTTTCTTCGCACCAACATACCCTACGAACAGTTGGTCGGCCACCCAGAACTCTTGTGTGTGGTCAAGGTAGAATGACAATGTTCTTTTGGGGTCTAGACGGTTGGGTCGCAACTCTTTTTTAGAGGGACGTGGAGGAGCATAAAAAGGTAGGCATGGTGATAAATTTGCCTACATGAAGTGGCAACTCAATCTCTCTACGGGCAGATGTAATTGCCACAAGAAAGGCTGTTTTCAGTGTGGGAAGCATGAGTGGATAATTGTGGAGCACACATTAAAAAAGTCAAACCTAAATTAAGGTTCCACTGAGGCATAATGAATGGTGAAGGAGGGAAGAGATGAGTAAGACCTTTGAGAAACCTATGTACAATAGTGGACATGAACAAAGAAGGTTGGTCAGGCAACCGCAAGAAGGCAGAAATGCCAGACAGATAGCCCTTAAGAGTGCCCAGAGCAGAGCCCTGCTGGACCTGGGAAAGAGTGAAGAGTAAGACTTCAGAAAGGGGATCAATAGTTTTTTCTGCACACCATGCCACAAATTCTTTCCAACAGCAGGCATATACCGTCTTGGTGGAGGGACACCTGGCTGCTAAAATGACGTTACAAACTTCAGGAGGAAGGTCGAAAGTTGTCAACTGCCGCTGCTCAACCTCCATGCAAGAAGGCGTGGCGTGGAAAGGTTCGGGTGAAGAAGCCTCCCCTGCTGCTGCAAAAGAAGATCTTCCCGAAGGGGCAGTCTGATCAGAGGATCGATGACCATGCTCAGTAGCTCAGGATACCTAACTCTCCATGCCTGGTCCAGAGCCACAAGGATGACTTGGGCCGATCCAACTGAGGATCCTACATAGATCCTACTATTCCAGGATGGTCCTCTTTAGGGACGGTAGAGCAGTCCCTGCATTGGCTTCGCGGTTGTGGTCAGGAAGCTACATTTTTCCATATTTTATGGACATGCCCCCAGATTCAGACATTTAGGCAATGACCCAGGTTACGTCCAGTACAGTCCCGTTAAGTGCAAAGTAGTTACTGCTTAACATATCAGGGGAAGAACCCAGGCCTAGATATCAAAACAACTGGGTGACACTAGTGGCCGGAGTGGCCAATCGAAATATAGCCCGGGAATCAGGGAAAAGGGAGCCCCTGACTATGGGGGAGTGGATGTCTGATTTGGATTGGTGTCAGAGAGCCGGGCAGGTGGTGTATCAGGGTAGATGCTTCCCGAAAAAATGGGAAGAAAATTGGGGGGCCTGGAGCGAGTTCAGGAGATTTTGAAGCTAGCCAGATATAGGGTTTGGAATGGGTTTACTACGAAACATGTATCTGTGCTGTTTGAATGATTGGTGCGAGAGGCAACTGAGCTATCATAACGCATCGAGAAATGTTACACACATGATTGTCTTAAGAATATCGCCTTGCGATGTACTGTAGTCAAAATGCATTCCCTACCCGTATGACCTGTATAATGCAAAAGTTAATAAAAAGATGGTTAAAAAGACAAAAAAAGGATGATTTGGACCCGGTCATTCCTGATCTTCTTGAGAACTATGGGCAGAAGGGCGTATAGGAGGCCGGAACCCCACTCGAGACAAACCATCTCCTAGCGAGAGCCGCCTTGGCAACTACAGCATACAAAACTGTTGACATTGCGCGTTCTTGGCAGAGGTGAACAGATCTAACCAAGGCTCTTCCCACTGCCGAAAGAGATCATGCGCCACCTGCAGATGGAGACGTCATTAGTCATCCACTAGACATCTTCGGCTGAGTTCGTCAGCTCTGGTGTTCAGAGAGCCCACCAGGTGCTGAACCACCAGGGATATGCCCTGCTATTCCAACCATGTCCAGAGGCGCAGGGCCTTTTGACCAAGGGTCCACAACCTCACCTTGCCCTATTTGTTGCAGTACCACGTGGCAGTGGTGTCGTAGGGAACACCTGCACTAGCCTTCTCTTTATGGAGGGTAGAAAGGCTTTCAATGCCGGTCGGATCGCAAGGAGCTCCAGGTTATGGTTGTGGAGTCGGGACTCCGCCGGAGACCAAAGTCCTCTGATCTCCACCTCTCCCAGATAACCGCCCCATCTCAGGAGTGACGCATCTGTCACCACTGTCAGATCTGGTTGGGGAAGGGAAATGGGTCTGCTGCTGACCCAATCGGGGTACATTAGCCACCACTGTAGATCTTACGCAGTTCCCTCCGAGATCTGGACCATGTCGCAGAGATTACCCTGGCGCCAGAACCCTCTCTATGGGTCCCTTGGCCAAGAGAGCCGTGACCATCTCGCGCAGAAGAGACAGGTGATCCACCGTCAGTCAGTTGTGAGAAGGTGGAGAGGGGTAGCCACGAAGGGGAGGGAGTAGCCCTTTTCGAAAATCTGCAAAATCCACCTGTCAGATGTTATTGACTGCCAGTGGGGCAGGTGATGGCGAATCCTGCCACCAAGGAGGTTGTTGCAGTCGCGGGTGGCGGACTGACCAGACCATTGGCCACAAAATCCATGAGGTCTGTGGGTACCGCGCCCTCATTCACGCAGAGGCTAGGGAGCATTTGCGCAGCTGGAACCCCTTCTGTAGCAGCAAAAGGCAGATTGGGGGGACAGGGGACTGCAACGAGGCCCAAGGACCTGGCTGTAGCCTGAAAGTCCTTGAAGCGTTCTAGCACCGAATCCGCCTTGTCTCCTATGAGACGGGTGCCATTGAAGGGCATATCAATAAAGGAAGCTTGAACATCCCCCCAAAAGCCAGTCATCCTCAGCCAGGCGTGGGGAACTAAGGCTCAGTGTTGTGGAAACTGCTCTGCCTAGCGAGTCGGTCGTGTCAAGTCTGCATCAAATTGTGAACTTTCCTGCATCCCTCCCATCAATGACAGCTTGGGAGTACAGCCCGGGCCTCCTCCGGGACCTGTGGCAGCACTTGTGCAACCGTATCCCACAGAGTGTGGAATAACAGCCCAAAAAGCATGCGGTGTTCACGGACCACAATGCCAGGCTGGTGGAAAAAAGCATCTTCTTTCCAAATGAATCCAGCCTCTTGGATTCCCTATGAGGGGGAGCTGCAGGAAAACCCCAGGCCCCGGAGCAAAATTTAATAAAATGGGGAGGGGGTAAGCAGCCCTCACCCTGACCCTTATTAGGCCCTTGGGACCCCAAACTCCGGGGCTAAAATGTAAATAAAAGGGGAGGGAGGCCTGTAGAGCTATATGCACTCATATGTAATGGGATCATGTGATGACCTTTGACTACCAGCGTTTTAATTGACTGTGTTTTAACTTACTCTATCTTGAATGTACAACATCATTTTTTGTGCACTTGCATTTTGACTTATGATTTCATTTCGTGTCTGGTTACAGCTTCAGAGTAGGAGCTTTTACTTTCTCCTCAGCACAGAGCAAAACAGCCTTGCCTGGAACAGAACGTGTGGGATGTTCGTTTGAAAGCATGAGAGAGAAATGTTTGGAATGTACTTCTATGTCTTGGAGTGTAGTGCTGTAGGAAGTGGTGAACAAATGTGCATTATGTTGTACATTGGGAAATTATGTTTTAACTATTGACTTGAACTTGCTCTAACTCCATCTTGAATTCTGACTGTCTGGCCTGGGTTCTGCACACACAAGCAGGCCCCCAGGTTACTCACGGTTATTCAGGTTATTCGCGTTTAAGATTGTTTTCCTCTTTGAGAGTGTTTACTGTTCTTTTGGAGAGGTTTTCTACTTTCTCGAGCTTCACCAAGATAAGGGGTTGGAACATGTACTGTGGGACGCGTGAGGAATTCTTTGCCTTGGAATACTTACAGGAGTCTGGCCAGCTCTGGTGAGTTTCCTTGACGTAGAGGGTGTCTTCTCGAAACTTCTCATGCATTGAGAATATTATAAAAACTAGGGTTTCTTGGCTCCTAGACGGGATCTCCTGAGAGGGGGACGCATCTGCTCAGTGCTGCATTTCCCAGCTTGAGAAGTCTCTTGACCCTAGGACTGTTATCTGGGACCCCCAGTCTTGGGAGGGTTATGATGAAGAAATTGCAGCCGGTGAGGTATTTTCTCTGATCATTGGTTTTGAAATATATATAGTTTTCTTTATATGTGTTTTTGGTATGTGTGAACATCAATTTATTATTTGCATGCGTTCCATTATTATTATTATTATCTGCTTGTGTTTTATTCCCTTGCATTTGACTTGTGACTGTTCCAGTATTATTAATATTATTTGCCTATGTTCTATTTTCTTGCATTTCACTTGTGAATGTTCCATTATTATTATCTGCTTAGGTTTTGCTCCCTTGCATTTCACTTGTGAATGTTTCTTACTTGTAAATGTTTATTATTTGCATGTGTTATACCAGAATTCTCTGCTTGTGTTTTATCCCAGGCATTTGATTATTTTGAGTGTGTTTCATTATTATTTGCCTGCACATACATATAAGTATATTTATATTTGCATGTTGTTTTACCGGATTCATTTGACATCTGGGAAATCCTTTCTGTTAGAGAGTGTTGCACTACTAAAACCCCACGCTTTATTCTGAAAACTGTCTTTTGATGTGCCTCATTTCATGAGTGTGGAGCCCCCTTTCCAGGTGCTTTCTTGCTTTACTGAGTGCCACTGCTGGGGAGTGCTGAATTGCTTTCATTTGGGAGTGTAAAGCAAGACAGGGGCTACGTGGCCCCCCTCCTTCAGCCTTTATAGTCCCTGGGGACACCATCCCCAGGCGGGCTCCATTACAGGTGTGAGCCCTGTGACCATCCACGGCTCCCATCGACCATCACGTTGGGGCGGTGGGGGGAGCCCAAAGGCCCGCAGCCCCAGTGAGCTCACTGCATGGTGCGCGAGCCAGCACTGCTCCCACCCGGAGGAAACAGCTGCTTTTTGCATGCTTCCTCCAGGCAGGAGCAATAGGTGATTTGTTTCGCAGCCCGCATGAGTTTGGCAGGGAAACAGAACACAAGTCTGCTCCCAGTTGGCGGGAGCATTTTGTAAATTTCCCGCCGGCTGGGAGCAGGCTTAGTGTTTGCTCCAGTTTGGCGGGAGATATAAAAATGCTCCCGCCTGGCGGGAGCAAACACATTTCCATGGTTTTCTTTGGTGGTTTTTTATACATTTTGCAGAGAATTCTGCGATATTTGCAGCAAACTTTAAAAAAAAATGTTTTCCTAGATTCTATCTTTAGTTGTAATTCAAGTCACAAAAATATGGCTTTCCTCACGAAAATGCCCTTTTCTACTGGTGGTTTGCCCAAACTCAATTGTGATTCATGGGGTTGAGGGGAGCAGTATTAGAAGAAGCAAGGAGCATGCACTAACATTTGTTCTCTTACAGTGCGTTATGCTTCATTCATGTTTTGGAAGAATGGCTTTACCATTTCAGGGAAAGAAATCACAGCTCATCTACCCCAACGGTTCCTTTGTAGCTCCTTGAGAGGCCCTCATTCCCTCAAAACGTCAATCTCCCAGTTGTTCAAAACCACTGATTTGTGAAACAGGACAAGACAGATGCAATTAGACAGGTAGAGAGAGACTAACAAAGTGCACATAGGTTCGGTAAAGAGAGACTAACAAAGTGCACATAGGTACAGGCACAAACTTACACATGCAAATGGCTCATTGTGTGGTCTTAAGCCAGAAACATTCTGCAGTGATTGGAACCAGTACAAGAACACACAATGCTCTAAAACTAAATAGATTGATAAAAAAAGAAAAGAGTCAAGTTCAGATGATGCAGTTTATTCCACCCAAACATCTGCACAATGTCCGTGTGAAGAAATAACCTGGGTTACCATCAACGACCCGGCACTCCTTAAAACCCTGGCATCCACTAGCCCCTCAATTAGAGATTTAAGTCTAAATTAAAGGAACAATCACTTAATGACTGTTAAGAAGGCTTCAGTTTACCACAAACGTGCATTGCTAACTTCACTAGGGGGGACGTGGCCTTAATCCTTACAGATGAGCATAGTAGTGCACTTTCAGGCAGGGACAGATGCTCTATTGCACTAGAAGAGCAACTGTATTGTCGGTCTGTTAAAATGTTGATGAAAAAAATTCTTCTTTAGAATCTGAATGTTGGCAGGGTCTCAGATAACGAATGAGAGCAAACAATTTTAAGGGCAAGATAGAAGTTGGACAGAGGCTGCTGTAGAGCCGAAAATGTGTGATTCCCCAGAAATAAAATAACTTGCTGTTTAAAATGTTATGCTGTAATAATATAAAAATCTGTATGGTTTATGCAGCTACATTCGAAAATCCAAGTGGAAATCTGGAACCTATGGAGCGGAGCATCAACTGGGAGTTCGACATATGTTTAATGAAAGTGGTTAGGCAAGTCAATTTTCATGCCGGAGTCAAGAATTTCCTTCCAGTAACAGCTTCAAGGATGATATACCAAACTGTCAAGGTTGTAAAGTTGCTCAGTGTTGCCCTGCTCATTCACCTTTGTCCCCTGCACAACACAAGCATGGCATAATCTCATAGATTCAGCTGTTGTACAATTACAAGTGAAATTTTAAGAGCATTATTTAAGGTATGCGCGAAGTCCTAGTGGCAACATTTGGTCAAAGTGTTTAATTTCTTTATCAGAAAAGTAAGAAAACTCACCTCTATATTATATCCAACTATACACACATTATCATCACTGAGCCCATCTCTAAAGAGGGGTCCCTACCACAAGTTCAGGAATGGCAAATTTGTGTAAATACATGTAAAGTTTTGCCTAGAGCATGTCACACGCAAACCAGGACAATAGGATTCTCAAAAGGAAATTTAGCACTCGAAATACAGATTTACACAGTGACACAGTAATTGTTACCAAGTAACTTGAATGCAAGACTTACACAATAAGCATGTTTTAAAAAGCAGGGTTGTATTTTTACCTGTACTTCTTTCTTTGCTGGCTTGACTTTGGGTTCAATAAACTTTTTCCTAAATGCTAGCAGCACTTCCCTACAATCCTCAAGATGAGATGCTGGTTCCCAGGTGTCATCATCAGAAGAGTAGCCTTTCCAGCGCACTCTGTATAAGACCTCCCCCTGGAACAACAAATTACATAAGAGGTAAAATATAACATAGCTAACACTCAACGATGCATGTTATAATTTAGACTCAAAATGCTGACATCAGAAAAGAAGTCTATTTTTCTATGTATTGAGCTGTAAGAAAGTGCCCTTTTGATATGGTTACCCCCACTTTTTCCTGGTACTGGTGCAATATTGACTGAAAGTGTGCTTTCCCCAAATTGCACCATTGTTCCACAATTGGCAACCCTCTAGGATCCACACAAGCCCATAGTAAATGGTACCCCTGGTACCTAGTGCATTGGACCTAAAGAAGGTCCCCAAAGGCTGCAGCACGAATTGTACCACCCTAAGGGACCCTTCACCATGCTCATGCAAACTGTCATTGCAGCTTGGTGCAGAGAAAACCGAAGAGTCGACATGGCACACATCCCTGTATTCCATGCCTGCCAGCACTACATGTGGTATAGATAAATCACCCCTACGGCAGGCCTCACAGCCCTAAGGCAGGGTGCACTATACCTATATGAGGGCTTATCTGCGAGAGTGGATATGTCCCGGTGATATCAAAGTTCACCCTTAGATATTACCAGTGCACAGGGAAGTCATAACGAGTACAAGGGCTGGACACCCAACATTACATGTTCCCCAGCTACATGATGGCCTAACTGTACCCCAAGGTGTTGGTTACCAAGCACCTCATCGTAATAAAACCACATTGATGCCAGTGCTGGATTAATAAATGCACACAGAGGGCACCTTAGAGGTGCCCCCTGAAAACCTACCGACTACTAGTGTGTTGACTAACTGGTCACGACCAGCCAGCCACCGTAAGACAGGTTTTTTTTGTTTTTTTTTCCTGACCTCCTCAGGTGAGAGCCTTCACTCTCTGAGGACAGGAACAAAGTCCGCTCTCTGGGCGGAGGGGTTCACACCTCCTCCAAGCAGAATGGGCATTCCAGGCGAAAAGCGTCAAAGGCCTGCCGCCTTTGTTATGCGTACCGGGCCTCTCCAGATAGTGGAACTGCCACCCCCCTGTCCTGACCCACTTTTTGGCAGCAAGACAGGAAAATTTGTTAGATTTGGAGGTGTGCCCACAGTCAGCCAGCAACACCCCTAGGGCAGGCCAGCTGATATGGACCCTACTTTTCAGATTCCTCCACATTTTTTTGGGCGGAATTAGCAAACTAGGGTCAGGGTAATGCCCACTTCCCACAGGAAGGGGTCATATAGAGGGTGTAGACACCCTAAAGGTAGGTAGCCAATTGGCTACTACCTGTCACTCCCCATAATGCCCCTATCGGATCAACAGAAGGAAGATGAAGAAGAGTCACTGTCTGGCAAGAACTGCAGCAGAACTTTGGAATTTATCTCGGATAACAAACTGTAGGATTGGTGGCAGACTGGCTCTGAGCACCCCCACCGAGAATGTTAGCCTTTCTGTTTTAGCTAGTTCACAGTGCCACTAGAATCTCCTCTTATCGGGGAGAGAATAGTTTCTGGCAACCTCAGAACATGACAACCGATCGTGGAAACAATATACTACTTTTCGCTCAGTCACTCGTGCTCACTTATTCGGTCTCAGAGAGTTACACAGAAGAAACAGTCGGGCGTGTTACAATAAGAATTTATTGCACAGTTATTCTTCTAGTGTAAAATAGATGTGCTGCAACAACCGTTAGACAGTAGCAGATATATATGATTAGCAGTACAGTGAAAATAAAAGGATAGTAAAGTTCTACCATCTTGCAATAATCATGAATACATACATGAATATAAAATGCATGATAAAAGTGCGCGTACTCCTACGATGCCTATCTAGATGTACCCAAGTGTACCTAGCATGTGAGTAGGTGTGCAGCCAAGAATCCCTCTAGAATTTAGTCTAACCCCATTACCTGAAGTGAGAGTGTGTGGGACCCCATCCTGGTCTCGAGTTGGACACCCCGCGAGGGATGTGTTAGACCACTGTCAGCTGGAGCGTCTGCATGCAGGAGCCTCAGCGTCTCTGGTCAGTGTGTCGGCCTGGAAGTCTCGGTCTCCTCCCTCAACCCTAGCAAGATGTGCTGTATTTATACAAAAAGTATCTAAGGTTTCTTTGTCCCTTGTTTCTTGTATTAGCCATTGTTGGATTTGCGAACGACGTATGGGATGAACCTTGTACGTAGATATTATGCAGGTGGTGTGTAGCCTCTGCCTGGTTTCCAGGAACCCCCATGAATATTCATTCATACTGTATGAGTCCATTGATGGAGTTATAAGACACTATTGTTCAGGGAAAAACCCTCCTTCTGTGCCCAGGACTAGAACTAGGTAAAGGTTCAATCCTAAAGGCTCGTTACTGTGTAGTATAAGGGAGATAATGTAGGTGAAGGTGTATGATATTACCCGGGCCTATATTAGAGTACCTATATGAAACATAACACATTATATAGAGAGCCAGACTCCTACATGAGGTGTTACACAAAGGTCAACTGAGAAGGCTATAATAGTATTTGAAAAGAGTTCTGCCATCCAGTGTAATTGCACAATAAAAGTTAGGGTTAAGTCCTCGAATGCAGGCACTGTGTCTTCAATCTTGAAATCTTTGGCAACTCACTGATCCTAGGACTGATGTTAGAACAATACACAACATGCACTCCATCTAGAGTTTTTTAAGTACCTGTGTTAGTCTATGTTAGACCTGGTGTAAGAGGTTGGCTTAGTATATGGTGCTCACTTATGTAAGTGTAGCACCCTGCACTAATCCAGACAACCCTTATTGTATTGTAATTGCATTTATATAGCGCTTACTACCTCTGACGAGGCATCGAAGCGCTTTTTCGGCAAATAGCACGCTACTCCGGAACTCATAAAGGCTTCATTATGAATTAGTATAGTGAAACGTGAAATTAATTTGAGGGGTGGACATGTTAGTCTGTTATTTGGATTGAAAAGAACTAATGGAGGGATAGAAGGAAGGATCTAGAATTTTTCTTTCTTCTTTTTTGTAGTTCATAGCAGTAGGAGGGGGTTTGGGATGAGTAAATGGGAGGTGGAGAGGGAAGAGTCAGAGGGAGGGGTTTAGAAAGGCTTGTTTGGGAGATCTGAAAAAAAGAGGTATGAGATGATGCAAGGTGGGGTAGAGGAGGGAAGAGTCTAGAAAGGGTTATTTTGGGGATCATTGTAGTGGTATGGGTTTTGGGATGAATGAGACAGTGGAGGTAGAGGATGTATTGATAGAGGTATTGAGTGAGAAATAGGGTAGTGCATTGAAAAGAGTAGTAGAATGAGTATATATATATATATATATATATATATATATATATATATATATATATATATATATATATATATATATAAAATTAAACTTCAAATGCAAGAAATGGGTGTACAATAACAAAACAGAACTACTATACAACCAGGTTTCGCAATCACCTACCTTGAGCCCAATCTCATTATCTCTCATGACTAAGAAGAAGAAAACAAAAAACACACAGTCTCCAAACACCAACCGTATGCTGTTACATTGGTCTCGGCTCTTCATTTTATAAGGCATCACCTTGTCAAACTTAGCTAAGGAGACTGAATCCAACATCCAGTTCTGTAGCATGGCACTGAATGCAGAGCTGTGCAGGTTTGTAAGGCGGTAAGTCGCCACTGGGATACGCATAAACTTGAGAATGACTTGTACAATACAGTGATGCCTGAATTGCATCTGCACAACCTGGGCACACCGTACGCACACCGAAACCACATATAGCCAAGTAAAAGGTGCATAACATATGGCAAACAAATCTTAGTCATGAAGGCCAGTCTTGAACTACTTTCCTTTGATCACAACACTCATTCAACTCCTTTCCACTTCAATTATCACTGCTTTATCTCAATGCTCCTCAAGGAACGAACATGGTGAAGAAATCCCTGTAAAACATGTGCCATGGGTCAGATTAGGTACACAGAGTAAGCAATTTCCCAGGAGGCTACTCACCTTCCAACAGGATTTTTAGTCAATAGCTTGCTTGTCTTTCACAACTAGTTGCACACCGACAAATGAACAAAAACATCAAGGATAAGCACTCGAAAGATGCTGGAGTTAAATTGCCCTGCAAGTCACAAGACCTCTCCAATTTGATGAGTGGGATTAAAACAATGATCTGGAGCCAGAAAAATGTACTGTTACTGCCACATCTCAGAAACAAACAGCCAGACAAAAAGGGTTACAGGGACTACCACAAATCTAAGGGGAATACCTCCCGATGTGATTGGACCATAATCCAGACTTCTACTCCCACACATTTAAACAGGCACGCTGAGCTAGTATCCTAAGAAAAAAGGCTATTTACCCGTATTGAGTTTTGCAGTTACAATACTTTTTAAAAATTTGCATACTGTTCATTATTCATTCATCAAGCGGTTGGGGTCCAGACTGTCTTTTTTTTTAATTTCTTTTGGGCGTCAACCAATAGGTGGCTATAGTAATGCCCCATGACATCAGACATATGCCCACAATGCAATACTGCTATCTTCATACAATTTTTCCTATTTCTGGTGCCCTGTTCTGCTCTCGAGTTTTACTATTATTAATAATTATATATTTTTATCATTTGTTTTTTACACTTCTTGAATCGACTTCTTGGGGAGGCAGGAGGGTCAAATAAATATCCTGAAAAGTCTGCAAGCTGCAAAACTATTGTTATTGATAAGCAATCTTTTTCTTTTGCAGTGTGAACATTTTTTGGATTCACATTCTGTGCATAGATAACACAGCTTTATTACTTGCACTCAGGAGGCTAGGTTGAAGAATGTTTTTCTAAATGTGTACATCATGGATGTTGTGGCTGCTATGCAGATATTGTTTACTCCATTTTATTCTGGTGGAGAGCGCTCCTTATTTTTCTCCAGTAGAGTGTTCCCTTGGTTTTCCATCCACCGTTTTCCCTGCTGTACTGTAGCATCTTTGCATGAGCTGCACCTGCTGTTATTCAGGATATGGAAGTAGGCCTCCTTGAGGTCTATGTTGCCAGGTCATCCCCTTTAAGGGTGGGGTCATTTAGAACTTGTGTTTTGATTAACTTTTTTCAAAATTCAAGGTCAAAGATGGGCCTCAAAGTCAAGTGCTTTTTTTTTATCTGAAAGTACGCGGAGAACACTTCATTTCTGTGTGCATTTTGGTACCTTATCAATCTCCCCCCTCCACCCCACCCCCCTTTAGCAGGAGGTCTTCTATTTTGTCTTGTTTCCAGATCTCCAAACTCTATGTAGTTTCTGATGTTGAGTACCCTTTTTTCAGAAGTTATTTCCTTTGACAACTGGAGGAAACCTCCAAGTCTGCCTCCTATAGGTGTTTGGTGTCAGAGAGCCTAGATTAGATTCATTTTGGGGCCAGGGCAGACACTCTGGTGGCCTGGCTCTTACCCCTGGCCGTGCCCAAAATGTCTTTCTTGGTGTTGTAGGATACTGCCACTGCACGGCTCTTTGGCAGCTGGCTGTGTATCCGGGGTTTGTTGAAGGATGAGCTGATGCCCCCTTCTACCCATTGTCTCTCATAAGAATAGCTCCTCTTCTCTACTAGGATCTTAACTGCAGGGCCCCTTGTTGGTGGGAATCAGTCACTGCTACTCCAATCGGAATAGCCCCAGTGAAAGACATGTTAATTATGGATGCCTGTACCTCTTGCTTAAACCCAGATACCCTTAACCAGGTGCGTCTCCTAAGGGTGATACCGGTCCATGTCTGCCTGCGGGTTGTGTCAGCCAACATCTGACCAAAAGTATCTTTGGGCTCAGCCATCTTCTTAACATATTGGAAGAGAGCCTTTGCCCTTTTATTGAACTGGTTTGGGAGGTGTTGCATCAATTCCTGCATCGCCTACCACTGCTGACATCCATACCTGTTCAACCGGGCACACCATTTGTCATTTTGTGGTAGCTGATCTCATTCTTCCTCCCACCAGTTCTATTCTCTTTATCTGGTGAGAACTGTAAATGTTGAAGGATAAGTTCTCTTACTAGCTGTAAAGACTATGGTAGAGTTTGCAGGAGGATATACATGTGTGTATATAAAAAAACTAAAAGGTTAAAGTGAGGTTAGAGCTCCCACAGGATGAGCAATTTTTGTTTCGCTAATAACTTTGGCCTTGTTTGACGAATCTTCACAAAACTCTCCATAAAAAGGTTCATCCACATCAGCTCCTTCCTGGAAAGTTTCAGGGTGATCCATTCAGCAGGGGTCAATAAAAGGGGAGGTCCCAAAATGTTTATTTCCCATAGGAAACTTTGGTAAGTGTTAAAGAAAACACATCAAAACTGAATTGCACCAAATTTGTCCATTCGCCGTTTGAGAAATCTGTATTCAAAGAGGTGCGCACTGTGGCAATAAAGGGGTTAAAATGTAGTGAAATGTGGACTGCTTGACCTGTTGGACCTTCTTTTATATATATATATAAAAAAAAAAAAATGGGATACTCTGTTTGGCCCAGGGATCATTTTCTCCCATGGGTCATTTTGGTACTGTGGTACCTAGGCTGGTATCGTGATGAGTGTCTGGTACTCGATAAAAGAGGCATGAGGTGGATTTAGGACTAGGCACCCTTGGTATTCGGTGCGCTGACATTTAATTGCACCAGCTGGGGGCTTTTGAGCAAATCTTTGGGCATTTGCACTCATTTTATTTCCCAATTAAACACTGGTTGATTGGAGAAGCCTTAACCTTCTTCTCTACCCATGTCATAACCTTCTTAGCACTGACAGGGTCTTGGAAGTTATCAGGCACTGGCTTCAGCATGAGACTGAGCATGGGAAAGAACTGGGCAGTGCGTTCAGTCTGAGGCGTTCTTGCTGCCCTGCACGGGGCTCAAAGTCCAACTCCCACGGGAGTGGTGCTCTGCCTAAGAGTAGGGGTGCTTGAGTGAGAGGGATGTGTTTTGAAGTGGTAGTCATGCCCCTGGGTGTCTTTTTGGTGCAAGCGCTGTTGGTGTAGATGGCAAAGGAGGACCGTCTTGATCATCTTTCTCCAAGGCACTCAGGACAACATCATGGGGCTGGGTGTAGGTTGGACTGCTGGGATCCCGGCAAGGATCCGCCTCTTCCTCGTAGAGGCTAAGCAGGTTCTGCTTTCCAAAATATTGGGGATTTGAGGATGACTGCTACTGCATTTTCAAGTGCGCTAACACCTTTCCCTTCGGTGCCTCCAGGTCGTCTTAAACCAAAACAAGCATTTGCAATGCAATAGGTCTCGCATTTATGCGAGTTTGAGCTATTGACATTGCAAATAACAATCTTTTATTTTTGTTTTCGTTATTAAAACATAAATAAAAGGCATTGCCATTTACAATGCCAATCGCTTAAACTCGCATAAATGCGAGACCTATTGCATTGCAAATGCTTGTTTTTTGGTAGGTATGGTGAGATTAAGTGATTTGCCAGAATCACAGCATGTTGAGCCGACGCCGAGACTCGAACCTGATTCCCCAGCTCCAAAGTCAGCAGCGCTGGCAGGTAGCCTACATCTCTCTTTGTTTGTCCTCTTCAGTGTTAAGCTGCTCACACTTACGTTTCGAGGAAAATCGCTCACTGTTTGTCCTTCCTCGTGGGAAAAAAGCTATTTTCTCGGCTACGGGAATCGCATCTGCAAAGGCCGGGAATGGAAACTGAAACTAAAGCCCCAGGAGTAATTGTAGGTCTGAGTTTGTGACAGATGAGACTGAAGACAACTATTAGAGTTGTGTTTTTTTAAAACGTAGCACCGCCCAAAGCGGCAGGAGAGAGAGATAAATATAAAAACGAGGAATAAAGGAGAAACAAAAATGTAGAAGGAATGAAAGATGAGTCCGAAAAAGGGGGCATTAGAGAGAAACAGGGGAAGCGAGAACGTTTAAGTTTAGCACGAAAGTGAGACGCACCGAGAAGAGGAAAGAGCACGAGAAAGGGAGAAGGACCAGAGTAAGGAATATGGATAAAACTAGGGCGAAGCTGACAGAATGAGCGAGAAAGTGATAACAAGTGAGTAAAAGATACGGGGGTGAAATATAACGAGAGAAAAATAGGCTACGACTTCTGGTCAGAAATATAGACGGTGCTCAACAGAGAATGTTTGACAGACAGGGTGAGATAATGAGAAGGAGCTAGGAAAAAGGAATGCAAAAGAACGAGTGAGATTTGTAGAGGAGGGAATATAAAAACAAAAAGGAGAAAAACAGTAGGGTTACGTTCAAGTCAAAAGAGGGACAGATTTCTCTGGGCATGTATGGGAGGACAACCATCCTTTTGAGTGGACTTTAAATTTATGTTAGATTAATCCCTTCAGAAAACATATAGTTAACTGTACCTCAGAATTCGCGTATCGTAACATTAGAAACATGCTCTCTGGTGTCAGAAAAAGGCTAAAGGAGATGTATTTCAAGTCACACAAAGGGTTGAATGGCTGGCTCCCCCTTTCGACCTGCAGGTTTCATGATTCTTAAAGACGGGCAGTGAAGGGAGACACACGCAACCTCGATGAATCGCTTTCAAAAGCTGCTCAATAGAAAGAGTGCGATCGCCTCTTCGCGGGCAGATGATACATGCTGAAGGTTACTCCAATGTATGGATAGCTTCAGTTTGTGTAAAGCGCCCTGGCATCCTCTGGATAATGTCAGCGCTATAGGAAAACAACATAAATACATACAAACTGACAGGACAAGGTGCATGCATGTCTGAAAACAAAATAAAGGCGCCCACTAACCTGAGTCTGCACGGATTGCGCGCAGCTGCAACAGAATGAGGCACGGGAGGCTTCACCTCAAGTTCTCCCCCTCAGTAGCTCACGAACTCCGTTTAGGCACCTGCTCGCTCTCTGCCAACACATGAAGCCGTAGTACTACCCTCCTTTACTATAAACATCACCTAACTTTCAGAAAGAGGGCGTGTCTTATTTCTGCGAGAGGGCAGTGCAATTGGGCAATTTACTGAGCTCAGAACACCGTGGAACAGAGCGAGGCGATCATCTAAAGGCGAGTCAAAAGTGAGTAAACTCCCTCAGTGCGCAGGGAGAGGGAGCTGCCAGTGACACAGATGCCTGTACGTATGAGTGACACTCTTGTGTGTAGGGCAATGCTCTCACGTTTCTTCGGTTCATGTGTATAAAGCCTACCCAGCAGTGTCTTTTTGCTTTTCATTCTGGGACTTGTAGTCCTGTTTTCTACGGTTTCAGCTTTTGTTTTAAGTAGCAGAGTGCAAGTTTCTTGCCTTGAGTAGCACTTTCAGAGCAGCAGTAGACCAGGCAGACAATCGGAGGTAAAATTTGTCATTCTAGCTCCAGCCCTAGACTATGTTGGGAAAGTGTAACTGTCCCCAAACTAGCCCTGAAGGCGAATTTACTGTGGTAACTCCTGTCCTGGAATATTTTGAAGAAAGTTAAAAATTACCCTGCATTTCAAACCAGTGGTGCGCGCGCCCCACAGAGGAGCAGGGGGGCGAGGGAGGCTGTCGTCTGTGCCGCGCGCTGATGCGCGTCCTAGACACGGACGGGAATGGGCGGAGCAAAGGCGGGACATGCGCCCGCCTTTGCCCAATTGCGTGCCGTTTAAAAAAAAAAAAAAAGCACGCTACAGCCAATGCCTGTCTGCGAAAGCAAAACCACACGCACAAGCATGTGGTTAGCTTTCTAAAGCCCATACAAAAGCAAGACCGAACTTGAGGGAGGTCTCGTTGAGATCAGGGAAAGGTTGCAAATGCACTGCTGGTCAACCTCCGGATGCAGTGTGTTCCAGCTTGAACAACATAGAAGGGTGTGCGTCCCATCACCACCTTCTCATATGGTGCACCAAAGCAAAGCAGTCCCAACCGATAGGAATAAAAATTGTGTTCCCATTGGGAGGAACTTCAAACGGAGGTCACTTGCGCAGTGATTGTCATCTGAGCCATTTGTCTCAAACAGTGGAGTTAGGCCAGAACAGCCGCGAGTAACTTATCAATCTCCGAGCTGGTGCTGAACACGTTTGAACCCAAAGGCAGAAAAAAAACTACCCAAGGTGGACACGACGCCCATGCGCACTGTGGACTAAGGAAGTAGTCACAGCACATCTCATGACTCAAAGATTCTTTGAATTTAATCAACACGAGATGGCAGAAGAATGCAGAACATGTGTATCTATAGCCACATATTATACAAGAAGCAATACTTTGGAGTTGTGTATCAGACCCAGACGAGGCGACCTCCTTACTGCTTTATGTGGGCATCTTAGTTTTAATTGTCAGATTTTAGAAACCCGAAGTACTTTTTGGTTTCTACAATGAAGCAACGACTAGAAATGAACACCTTTGGGTGTTACCTATATTGTCAAACTGAATCAGAGTTTATCAACCTCTTTACCATCAGAGACAAATCTTTATGCTTTTCCTCATTACCTCAAGGAACTCCAGGAGTAAAAGAGGTGACCTAGCAGCCCAATTGGAGTACATTAGTATTGTGACCCTGGGATACAGTACTAAAATAGTACCCACACAGGATATAGCCCAGAAAGCACTGTCTGTCCCAGGGCAAATAAAAAAGCCTCACATATATGGTAGCCTATATCTCCAACAGTTTACCCACCTTTGTTCATCATAAATACTTTGAATACAAAGTTGGGAGCAACTTTACTTCTCAGTTTCATCTTTTGATTTAATTGATTGTTTATAAGGTCAATAGCATACATGACTAAAATGAAAAGTAGAGCTAATCTTTGAAAGCATTTGAGAAAATCTGTGTAAATATCAAATGCGGTTTGTTGATCTTTGGATCCCAACTTACGTTAAGGGAACATTCATGCAATACATCAACGTATTTTAAGATGCAAAGACTATATAAATGAGCAAAAATGGTATCAAGTCGACCTACCATTACCAAAATTGTGAGTGTTGGGAACTTCATATATGCCACAAACACTCATGACTTACCAAGTCCAGGTGCCAGAAATAGTGCAGTTGCTATGCTGCTGTTTTGAGGGGATAGTTCTCTATGTTCTCCATAATGGGGGCTTTCTACGTAGCCCCTTCCTTGGTCAAGAGGATGGCTTAGTTTATGGTGCTCACTTGTGTAAGTGTAGCACCCTGCACTCATCCACACAACCCTTATGGTAGTTTTAGTGGTCTTAGACAACCTTAGAAAGCTCTCTAAGTGGTAACTGTGGAGAGCAGCCTTCAGGCTTAGTCCAGAAGAAGCGTAAAGCAGCTCGTTTTCCCAGTAGTTATCATATAGTGTAGGTTAAGTGAAAAAAGAACCACACAGTGTAGTTATAAAAATATGTATTTATTGTAAACACTCACTAACACATTGCAATATCTCCCACCCAGCGATATAATCACAATACACATAATACTTTAGTAATAGAACACGTAAGTAGCACAAATACACAGTGGTCTCTAGGGGGAGACCAAACCATTTACTAATAAAGTGGAATGCGAACCACGACCTAAGTCGCGACGGTACCCAGAAGGCGTAGAAGAGCTGGGGACCCAAGGAATCACCCAAGGTAAGTACCCAGGAACCCCACGGAGGCCGTGTGCAGAGTGGGAACACGACTGCGTGCTCAATACAAGTCAATGGGTAAGTCGCGTTGCAGTTTTTAAGAAGAAGGACCCTACCCAGAGGACCCTGAAGAAACCCCGTGGAAGATGGAAGGTTGAAGAGTCACCCCACCCGTGGATACCCCGGGAATCAGAATAGACACACCAGGGAAGCCGGGTGCATACGTGTGAAGTGAAATCGGAAACCGCTGCAGACCACAATGGAGGACTTCAGTGAAGATGCCGCTGGCAAAGAAGGTGAAAGAGTCCGGTGGAATTCAAAGGTGGATTCAAGATGAGAGGTACCAGCAAGCTGAGGGGACATGCCACTCAGGAGTGACCAGGAGGCACGGAAGACAAATGTCCACCGATGTCAGAGATGCAGGAGAGTTGACGGTGACCTTGGCGCTGCAGCTGTGCGGACCAGGCGACGCTGTGGAAGACCAGGAGCCGTTCACGAGCTATCCCACGTCGGATGTCAAGAGCCAGAGGGTCGGTGTCCGTCGGGAGCATCAACAAACCTTGGCAACGACAACAAACATAGTAGACGAAAAAGGTGCAGTGTCTGGAACAGCAAGGTCCAAATGACTCACCACGAGCAGTTAAGTCAGAGCAGGCCCCAAGCAAGTAGGGGAGCCCACTGGAGCCAATGAAGACCATCAATAGGACCCACAAGTCGGAGGCACAGGACATCGAGCAGCTCACCAAGGATGAAGGCCCACGGTGCAGAGGATGCGGTGAGGACGAAGATCTTGGTAGCAGGAGATGCTTGAAGCTGGAGCTTCTTGGAGCCCGAAGATCTCTGGAGGAGAGAGTCAACAAGCCTTGGCAACGGCAAGCCGACGCGGTGCACAGGGATACTGCTCCAGCAGTTCCGACGAGGGATACTGGCTTCAAACTTGCTGTGAAGACAGTGCAGCCCTCGAGGGAGTTGCAGAGCCACCACCTGTGTTGCTAAACCTTTCGGAGTCCACGGGACCTTAGGAACAGCAAGCCGGTCAGCTTTGTTGCAGTGCCTGCAGATGCAGGGAACTGACTCCTTCACTCCAAGGAAGATTCATTCGGGTGTGTTGGATGTCCACAGGCCTGTGGAAGATCCTGTATGGAGCACAGGCACAGACGACGTAGAAGACTGGTAGGACGATTAGACCAGGAGCAGCAAGAGTCTTCCCAGTTGCTGTCTCGGTTCCCATAGCATAGTCTAACGAAGTCCAAAGTGCCCAGACGGTTGAAGATGAAGTGGTTTCGCATATGAATCTTGTCCCACGACGAATCTAAGGAACCACCCACAGGTAAGCCTTTAAGTACCCTAAGGAAAGGGTTGAGACGATTGAGGGGTCCCTCCCACAGGAGGGGCTGGACAGTGGGGAGGATACTCCCATGTCTTTTGTCCAGTTTCACGCCAGAGCGGGAGCCAACGGCTCCCTGAACTGGTTCCAACTGGAGTATGTAAGGGGGGCACCAAATGTGCCCTTCAAAGCAACCTAGTGGCGCTGGCAAGCGCCCTCACCCTGGCCCAATACCCTAAGTCCTGGCTGGGAGGTGGTCACACCTCCCCGTGACAGGAAACCTATTGTCCTGCCTTCCCCTATTCGAGCTTGGCTCAGCAGCAGGAGGGCAGAATTGCGTCTCTGGTCGGCAGCAGCCATAGTTTGCTGTCCGGGTCTAGAAGACTTGTACTGGGAGCATTGAGGGCTTCCCGGAGGAGCTTTACAGTACATGGAGGTATGATTCCAACATGTTTGCTATCAAACACGACAGGGTTCGTTACAGCCAGTTTAGAGATGGCCATCGCTTAATGGCGCATGGCCACTCTATGTATCGTAATGGCTGATGCACTTACAACCCGGGAGAATGGACTCCGTGGATTGTAGAGGTGTCCTGCTCATGCAGGGGCACCCTCACACATAACCAAGCACCCTGCCTTCAGGATTGAAAGGCCTGCCTTAGGGGTGACTTATAGTTTTAAGTGCAGTGACCTCAGATATAAGAAAACTTATATCTGTCGTAAGTGGTGCTAGCACCAGCTTACACAGGCTGCAATGGCAGGTCTGTAGTCACAATTTGAGTGGTCTCCCATGGGTGGCGTAATACATGCTTCAGCCCATGGGGGACCCCTGGTGTACCTATGCCCTGGGTACCTTAGTACCATATACTAGGGACTTACAAGGGTACACCAGTAGCCAATCTGGGGGGTACCGATGTACTCACCATGGTCCAATTTAGGGAAGCGGCACAGAGACTGGGGTCCTGATTAGCAGGATCCCAGTCAGACTAGTCAGAAAAACATAATGACACCAGCAAAAAGTGGGGGTAACCATGAAAGCAGATCCTACTTTCCTACACCTGGCCTCTTTTGGCGTGGTTTCCCCAGACTTTTTGCTTTCTGATCTCCTATTTTGACCGCGTGCTGAACTTCATTTTTGCTGGCTTTAAGACTCTGTGGACTTTTTCACTGCTGACCAGTGCTAAAGTGTGTGTGCTCCGTGTCAATATTGTAAGGGCATTTAGGGCCATATGTACGAACACATTTTTCCATAGACACAGAATGGGTAAAACCCTTTGATACATCTGGCCCTAAGTTTCCCCATGATTTGCATATTTAATTTGATGATACGTACCTAGTACAGTGCAGTACATGTGCTCAGGGCTAGTAAATCAAATGCTTCTAGTGGGTCTGCAGCACTGATTGCGTCACCCACATTAGTAGCCATTCAAACATGTCTCAGGCCTGCCATAGCAGAGCCTGTGTAGGCAATTATAAACTGCCATTTTGACCTAACAAGTTCACCTACTTGTCAAGTCTAAACCTTCCTTTTTTATGGCACGTAGGTCACCCCCAAAGAAAGCCCTGGATAGCCCATGGGCAGGGTGCAGTGTACTTAAAAGGTAGGACATGTGCCTTTCAGTTTTGCATGTCTTGGTAGTGAAATACTCTTACATTTTTATCTCCCTACTGCAAGGCCTATACCCCACATAGGTTAGTACTGAAGCAGCCTTGTAACATTTTACAGGTGTAACTTCCAATTGGGAAAGGTAGGAAGAATAAGTTTGGGGTCTCTGGACTCACAATTTAAGAACACATCTTTTAGTGAAGTTTGTTTTTAAATTGCAGGTCGGAAAATGCCACTTTTAGAATGTTGGCATTTTCTTACTTTAACAATTCTGTGCCTTTTGCCCCTCTCTGACATACACGTTTGGGTGACAGCTGGGATTTGTTCATTCCCTCTAGACAGTCATACACAAAGGGAGTTAAGGTATGCCACTCACATCCTGATGGCCCATAACCAAGCTGATAGATCTTCCTGAGCTAGAGTGATAGGGAGGAGCCGACACTTGCACCTGAATAGGGCTGTGTTTGTCCCCACACAAATGGTTGCATACACCACTGTAGTGAGTCTGGAGCCAGGGCAGGGTCTTGTGCACTATAATGACCTTTTGTTGAAGTCTCCCTACTTCAGAAGCTAAAATGGGTATAAGTACTGGACCTCTGACACCATATACTCGGAACACTTCTAGAACGGAGGACATTCTATCAGGAAGACTGGTCTCCTGTTTCTGAAGTCTTAGGGATATCAAAGGCTTTGCCTGCCTCTTGCTACCAGCACCTAGCCTCCTCTGCTGCGAGTCCTGCTCTGCCAAGTGGTGCCAAACCCATTGCTGGGCCCTTGGAAGTGAGTATTTGATGCTGCAACTCAAAAAACCAACACATCGACGACAGTGCGTCGCTCGGAACCAGCACCTTTCTCTGCGATAATCAATGCATCGCCGCTGCCTGCACCAAAGCCGTGGACACCGGTCGCTGACTGCACGGCGCATCGACCTCGACTTACAACACAGCCCGACTTTGCCGCATCCGCACCATCACTGCTGCACTAGTCTCGGACACCACATAAGCGACACATGCATTCCCAGCCCTGGTCGACTTCGTGCCAATGCATCGCCTACAGCCCAGCGGTTTGACATCGACACATCGGTCCGACACACAGAGCTCTTGACATCGCTGCATCAATGACATTGCCCAACTTTGGAAACAACGCATCGCCTTCGACTGCGTCACATACCCTCCTTTGTTCAACGCATCTTCCCGGAGCATCGATGCATCCAAGTTACTATCAGCAGGTCTGCGCAACTCCTGTATCCGGCCCGCACTCCATCGCGGTCGGACTGAACTTTTGGATTTGCCCCGATCAATCGTGACCAGATAGCCCCAGTTGGAGCTATTGATTTCTAAGCGCAGTTGTTTTTTATTTAATCTTACAAAATGCATATCCTGACTTGTGTATGATCGATTATTTTATCGTTTTGGTCGTTTTACTCAGATAAATATTGACTATTTTTCTAAACTGGTGTGGAGTACTTTTGTAGTGTTTTTCACTGTGTTACTGTGTGTGTGTTACTGTGGTTGTGTGTTACTGTGATTGTGTGTTAGTGAATACTTACACATTGCCTCTTTAGTTTAGCCTGACTGCTCTGTGCCAAGCTACCAGAGGGTGATCACAGGTAAACTTTCAGCGTGCACTACACTTTCCCTGACAAGAATTGCAGTTCCTGCTTGGCCAGGGTGCCTACCTCTGCCAACCAGATATCCAATTTCTAACAGTCTGCAAGAATCATTAACATCCCACTCTCCTTCCCACGAAGCATAGTCCTGATCAAAGTAAAGTCTTGTTAACAAAAAAAATGATCTTTCCATAAGCAGCTTGGGCATGACAAGGTCTCTGAAACAAGGTATCTAGTGAGACGCACATGGAGGAAGAGGAGCGAACAAGTGCAAGCCCTGGGAGCAAAGCAGAGGAGAGAGCGGACGAGCGGAGCGGGGACTATCAGCCCATGGTTACAGCTCCCGAATATTGCCCGCTTGGCACCGCGGACTAGTGTGGACAACCGGTGAGAGCAGGGACTATCGACTTATCACTCACACGCTTTACTCCTGAGGCGCCGACACTTCCGAGTGTGTGCAACAGGCAGGAGGAACCGGCCGTTGTGGCTCCATTTACCGCTTTGCTCTCGTCACATCCACACACCTCGGGGCGAGCAGCGAGGCGGCAGACACAAGAGATGCAACAGCCGCGGTCCGTGCAGGTTAACAGCGGTAGGGAGGTGGGGCCGGGTTAGGGGGCATTTCGAGGGACGATGCAGAGGGAAAATTAATTATTTATTTAATTTTCCCTCTGCATCATCCCTCGAAATACCCCCTTACCGGGCCCCACCACCCCACCGCTGTTACCTGCACGGACCGCGGCTGAGATGCAATATTTGCTGAGGCCGAAAACTTTGGCGCAGAGAGGCAGTAAAGAGGGGGGATCACTTGCAGTAGCAGCAAGGCATAGCGTGCGTAGCAAGAAGCCCAGGCTGCGGAAGCGGCGCGATCCAGATCGGGTGCAGCTTGCGGCTCGGGGTGTGCTCACCCCTGAACTGCGCCAGTCAGTGTCCATCCTGCCCTCCCCCATGGTTCCTGCTTTTCCGGCCCTTTCTGCCTCAACGTCAGCCGCCACTTGACAGTCGAACCAAGCCAATTAAGGATACCAAACATCAAATAATACTCCTAGGCCTCAACAGGTACCAGCAACAGTACCTATAACAGACCGCAATCCTGCCAGAATGCAGAAGATCAAGAAAGCGAAACCAGGAGACACTTGGGAGAGCCTCCCATAGTCAAAACTTTACCAATAACCTCCACTTCACACTAAAAATCTGCGCAGCAGCCCTGTGAAGCATGCTCGTGCCCCACCTCTTAGAAAAACACAGATAAATATTGGAAGGATAATACAGGAGGGTTAGCCTCCTATTAACAAGCATTTACAACTTCCATAGTGACCATCAATCACAAGATGGCCGCGGTGGAAGAAGTTGCAAAGAAAAAGGGACATTAGAAAAACAAAATTGTACTCCCTTGCTGGAAAAATTGCTGGAAGTACCTAAGGTTATAAATGACATTATAGAAGACTGCAGCCAAAATTTGTTAACTAATCGATCTATTTGCCAAAAATCAGCACCTGTACATTAAACAACAGTCTCTAAGACAATATCGCCCATGCATCAGGCTTCGGCTCAGGTAAACCATCGTTCCACAAGGAGGGGATTCAATTGAAAAACAAGCATTGGCATAGCCAATAGGTCTCGCCTTTGGGACCTTATAAGTATTTAGTTATGCAGCACAATATCCTTGGTGCAACAACATCAACTGTTGCATGGGTAAACACTTATAAGGTCCCAAAGACGAGACCTATTGGCTATTGTGATGGCACAAATGGGACCCAGCACTTACTCTTCTATGCTGTACTCTGCATTAGCCATTGTGGCCTTGTGCTTCATTTTAGGGGAAGGTGTCTGCTTCCACCTCATTGTACGCTCTCAATTAGATGGACAGTCTTAAAAGTAGGTCAATGTTTCCTCGCTATATCATCCAATGCTTTTTATCTGGGGGTCCTCAATCATGTGGGTGAATCTGTCCATTATACACCTCCACATATGAACTTCATGGAAGGCACGTCCATGATGGCCATGGCCAGATCGCATCCCATGAGGTTGTCTCAATTACCCCGGCTTTGAGTAAAATGTTTTTGGGACAAAAACAGATCACTGACATAATATCGAAGCCAACAATATCGTGTAACAAAAATATTGTGTCAAAAATATAATTTACCCAAATATTGTTTCCCTATCCTTATAATGGTAAGTACAAAAGTATTGGAAAAAAATATTGTTTCACACTTCTATCATTAAAAACATACAAAAATATTGTTTCTTAATATATATACATATATATAGTTTAAAGTCGTGAATCTTAAATATTTTAATACATACCATTAATATACTGTTAATTAAATAAATCTCACTAATATTTAATACTATTTATAAATATATACTTATGTAAACAAACATACATCAATATATATGTGTATGTTTATATATATATATATATATTTAAAGGAAGTAACAGGGGGTGCTCAGAGTTCTAATAGGTGAGTAAATGAGAAGCCCAAGGGGTACTTCCCTTTTTGGAATAGGACCCCTCAAACAATCAAAGCTTCATCATAGCGCTTTTTCTCCTCGTCCAGCCGGCGCTGCAAGGCTGGATGGGCACCCTCACTTTCAGATATGGCTCTTTGGCGGCAATATAGATTGGCGCCCGGCACTATTGGCTCCCTTTGCAGGCTTATTTGTATATTTATCTCATCCTTAACCTCTCATCCAAGGGCCATGCGGCTAAAAGAGCCTGGCTCCGTCTGTGATTTCAGTTCGAGTCCCTTCCAAATCACTGAGCACGTGCACCGTATTTTCGATAAAGGGTTCCTCTTTTCTCCATATCTTCGTTCCTGTAATATAAACCGCCTCGAAAAAAAAAAGATATAGGCCTCGAATATGTTCTTGGCCCTTCTGTCGTCAGATGGATCTGCTAACCTTATTAGACTTGTGGATAATAGTCTTGGGCGGCACCAATCCAGTTTTTCAGTAAAATCAATCAATATGCAAATAATACCTCCTTCAAATACATTGTATGTGAATTGATCACATTTCTGATTATGGCAGAATTCTTGACAACCTCCACACCCTGAGCTCCTCCAGCTTTTTAATTTGACTATGCCACATATTCTTTATGCACAGTGGCCTTTCGGGTCATGCTGTGTGCTTAATGAGAATGATTATTTTTTTTAAAGCAAGTTCTAATACAGAACTCACAAGATTATCCCAAAAAACATTGCACATTTCATGTTAGGCACAACATTGCTGCTAGTTCACAATATGGGCTGGTGAGACGCCAAATAGAAATGCACTGATTAGTGATAAATTGTGTTGGTGGCTTCTTCTGGTGGCCACGTGACCACGCAGAACATTACTGAGCTGACCACAATCTTTTCACATGGTACGCCCAGCAGCTGACAGATTTAAGGGCCCCAAGACTGCCTACATCTACCTCACAATCAGTGGCAGGCGGGCTTTGGCAGGCAGGAGGGTCGCTTCCGGCCGTCAATATCCACTTAGTCCACAATTCTGATAGTGATAACGGTTTATATATCTACAATGTGATGTATTTTAAAATCGTGTCATATAAATTGCACAACTCCCGTTTGCACAAATAATCGGACATTCAGATGAAGTGCATTTTTTATTGGTGTTGGATTGCCAACTGGAGAAGCTGTGCATTTACATATGCAAAATGAAAGTCACTCTGCAGCGATGTTTCCAGCGCCTTATCATATGAAATGCATGCTAGCTGTAAAAGCAGGTACGGCGCCGCCACATTATATGCCTCTTACAAGCAGCCGAATTTTACATATTTATTATCATCTTTGAAGGTGCTGCACATCTCTCAAAAACAAGACCCATAGCCCCACTTCCTGTCGGTTTCATTCCTGGATATTATCCTGGATATTATCACGTGATTAAACAAGCACTGCATCAGTGCAAGTCTTCTTGATAAACGAGTTAAGGGTATCGCGAGATAAACACCCAGGTCCGAGGCTGTAATTGCAGCAAACACCGTGTATGAATTATTCCCTGCCATATAAAGGGGCCGGGGCAGATGTGTAATTATTACCTGCATCCAGCACAGATAAGTCTGGGCGCACTTTCATCGGGCTCGAGCGCAGCCTGCAGTAATCTGTCATCAATAAATACCGCGGAAGGGAATCTGTCTTTTCCGCAGCCACTCATTCCGGGCCTGCTATCACCCGATGTTACGCGGTCAAAATACCCCGCTTATCTCCCGTCATACTTCTACACCGCACTAATAAGTTCTTCAGATGTCTCTATGCTTTATCTGCCATGAAGAAACACCACCGTTACATTAGGGGGAGTTGTTTCATCAGAGTGATCGCTCCGCCGGCTTCAACAAAAAAATAGAACCTAATGCCCTGAGAGGAAATGCGCAAAGAAACTGTGGCATATTATTTCACCACAATGTGTGTCATACTGTACTTGCTGCAGCAGCTTTTCCTACATCCGTGGTGCTGTAAATAACAGGCGAGGAAGCAAGAGCCCGGGAAGGCTTGTCTCTCGCACACACGCCCGCTTCCTCGTTTGTTTAGAGGGGAAGGGGGAGGGGTGGAGGAGGCGAGAACGAGGAGAGGAGAAGGCAGCAGGGGAGGGGAGAGAGGAGGGGGCCTGCGCCTGTTTCCCTTGCGGGAGCGTGCAGGGGCACCATCTGTTTGCAAGTTAATTACAAACAGATGGTTTCAAAGCTCGCTCCCGGAAGGGAATCGCCAAACGTGCACGCGTTGCCATTTAAAGCAATGCAAAGCGTGCACGTTTGTAGGCAAAAAAGCTAATCGATTACTAAAGGTCTCCTCCTATGCAGCGCATGCGCGCTGCATAGGCGAGACCCAACCAGGAAACCCCCACAAATTCAATATTGAGATAATATCTGCTTCTAATAACAAGCATTTGCAATGCAAATTGGTCTCGCATTTGTGAGAGTTAGAGGTATTGGTGTTGTAAATGACAATGTCTTTTACCCATGTGTTGTGGTTTGAAGTGGATGTATGTGGTTTGGAGTGGATGTATGTGGTGTGGAGTGGAATTATGTGGGTTGGATTGGAATTGTTAGTTGTGGAATTGTGGGTGGTGAAATTGTGTGGTGTGGAGTGGATTTGTGTGGTGGAATTATGTGGCATGGTGTGCAGTGGAAATATGTGGATCGCAATTATGTGGAATAGAGAGTATTGGAATTATGTGGAGTGGGATTGAGCAGAAAAGAGTTGAGCGAGGAGAACACGAGAGACGGACATAGATGTAGTGCATGTGTGCCAGAGGGACAAAGTGCATAGAATGCGATGGGGACTGAGGGGGCTTTGGTGACCTAGGGCTTTAAGTGGAATTAAAAAGTTGGGAGATTTTTAAAGGTGGAAAGTGGCCAAAAAGGGTGACTGAATTATTTCCAAGAGTGGTGACCTATGTAGTTTAAGGGGTGACCTACAACATCATAACACGAGATGGAAATAACGTCATGCAGGTGTTTACTTTTATTTGACCCAGTGTGATACTGAGGACATGCTTCACACATAATTCTTTGAAACCACAGCACAGCAAGATATGCTGCTAGGTTGTATACATAAAGGGAAGAATTGGTGTTCAAGTGTATTTATGTATAGTTTAACAGCTCTTCGAAAGGTAGAAGTGTGACTTTGGCAGAAATATGACATTTCTTTTAGGGCGGACAAATTAATTCACACAAGCTTGCAGCTCTGCAGGAAGGCAAGGAAAAAGAATTGCGGAAATTACAAAATATGCTTTTTCTCTGGTTATATGCCTGTGCAGCCATATTCTCCAGACTAGACATTCTTTCCCATCTTTCTTTCTCACAGAACCAACAACGTATACAGATTTACTCTAACGCACCCACTGCTTTACTTTATTGTGGGTATTTATACAGCACAAACCTAGACCCAACGGAGAAGTGGAGGAATATGTGCAAAAATGTTGGACTACAGAAGCATGTTGGTGAAACACATAAGCAGATGCATGTAAATTATACTGAAAGAGATGTGAGGGATGTGTAGAACAAGGGGAGATTAGTTTACAGGTAAGTGGAAATGGTGAAGCGGTAACTGGTCTGGTAAGGAAAGGGAAAAGTTATTTCATCACCTGGCATCATAAGAAGAGAATTTCTGTTTACAGATGCTTTCTTGATTTGCAGCCTGGCCATCGGGGATGTATGTGTCATAGTTCCTTTTGAGTTTGTAAATTTCTTTTGCAGCAGGTTCCCTGATTTATCTGAGCGGACATCTTGAAAATTATACAGTAGTTGTAACGCGAGGCATGGTGAAAGCGGAAGTAGTGCAGTTGTTTTAAAACTAAGGTGATATGATGAAATGTCCTTTAGTGTGCGAGGAAGCGTCTTGCTTAATCAAAACCTCAAAATGCACACAGATGTCGATGAGCCATTAAGTTCACGGAGTCCCCTTGATAAAACAAGGCACCAACTCATGTTACCAGTTTGAAAAACCCAAATTAATGGGATTACAGAGGCTTTTGGAATACTGTGATGACCACCACGAGGTGTCGCAAGACTCGAGCAGCAGTTTGGGACGAAGCAGGTCGTATGTATGGAGGTCAACTAGGGGCAAAAGAAGGGGTCTGCCCTGTGGTACCCCCTGTCTTGCATTTGAAAAGCCCAGGCACAGCCTTCACTATTGCTGCATCATAAGTGAAGCCGCAGGAACAGATGCAATCTTATACCACATCAAATAAAAATATAGAACTGGCGGTAGAAAAAAAACACTTTTTTCCCCCAGACAGTCAGCGCGACCAAGCATCTTTTTAAACTAGCCACAACAATGCAGAGAAATGTCCACTCTAAGAGGCTCGGCTTCAGCTGAGTGAGCCTGTCTGCTTACATCCTCTGGGGCCAGTTGCTCCCTATATCGCCCAGTGAACATGTCACATGTGTGCTCGGGCCGAGCCATGCGTGCTAGACGAAGGACTGATACCAAGCGTGTCAGATTACAGAGGCTTTTGGAATACTGCGATGCCCACCACAAGGTGTCACGAGACTCTAGAAGGAGTTTGGGAAGAGGCAGGTCGTGTGGATGGAGGTCAACTAGGGACAGAAGAAAGGGTCTGCCCTGTGGTATCCCCCTGTATTGCGTTTCAAAAGCCCAGGCACATCCTTCACTATTGCTGCATCATGAAGGAAGCCGCAGGAACAGATGCAATCTCATACCACATCCAATAAAAATATAGAACCGGCGGTAGAAAAAACACTTTACCCCCAAACAGTCAGCGCGACCAGGCATCTTTTTAAACTACCTACAACAATGGATCAGTTTCACCTGAGTCAGCCTGTCTGTTTACATCCACTGCGGCCAATCGCTCCCTATCCCTCCCAGTGCACACGTCACGTGTGTGCTACCACTGAACCATGCGTGCCAGGCAAAGGACTGATACCAAGCGTGTCGGTGACGTCAAAGCCGGCGAAATCAGCGAGTGAGTCAAACCTTCCTCATCCCTTCAGGGAGTTTCTACATACCTGCCTTTGGAATTTCAGAAAGTGGTCGGAGTCCAAAAACAGGCGTCTTAGTTTCACAATAAAACATAGGCAAGCGTGATTTAAGCGAAGGTTCTGACAGAGCAACCATTCAAAAATACATTCTGCACGTACACGCACAGTAATATAAAACTAGCCCGAACCATAGAAGCACCGACAGGCGGGATATGTTGAAATTACAGAAAATTACACTAGAAATTAACAAGTTGGGGGAAGGCACGGGGAGATTAAGGGAACTGTAAGCAGTGTCCTGGGACATGTTGAAATTACAGAACAATGACACTGGAAATTAACAAAATGGGGGAAGGCACAGGGAGATTAAGGGAACTGCAAGCAGTGTCCTGTGCCAGCAAGCGGCGATGAGAGGGATAAAAGGGAAAGTAGTGCACTCAAGCAAAACATATGGCCCATATCGAAAGGATCCATGTAGCAGGGCCAGTAGCCAGGCCGGGAACAAATATGACACGAGGCGGGACAAATGTACTCTATTCACAAATGAAAACTATGGAATTTGTAAAGGCAGACAAAGCAACCAATGAAAAGAGGTGGGCATGTGGTGGGTGCATCCAAACCCCATAGAGGGATTACAGCATGCCGCGCAGAGCAACGCATGTGCGCTGCCTCTAGGCTTGACCTAAAAAAGGTACAAAGGAAACTGAAAAGGTTGAATGTAAAAGTTCATAGGAAAAGACTGAAAGTCGTTGCAGCAAAAAGATCAAAACTTCTTCCTATTCTTTTAAACACAACACAACCACATCAAACTATTACACAAACCCTTGAAGAGCCAAAGTCCCAAGAAATATGAAAAGTTACAAAGCAATCACCTAATAAAGTAATCAAAATTGATCAAACTGATTCTTTTGCAAATCAAAATCCAGGGCTGTTCTGTAGTAAAGCATGCACTCTTCATTCCCACATAAACAGATGCCAACCAAGTACAGACTGAGTCACTCCCCCAAGCTGGAAATCAAAAGGGGGAAAAAAATATCATCTGTCGAGGTCACAAAGTTGCCATCTTTTACAGAGGGAGAAAACTATGAAATAGATTCAAATCTAGAAAATCACAAAAAACGATTTAAATCAAATGAGTCATACAAACCAAATAAGCCAAACCCAACTTCAATATGGTGCAATAGATAACAAAAATTCCTGTTGTCCATTGATTCAGATCAGCAATCTACAACCAAGACCGTACATTTCCAATGAAGGATTTAGCTTACAAAATGAAGTAAGCCCAGAGCAAGTAGACCTAAGCATCACAAAAACCTTACATAGGAAATCCCAAGTTTTGACTCTTTGTTACCTAATAACTCCGGTCACTTGCTCAGACTCTGATGACCTTGCACAAATCTGGGCAAAAACAGCAAGTTCCTTTCATGACATGGTTCAACCTCTAACATCGGATAACTGGAGGAAACCAATCAAAGAAATCAGAACCGGTAACACACAAATACACTATATAACTTTAATCAAGGCAGCATAAATGCTACCAAAGTGCAGTTGATGATCATATTTACTCCCTAGTATGTATTGAGTGGGAATCAAGATATTTTTAACAGAGGCAACATCCTGCAACTTATAAGTACGTTGCTGGGTTTACAAGACATATGGTCAAATGAGCTGATAACAGTAAGCTTTGATCAATCCAGCAAGAATGGGCGAAAAGACTCCACACACACAGTAAGCTCCAATACAAAAGTAACAAACGAAATTCTCACCCATGGGGACCAGTTGAAAGCGTGGGCCGTACATAAAACTGAATCCTACCAGCTCATTTTCATAGAGCAGCCAAGCCTAAATATAACAGTCAACCAGCAAAAGCCTAAATAAAGCATAAATCCAATTCTGAAAGATGCAGTTAGCTCTTACCAAATCCTTCTGTCACAAGCGGACTAGACCAAAATGAAGTTCTGTCTTGCGAATAGTTTATCACAAAACCAACAAGTTTCCACACTTGCAGAAATTCAGCAACAAATTGTTCTTTCAAATCAAATGTATAATTATTTACCACTAAAAAGACCCACATTATCAGATCAGATATTCGCTTATAGAATAATCCAGAGTCTCCACTTCGAACAATTGGATCATCAGCACACCAAAAAGTATTAAGTTGGAACATTGCAGGTCTAAAGTAAAAAATGGATGATAAGGATTGGTTGACTTTTATAAAACAACAGGACGTTTGCTGTTTGCAAGAAACGTGGGCTGTCGATATCCTTGATCCTGATGGATATCTAACTTAGCATTCACCCACTAATAAACAACAAAAAGGGCAGACCCATAGGAGGTTTGACCATCTAGGTAAGAACCTCACTGGTTGTTAATGCTGAAGTGATTCATAACAAAACCAATGACAACATACAAATCATTGCACAAAGAAATCAGGTGTGGTCACTTAAGATATTGAATATATATTTTCTTACGGAAGGGTGGGCCCTAGTTAAACCCGATAAACTGCTATTCAACTAACAGCTCATGGCGAAAAGGTTGGTAGAGCCAATTAAGTTGGCATCAAAAGGTATACATGGAGGGCCTTGTACTGTCAAAAATGATTGCATATTGATCTACTGTGATTTGATTTTCCACAATGCACCCCGTAATGATAGATCCCTCGATAAAGAAATAAGACAGCATATGGAAAATACCTTCACTTTCCAAAGAGCACTGCACTGGCACAAGGATCGGCGAATGTATCTTTGAAATACTAGTCGAGGGAGGTACACGTCCATTGAATGGCCGAACTCCATCAGACAATCCCCCAAAATTCACATTTAGATCTGGACACAGGCAAAGTGTCAATGATTATATGCCAATCAACATCGGAACATTGTTGACGATATGAAAGAATCGAAAGCAATCATGATCCTTTACTCTTGGGTACAGTGTATCCATATACGAGTTCTACAACTTCTAAATTAAAACATTTCACAGGTGGTCAAAATGTTCCCATGAAGGAAGAACATTGATGGCATCAATGATATATGTGACCTAAAGTTCTATACTTCCAGCACTAAATGGTTGGCCCTGCAAGCTTTGGTCATAAATACAGATTTGGAAATGTGGGGGTTGCAATTGAAAAAGTTTGAAGAGCTACTGGTAGAGACGGCTGCAATCAGAAAAAACAAAATCCATGTTTCACCTAGAAATTTTAGTAGAGCTTTCCTGGATTGATAGGACGTTGAGTGCCTAAAACTTAAAAGGCTATTGTCATCAGCCTTGAAATGTTGATGGCTGTCCAATGGCAGGAAACAGTATTTTCACGAACTTAGAAAGCAGCATAAACATTTGATAAAATCCAAAAAGAAAAATCATTCTCGAAAACTTTGGCAAGCGTTATATGATGCAATAACTCAAAGAAAAAGAAATTGAGGAAATTCTGGGAGATCATCAGATGGGGCTGCGAGGGCCCAACTATGAATCTAGAGTTGAATATAAGCCAACAATCCTGGATCAACCATTTTACATCTCTCTATCAGAATGCAGGAGCAAATACACCATTGAGAACAAGTGGGTTCGTTTTACAGAATCAGGTTCCGACAGAAAATAAAATTGTGACGAACGAATCAACACAATCAAAACAAAACTGCAGAAAAGTTGACCAGAAGTTCGAAGCCCGAAACCACCACATCCCATCCATAAACCGTGGCTGCAACTTCAAATCAGTGTATCACTTTTACCGCTCCAGTCAGTACTTCCTTTCATCAATTAAAACTGGGGTTAGTTGATGAATTCACTGAAAAAGGCATCGTCCAAGCAATTCGAGCCCAAAAAACACGCAAAGCTCCACCACAGACAAAATTCCACCAGACGTCTATCGGAATCACTTAAACATATGGTCACCTGTATTAACTAGGTCGCTTAATAAGATCTGGTCCCACAAGGAGATATCACTCTCTTGGAGAAAATCAATAACAATTTTCTACGATGATAACTGCATTTGGGTCGTGGAACGCCGATGAATGCCCCGAGAGCAGATTTGGGCATCGAAAAGATTGAGGACTATATTGCCCTAGTACCGGTAAAGTATTGGATCCGCATTTGGTCTAAAGAGGAATTTGCTTCATACAGACTCACGCTAGCTGACATTATGAAGAATCTTAACTATCGCTTTCTACCCTGGTTTGCTCATATATCAAATGTTCTCTATAATATTGGACTAAAAGACCTCTGACTCTATATGGAAAATATTACAAAGGCCAGGCTTGATTTGGTAATAAAGTCTTACTGGCTGCATGCAAATCAATTAAAGACAAGTCGCGTAGGTCCACAACTAAAAGGTTTTATGGCATTCAAACAAGATCGTGGTTTCAAATCTTTCTTGGAAGAAATTTTCCAAGTGGAAAACAGAAATCTTTATGTAAAATTTCAATTGGGTACTTCAGGACTCGAAAAATCATAAAAATGTTACTAGACCTGCAGGTCTAGTAACTTAAAAAAATCTACTTGACCAAATTGTAATGTACTTGATTGTCTTTGAAAGCAGAGCAAATGTGGCAAGATAACAAGATTTAAAGGCATCTTTATTGCTCATTTACTTTGTGAGTAATAAAGATGCTGCTAAATCTTGTTATCTTGTAACATATGCTTCGCTTTCAGGGACAGAGGTCAAAAGTCAGTTTGTCTTCATACTCACCCGAGAGGGCGAGTAGGCCCTAAAAATAGCTGCCTTGCCATAGCGAGCAGGAAAGTGGATTTTCGAGCCCTGTACTTTGCCTGTTGCTTCGACAATCAAAAGATGGTCACCAAAGTCTGACAAGGGTGAAGATCTGTGCCGATGCTCTTTGAGAGGTCCAGAAACAATTATCAATTTTCTCTTGCTGCGTCATCAAACGTTAAGCATTTGGAAATACTATTTGCGCCCATGTTTTCTTGAATATAAAATCATTAAGTGTAATGAAGCTGTAGTACTTTGTAGGAGATCAGATTACAACAAAAACATTCCGACAGTATCATCTTATATCTACACTGCTTGGAAGTCAAGAGGATGAGTCCAGGAAATCTTGATCATACTCTCAAAGCTATAATTGACCTCAAAGTTATTGATGAACATATTTGAACATTTCTAAAGACATCTTTGTATCATAACCAGCTACTTCCCAAGTTTTTACAATACCGCAAGCAAGAAATTAAGAATTTAATTAACTCCCTCTTAGCTTGATGTTCCAATAACTTACATTGAGGTTTTAAGGAGATATTCCACTGGAGAAAGTATTTTACCGTTCTGCTATTTAGTGCAATAATATGTTGATTGTCCGAGGGGTTAGTACTAAGGGCAGGATTAGTGCACTTGCACTTTATGCTTACAAATCTCTGTAATGCCCTAAGCAAACAATTGATTTAAACTTAATTAACTCTCTCCTAGATCCATGTTGTAAAAACAAATCATGAGGTCTTTCTTGAGATATTTCAGTGGAGAAAGTTTTTCCCTGCTGCTAATTTAGTGCAATTGTGATGACTGGTTGAGGTGTTAATACTGAGGGAAGTACTAATGCACTTGCACTTTATTTGAGATATTCGAAGACATTTCACTGGAGAAAGTCCTTTTTCTTGCTACTACTTAATGCAACAATATGCTGACTGTCCGAGGGGTTAATTCTGAGGACAGGACTAACGCACTTGCATTATATGCTTATAAGTTTTTGTAATGCTCCAAGCAAGTGACTGCTCCAAACGTAATTAACTCTCTCCTAAATCCAGGTTTTAAGAATATATTATGCGGTCTTTCCTGAGATATTTTAACTGAGAAAGTTCTTCCTGCTGTTGATTTGAGTGCTATATTATGATGGTTGCTTGAGATGTCAATATTGAGGGAAGTACTGATGCACTTGCACTTTATGCCTACAAAATTAACAGCACTTAAGTATCGCTCACCACCTAATTATGCTTTATTCGCGCCATGGGGCATCGTTTTGCCTGGACTACTATTTAGTTGTGGATATTTTTCTCAAAACTGTAGAAAAGTCCTCTGTTGCTTCATAACTATCTACAATTGTTGATTCATTGAATTTAAGAGATTTGTACTGTTATCATTTGCGATTTTAAAGCTACCTGTGAATTTTAAATGTAAAGGTTGTGTTTTAAATTGTGCTGGAATTGGTATGGCCTATTTTGGCTGAGAACAAAAAAGAAGATAGGTAGATAGATAGAAAGATAGATAGATAGATGAGGCTCTGAAACAAATATGAAATTAAATCAGTTCACGTCATTCCTACCATAATCATTTATGTGCACTGGTATTTGCTTTTACAAATCCATAATACAAATACTTCCAACGCATCAAGATATACATTTCCCCAATGCCTCATTTATGACCAAAATATAATTGCCACATAACTTAATAGGATCCTACAAAAATCTTTACAAGTAAACTAACTTTTTTTGTGACGCGTTAACTACAAAAACGGCAGTCTTTCATTTTGGCAAACTTAATGTGATCTACGGTGACAGTGAATGTCAAAATAGGAAGGTGGAACGGTGGTCCTTATTAAGGAATCTATGCAATTTGTCCCTTAGCACACCAAGGTAGATCTGATGGGGTGCTATGTGCCAGAGTCAGCAAGCAAGAGGAAAGCAATGTGTCTGTATCCCAGCCTCCCTCATACAGAAGTGCTAGTGGGCAAACTACTCTTACTAATACCTATGGCAATTCTGAAAGCAGGAGGAGACTTAGTTATGAAAGCCCACCAAGATAGATCAATGATTAGTTCCAAAGTGGGAGTGGGATGACTAAACTGTAAACATTTTGCCTCAGCTATTTGGATAACTGACAAGTGGATGGTGCATCATTGGGATGTCCGACAGTACTCTTTCTATTTAGCTCATTGAACAATTTGAGCACTCCCGCCCTTATTGCGACATTTCTTTTCAGACACTCAGAAGGGTGGGCTGGAAATTAATTATTTGGGTTGTGAAAGATAAGGCTATTACTTCATCTGACAATGAGACAGCCCAGCAATACCCTGTCAAGAATGATGCTTCAGTGGTGTTGGACTGAACACTGTGGGAAGCCTTCAAGGTGATGACAAGGAGTCAAATTATTTCTTAAGTTGTGGGAAGATGATGGACGTTTAATGAATTACAGACTACTGAGAAGGAGCCGAGAGTGCATGAGAGACGTGTTGGGTGTGAACTGTCATGAGAGGGAGAATACTGGCTAAGGTTAAAGAGAGAAATATAGGTTACTCCTTCAGAATGAGGTCAATAAGATAGAACAAGACACCGTCTCACCGATGTAGGAAATAAGGCAGGGAAATCATTGTAATGGCTTAACTAATGGAATGTGGGGTCTAGAAGGATACAGGCGGAGAAGGATGACCATGATAAAACAATGTGGGATAATGAGCAGATTGTATAAACTTTTTCAGAATACCTCCACACTTCCTATACATCCCACACCCCCAACTGCCAACTCAGACAGTTTTTTTTATTATTTCAAAGATTAAAGATTTTTTTTAAAAGGTCGAATAACAGAGTAGAACAAAAAAATAGAAAAGCATATAAAGCAGTACTGGTAAGGAGTGTTGATCAGGTAGGAGAAGAGGGAAACCAGGCCTGAAGTGAAGGAGACGGAGTGAGTATCTATGCCTAGCAGGTAACAAACAAAATAGGAACTGACCAGGGTAAGAACTGGGCGAGTTCGGTATGGGAAATTGTTCAAGGTGGATAATGAAAAATGTCCGCTATCGTAACAGAAAGTCTCAATTCTATTAAGGACACAGAGGCGAGTTTTACGGTGTACTTTCTTCATTTTATTAAACAGCAGCCATTTTAAAGAAACACACAAAAAACTTCATTTCCCATAACTCTTAGGGAAAAGTCAACAGATCAACAATAAGTATACTGTCCAATCAGATGAGACTAGGACCCCTTGATAGTCCCCGACAATGTTGCCACTTCCTCTTTCTTCCTGCGAGTGCAGATGGATGTGGACATCGGTAGGTGATGATCCAGACAGCACGCAAAGAGGTCCACTGAGAAAGGGTCCCATTTCTCATCGAGGGGCTGGAGCACCGTTGGGTGTAGACGCCAGAGGCTTGTGTCGCAGAGATTTCTCCAGTGTCAGTCAGCTATCTGGTTGACCGCCCCCGGAAGGTGCTCCGCTGACACTGAGAATTGGTTTGCCAGACAATCGTTCCAGAAGTCGCGGGCCAGATCCAACAGGTACTTGAATCGCGTGCCTCCCAGATGGTTTATGTATCGGACTGCCGCCACGTTGTCCATCTTGAGAAGGACACAACAACTTTCCCCATTCCTGGACCAGAAACGGACCATGAACAATCCCGCTAGGAATTCCAGACAACTGAAATGCATGGCTCGTACTTGAGAGGACCATAGTCCTCTTTTGGAGAAATCCCCCGCACATCACCACCACCAACCCCCCCGCCGCCCCCACCAAGCCTGTGCTGCTGGCGCCTGACTCTATGACCAAGTCCGAAAGGAAGCCGAAAATCGCCCGGCCATACCCGGCCTCCATATGAGCCATCCACCTTTGGCTCTCCTCCTGTGCCTCTTCCGACAGAGGAACTGTTTGCAAGTATGTGAGATCTCCACTGAGGTGAAAGGCTTTCAGCTGTTGCAAGGCCCAATAGTGCAGGGGGCCCGGAAAAATAGCTTGGATCGAGGATGACAGAATCCTCACTAGCCTTGCTAGTTGGCGAAGAGATGTGGAGGCTCTGGCCGCCAGACGCCGCAGCTCATGTTTGATCTTGGTCAACTTTCAGGAGGGAAGGCTGAGGGTGGCTCAGACAGGGTCCACTACGAACCCCAAAATAGCAGGGACTGCAGGAATCAGAGCTAATTTTTGGTAGTTTAGGATGAAACCGAGGGATTCCATTAGAAAGAAAGCCATCTGGAGATGCAGTGAGAGGTTCCGTGGGCACTGATCCATTAGGAGGATATCGTCTAAGTAAATAATGAGATGAATGCCCTGGGCCCTGAGGAATTCCACCACCGGGCGCATCACCTTGGTAAAGCACCACGGGCAGAGGAAAGACCAATGGGAAGAGTGGTGAATTCGAACGTATCACCCTTCCATCAAAATTGGAGGAGGCATCGATGGGGAGGAAAGATGGGGATGGTTAAGTAAGCGTCCTTGAGATCCAGGTGCACCATCTAGTCATTGGGGAGGAGGAGGACCCGCAACAAATGTATTCCTTCCATCTTGAAGTGGCAGTAAACCAGCCACTTGTTGAACTCCTTCAAGTTGATCACCGGCTGCTGGCCACCATCCAGTTTGTCCACTACAAAGAGATTGCTTTCAAAACCCCCTTGGATGAGGAGAGGTCTGTAATATTGCCCCTTTGCGGAGCAGTTCCGCCACTTCCGCGTCCACAAGCGTGGCCTGAGCAGGAGAAAAGACCAGAGGGGTAGGGAACCTTCCTTGAACCAGGGATCCATAGAACTCTATGTGGAAGCCCCGGACCGTCTTAAGGACCCAAACGCCGGAGGTAAGAGACTCCCAGTTGTGGGCGAAAGTTCTGAAGCCTGCCCCTTAAGTGATGATGTAGAAAAATATGAATGCTCACCTTGATTGGCTCCCTGGTTGCCACCGCCTCAGTGTCTTCCTCTTGCACTCCTATGGTGGGGTCAAAGTTTCCGAACTTGTTAGCGTCTTGGTACTGTCCTCTCTTGGTGCTGTATCCCCTTCTGGAGGCTGGATGTTGTGCGTGGCTGGCCGAACTCCCTGCTTCGGCCAGACCTGGTGAAAACCCAGGGCGTAAAGATGGGTTTTATTGAGGCCTGGGCTTTATCCAGAGAGTTAAACGTCTGCACGAACTTCCCAAGCTCCCGAATGAACGGGTCACCGAACAGCCCCCCTTACGATATATCTCTATCTGGGATCACCAGCGACTCAATTAGGGTTTGTAAAAAGGTGGGGGCTTCCCAACCAAATTAATGTTTCCTAGAGGACCAGTAACAGGGGGAATAGAACCCTGCAGGACACTAAACGCCGTTGGTCACTTAGCGGGCACTGGATGCGCCTGGGCGGGTGTCTGCTTGTGTATAAAAGTAATTTGTGCGAAGCACCGCAATACAGACCCCCGCGGGGCGTTATGCTTCAGGTAAAGGGGCAGAGGTAGCTGAGGACCCGGACGGCCGCACTGCACAGTGAGGAGAATGAATGCCGGACCGGGTCAGCGAGATGCGCGGAGCGTGACAGTGCGGCTCTCTAGTGGCTGGTTATGGCCCCAAGCACCGAGGCGCGAATAACACCGCGATGACGGCCCCATAGGAGCGACTAGCGTTCCCGTGGCAGCGCAGCAAAAGAGTCAATAAACAGGCAATAACAAAGGCAATCAGCAAATAATCTGCACAATAATACCAAAATCACATTGCGATAACATTAAGTAAGTAGTAAAAAGGCCCGCAGGCCAGAGACACTTAACTCAGCTGCTGGAGCAGCGAAGAAATAGGAAGAGGCAACATCGACAGGGGACCTGGCCTATTCTGATTGGACAGCATACATATTGTTGATCTTTTGACTTTTCCCTAAGAGTTATGGGAAATGAAGTTTTTTGTGTGTTTCTCCAAAATGGCTGCTGTTTAATAAAGTGAAGAAAGTGCAGCGTAATCCTCAACTCAGGACGAGACATAGAATTTAGAGGATGTAAGAATTTTTCAGATGGGTGCGTCGTACGGGGGGGGGGGATTTACTTTCTGAAGTTATAGGTATAGTTTGTTCCACACTCAGCAGGTTTGAAGTGTTTACTGTAAATAACATTACCAGTGCTTTTTGTGAAACAGCCAGCACACCACTGACCGCCGGGACGGCAGGTGGGGGAAGGGAGCCTCCATAGAGTGGTACAGAGGAGCAACACTGCCGTCTGTATTACCAGTTGGCTCTTTCACGAGCCGACAGCCGCGGTCAGACCACCACCCAAAGTACGGCGGAAACGAAGGATTTCGGGTGCATACTCACTTCAGTCCAGTTCTTCCCAGTAGCATTCGATGTGGATACCTTTCTTCAGGTCCCCTCTATACAGGAGCATCTTCACCCCGAGGAATAGGACCCTGGTGTTGTGTAGTTCCCACTAATTAGTAGGATTTGCACGTTTGTGGACAACATAAACTTTGGGTGAGGTGCTTAGACTGATTCCATGCACCCCAGTAGCATATGTTGGCCTAGAGACCAGCTAGCTCACATGGCCACCATAAGCCCCCTAACCCAAACAGGGAGTGAATGGCTTCTGGCAACCCCTGAATATGACAACCTTGACCACTCCGGAATCGTGGTAACAGATCTAGAACCTTTTCGCTCAGTCACTCATTCACTCTTGCTCTCAAGAGAAATATACAGAGAATACACAGTGGGATGCTTTCAATATATTTATTGAACCAACGTTATTCTTGTATAGAAAACATGTGCTGCGATAATCAGTAGACAGAAGCAGATGAAAGTGAGGACAAGCACCAAAATTGTAAATTGCAGATACAGTTCCACCATGGTGCTAAGATGGTGTGTATATATGAAGGCATATAAAACAAAGTAGTAATCAGGCTTACTCCTACTATGCAGTCCCTACTCTGTGTACGCCTAGAGTGTATAAAGGTGTAGAGCCAAGAATTCCCCCCTGGGATAATCCAACCCCATTACCTGGTGAGAAAGAATATAGGACCCCGTCTTACGTCACAAATTGGACACCCCTCACGGAGATGTCATGCAACTGCTTGGTGAAGCCTCCGCATGCAGGACCTTTCGATGTCAGTGGAAGTGTCTCCTCTGCTAACCCCCGGAAATGGTTCTTTATTTATAATAAAATGTATCCTTGCGATGTATATGCAGATTAGCATTGTTTGGATATGTAGATAGCCCTGTCACCCCGTGGATGAAGATAGAAAGACATTTGTATATTGTGCATAAAAGCCTTGTACTCAGTGTTCGAGGCATCATGATAATGTTGCGTGAAGCTAGATGTATAAGCAAAGCAGTTTCAGAGAAACTAATCCAACATTGTCAGGCATGCAAACATGTGCAAATGGTCACAGCAATAATGTTATTGTGCAGAAAAGGACAATGTAAGAAAACGTGCAGCACTGCTACATGGGCCTAACTCAGGCACAGAACACTGGCTGCTGCGATACACAGGTAAGTGCTCTTTATACGATATACCCATTGCCTAGACTGCCCACATATGAGTCGGACTCTGGCAATGGATAGGTGGTATTTTTACACCTGTATCATGCAAATGTGTGCATTCGACACATATTAGTCGAAATGTACGCACAGGCATTGATATATATGTAAATACATTGACCACTGCCATAAGACCACCGCAGCCACACTGCGGGCCCCGCGGTCAACTCATAATACAGCGGGCGATAGACCGCCAGCGCTGCGGTCTTGGCATAGTCTCTGCAGCATCTTTCAGTAGTCGGACAGCCGAACTTGTAATAAGGCCTCAAGTCTTTAATAATAATATACGAGTTCAGAGACTTTTAAATTCTTCATCGTGAAGATGGAAATTGTTAATAAGGGGTTTTACAAGGTCAGCCTCAATCTGTCCCTGTGGAAATGGGTCTACTCTATCAGCTCGGAACTAATCAAAAAAGTAACTTGATAACTGAAGAAGTTAGGTAAGCTGACATGTCCAAGCATTTTATGTATTCATTGTCTAGGTAGTGCCATTCTGGATTTTTATTTTTCCGGATAAAATCAGAGATGAGCTTATCCATCATCGTATAGAATTTTTAGACAGTTATAAGAGAAACACACTGGTGATTAAGTTAAGCTGAGGGGTAATCAGCATTTTTGTGCATTCTAGTCTACCCAACTAAGTTATACACTGGGGGGGGGAGGGGCATTCATCTGTTGGATTCTTGATTTAGGAATATTTTGCACCCTCAATATATTCTTTTGAGTCTTCTAGGTAATTAATCTGCTTGTTTAGAAGCCTCCTAAGAGCAGTAAAAACAATGATGCCCTATGTAAAATGCCATTCCAAAATGCCACATACTCTTTATCAATGGTTCACCACCATAACCACTTCAGCTCTTCTATATACAGCCCAAGCTTTCCTATAGGATAATCATCAAGTATACAGTCATAAAATGTGAGATATTTACACAACTAGATTTGGCAAAACAATAGACAATTCATCCTAAGAGGGTCTAAAAAGGCTGCTCAGTGAAAATCTTATACCCCTGGGGTTTTGTGACAGAGGTAACTAACAGCAAACTTCTTGTCTATTACACTGATATATGAGAATCCATTTAACGCAATACTTACAGACTTTAACTAAGTGTAACGAAAAGCCAACTCAGACCTACTGTACTCAGTGAGCATAATCATTTCCACAAGGCAACTATCAGGTACACTGTAGTAAAATTACAAATATGTTCAAAGTTACACTTGTCAAAAAATAAAAATTCCCTCCAAAAAGGACCGGATATGGTTTTTCATAGCGCAAATATACAATCTTCACAATCCATCCTTAAAATACTAATAATATTTTTAAAACGTTTTTACAATAAATAAGTCACGCCTACTGCTTTTTAAATCACTTTTCAAAATAAACAGATTAAAAATATGGAATCTGCCGTAACTGAAGTGCACATAAGATGGCAACTATTATGCACAATTACAAATATGTGCAAAATTACAGTTGTCAATACAATCTACAACCCCGCTCATAAGGACATAACCTACATTAAATCTGTCTCAAAGTACAAATCGATTTGAGCACCATTATATACATTTCTTGGAGCATCATAAAACAATTCATAGATCCTTTTTAGGAAGAGGAATGTGGGCCTAGTCATGGAGTCATAAATTACTCCCACCTGATAAGTGCTGGTGGGTCTCGACCTTGCTTGGCCATGAGGGCCAGTGGGTAACGTGTCCAGATTCCGGCATGGGGAGCGCATGATCACTGCGTGTGCTGTGTGTGCTGTGTTCCGATTGGCTGAGTGTCCTAACTTCATGTAGCATCTAACTTTATGGTGTTTTGGGAACGGGCGCCCGTCCAGCCATGTGAGCTTTATGGGGGCCAATCTTCTCGGACCATTGTGGTGTCGCTGCCTATCTGTGGGATTAACCTGTGTTTTTCCTGTTCACGCATTTGTTCTGCTGGTTACGTGTCACCCCACTTGTGATCTGTCAATCAGTTGCCTCAAGCCTAGGTCGCAGAGCCTGCCTGACCACGCATTTCTGACTCTGGTTTGATGGAGAGGTCATATCGGGGAATTTCGACATCTACCTTCAGAGTTCGTCAGAGGATCAGATAAACAACAAAATCCTTGCCTACTTCGGTAATCTGGGAGATTTCATATAACAAAATAGCGGTCTACAGCATGTAACACAATGATAACAATCCACAATTAAAAGAGTATTGTTTTAACAAATGCTTTTCTCAATAAATAAGCGTGTCTTATTGCCTTTGTCAGAGCATTTCATAATAAACGGATCAGATCTATGGCACCTGACATAACTATTCACCATGAACCAGTCAGGCCTTTAGACTTTATCATTGGCTTGTCACTATAACCTACTGTAGGATCTGCTTTCATGGTTACCCCCACTTTTTGCTGGGGTCAGTATGTTTTTTTGACTAGTCTGACTGGGACCCTGCTAATCAGGACCCCAGTCACTGTGCTTCCTCCCTAAATGGACATAGTAAGAACTACTGTACCTCCACAATTGGCTACTGGTCTACCCCTATAAGTCTTTAGTATATGGTACTAAGGTACCCAGGGCATAGGTACACCAGGGGTCTCCCATGGGCTGCAGCATGCATTGTGCCACCCATGAGATACGACTCAAACTGTGACTAAAGGTCTGCCATTGCAGCCTGTGTAAGCTGGTGCTAGCACCACTTACGACAGATATAGGTTTCCCTATATCTGAGGTCACTACACTTAAAACCTATAAGTCACCCCTAAGGTAGGCCTTTCAATTCTGAAGGCAGGGTGCTGGGTTATAAGTGTGTGGGTGCCCCCGAATGAGCAGGACACCCCTACAAAGCCTGGAGTCGATTCTCCAGGCTTTGTAAGTTGGGTCAGAGATATAGATATATATATATATATATATATATTTTTTTTTTTTTTTTTTTTAAACAAGATACAGGGATTCGTATATGGCAAGAGGATTACTTGTTAATTACACTAGATGTTAGTGCACTTTATACAAGCATAAATCACCAGGATGGCTTAAGGTCATTACACCATTATTTAAACACCAGACCAGGCTATGCAAATGCACACAGCAGAATGCTAATGAGCATGGTAAAATTCTGTCTTTACAACAATGTTTTTTTGTTCCAAAACTTGTTTTACCAGCAACTGCGAGGGGTAGCGATGGGTGCCAGCTTCTCCCCCAGCTACGCGTGTTTACACATGGGCTGGTGGGAGGAGCTGGTACTCAAAAAACAATGTACAAAGGAATACAATGAAAATGTAAAACTATGGCTTCGTTTTATTGACGATATACCATATGGTGAGATGTTGCGACTAAAAAGAATAAGAGATCTCAAAATAGCGCAACAGGCAAGCAAAGAGCGTTTTCTCCGAAGGGGCTACTCTGCTAAATGTATTAACAGAGCGATTGAGAAAAGTAACATAGCAAACAGATCTAATCTACTAACTAAATCGGCAACAATGGGGCAGACCACAGCAGGTGGCATAACAAAGGGAAAAGACAAGCCAAGTGATTTTAGAATGATTATACAGTATAGTGGCCAAGAGAAGGCCATAAAGAAAATACTCAAGAGAAATTGGCCCATAGTATTAAACAATCCTACAATTGGACACTTACTACCTAATAACCTGTCCATTACTTATAGTAGGGCACGGGCCATGCGTGACAGTCTGGTTAAGAACAATTTGGAAATACAGACAGGTACCACATGGCTCGCACAACGAGAGGGGTTCTTTCGTTGTAAAACCTGCAAGGCGTGCCAACATGGTATAAATAAGACAACATACAGTAGCCCTTTTAAGAACAAGGAAAGAGCAATCACAAAATCACTCACGTGCAAGACAGACCATGTGGTCTATGTGCTGGAGTGTCCTTGTGGCCTAAGATATGTAGGGAGTACTAGACTCCAGGGCCACAAACGGATACTCCAGCACATAAGAGCCATTAAGAATAGAGATGTCACATACCCGGTCGCACGACATTTTGAAGAACTTCACTCATCTGACCCATCTAAATTGAAATATTTTTTAATAGACTCCATACTACCCAGCAAGAGGGGTGGGGACAGGGAAAAGCAGCTACGAAAGCTGGAAACAAGGTATATCCTAGACCTCGATTCAAAACAACCGGGGGGTCTCAACGTGACAGAGGATTTATACACCTGTTTATTATTATCTCATACAATGGTGTGAATCATCGATTGCCAGCGGGTATTGAGACCGGGAACACAGGGTAAACTTTCATTAAACAGAAATTATGCCGTATACCCCTTCCAAAATAAATTTTATCACAGTTTTAAGGTATCATTAGTCACTAATTTTAACACTAATTTTTATTCATTCACAATTTTAGGCATAGGGATACACAATTTTAACATTTAAGCACTTTTGCACTTTCTGAACAGTCAATATGTTTACATAGTAAATGTTTACAGACCGGAATAGCAAATTTGCACATTATGTACGGTACTAATACACATAGGGTCACGAGAAGGGAGGATCAATCGAAAAATGTATGAATCCCGACCATATTGTTGTTTTAAGGCTTTTAAAATATTATATTTTGTTATTTAAGTTTTAGCAAAAAGTATTTATACATGAATTTGAACTTAATCATGACAAAGCTGAATGTGGAAAATGAATTAAGGGATTCCTTTTGCCTACATTTATAACACAATATGAAAAATGTGAAATAGCAAATTAAGAAAAACAAGTGGATCCCATATGTGTAAATAGTCTGTTTTCGTTATCCATGACTGAGAAATATATGCACTTGGCACTTTAAGGATGCAATGGAAAAGACATATAAATATGGTAGCACTACTGTGGGCGCGTCATGTGATCAAGGCCCTTCGGGGCTGAAACGCGTTGTGGCCGGCAACTGCTGAAGGGAAACAATAAAGCACAAACTTTGCACGAAAGTTGGTGTCCGTGCTTCTATCTCGGCGAAGGAGACAAGCCAGTGTGGTGTGGAGGAAATTGGTGCACATACATATATATATATATATATACACATACATACATACACATACATACATACACATACATACATATATATATCATCCGTCATTACGCGATGGCTAACTATATAGTGGCTGTGCCAAACCTGAGCATGTTGGAATCATACCCAAACATCGTTACTGGTGTTGGAGGTATGATTCCATGCACTGGGGCGACCCATTATTTCTGCACAGCGTAGTCTCCTTGAACCTGTATCCAAGTACGTAGATTATTTTCTACATGAATTTGTGGAAAATCTTCCCTCATATGTCAAGGACACCGGTCATTTTCTGTCCAAATTACAAACCATCAGGTGGGAAGAGGACTATGTACTGATTGTAATAGACATTTGTACCCTATACACCAGTATTCATCATGTGGATGGCTTAAAAGCAGTTAAATATTTTCTGGGAAACCGGAGTATAAATTACCGCCAGCACAATGAAATGATTTTAAAGATGATCGAATTATGTTTATTGAATAATTATTTTATGTTCAATAAGGAGATTTTTCAGCAGCTTCGTGGTGTGGCGATGGGGGCATGCTTTTCCCCCAGCTATGCGTGTTTGCACGTGGGGTGGTGGGAGGAGCATGTCCTCAGAGGCACCCACGGAGAGCAGTATGAAGCCCATGTGGTGGAATTCTGGCGTTTCATTGATGATGTGTGCATAGTTTGGAAAGGCACTATTGATTCAGCCAAGGAATTTGTGAAATTGATTAATAATAACGAGTTAAATCTACAATTCACAGCTGACAGCAAGCAATGTGTTCAATTTCTGGATGTAGAGATATATGTGGAGAATAACACACTACAGACTAGGCTCCACAGGAAGATAACAGCTGGCAATGCGGTATTGCATGCCAGCAGCTCCCACCCTGGTCATTTGATCAAAAGCATTCCGTACGGGGAATTTTTAAGAATGAGGAGAATTTGTAGTTCGGAGAAAGATCTCATAGAGTGCCAGACTCAAGCACAGAACAGATTTATTGCCCGTGGATATGACTCTAAAGAGTTAGAAATTGCCAAATTGAGAGCTAATAGCGGCACTAGAGAGCAGTGTTTAGACACCACTATTAAGGAAAGAAATAGAGGGGTAACGAGGGGGAGTAGTGACCCCTCTCATTTTAGTGATCCAGTAAGATTAATAACTACGTATAGTCACCAGGAGAAGAAATTCAGAGGTATTATTAACAAACATTGGTCTATACTTAAGACTGATATTACATTATCTCAGTGTTTACCTGATCACCCTCTTATTACTTTTAGACGGGCTCCTTCTATGAGGGATGTCCTGGTTAAATCTAGTCCGGAGGTAGGTGCCTCCAGCAACTGGCTTTCTAAAAGAACAGGGTTCCACAAGTGCAGTTCTTGTCGGGCATGTAAATTTGGCATTAACAAAACTGAATATCAGAGTGCTTTTGACCCAACTCCAGTTAAAATCAGAGGGTTGTTCACTTGTCGCACGGATTTTGCAGTGTATGTACTAGAATGTACTTGTAATTTAAAATATATTGGCAGCACTAAGCTGCAGGTATTTAATCGTATACTGCAACATTTACGCGCTATTGTGAACTCTGATCAAAGTTATACTGTAGCTCGTCATTTCAAACTAGTGCATAAAAATGATTTAAATGATTTGAGCTACTTTGTGATTGATTCAGTGCCCAAAGATCCTAGAGGTGGCAATAGGGAGAGGAAACTTAGACAACTAGAATCTCAATACATTGTATTACTTGACACCAGGATTCCTAAGGGTCTCAACACAGGGGAAGACCTCCATAATTTTTTGTGAATTGAGTAAATGACTGGTATTATTGGTTTCTTCCTGCCTGTAATTTGTGATTTGAGTATGGTTTTTAGAGAAGCGGTTTTTTGGCCTGTTTTTAGGACTGGTTTGGGTCTCGTTTTTACCTGGATTTTAACCGTTGGTTTGGTCTTGGTGATGGCGGGTACTTTTAACTGGTTTTTATGGCGGGTTTTAAGCTGTTTTTTTATCAACCTTATTCATTTTAAATACTGTATTTAATGCTACATTATGGATCTGTGCAATATCTTTGTTTGTGCTTACTATATTGATAATTTATGTAATTACTAAGATCTAGGTGAGTTGCAATGATTAATTTATTTATTTGATCTGTTTCGAGTAAATTATTAGATGGATTTATCCATATATTTTAGCTAAGTTGACCGCTATGTGGTCTTCATTTGTGAACTTGCACTTTATTATTAATGAATTGAATTGCATCAGCCATTTGTCTTCCTCCCCATCCCCCCTTTTTTAATTATTCATCTGGTGAATGATATGATGGTAATATCAACCCAGATCAGATGACACAGTATTTATAGATTTTTGCACCTGCACTTTATACGGTTGTTCCTGTGTACACCCAGACTTGGGCAAATTTGATTGTCAGCTTTGGTCCCCATATTGATAGGTCATGAGATAGGTTTTTAAACCACTTGGTTTTATATCGTTAGCAATTATGTGCTTTTGATGTTATTTTAAATCTATTTGATCGTATCAATATCAATGATGTGTTTATACTTTTAGTTTTACACAATTTCATTATGATAGAGGGAGCCCAATGAGTTGGTTACGACATTGTTGTATGTTTACTAGCTTCATTAAAAGCCCAGGGGGATGTAACCGGAATGAGTTGTGTAACACTATAAAATGTAAGTTCTGGTGCGTTATGTGATCAAGGCTGTGGCGACACGGCCGAAACGCGTCATGCTGAAAACTGCAATAAAGCACTATATTTGAATCTCCACTTTTGTGGTCCGTACCTGTCTTTCGTTACCAGGAGAGGTAATCCAGGACTTTGTGGAGATGCACAAGTTACTAACTTGTGTAACGATATATCTGTAAGAGACAGTAGTTAGTGACAGATTCCTTACCTTAGAATATCCCCAGGCGTCAGGCTGGATCCGGAAAGTTTTCTGCGTAGCAGTACCCTTGCGCGTCGGTAGGCGGCGTCGTGCGGCTCCGCGTCTGTCGTCGGCGTCGTGATCGCCGGGATGACGTCGCGGGCAGTACTTACACGCCGCCCCTGCGCGCTGACGTCAGTTCTGTACACGACTTTCCGCGCCAGGAACGCAGAGCCATGCAAGAAGCTGACCTAGGTGTCTGAAAAATACTAGGGCCCTGAAAGGGATGTCCTTAACCCTAGAAATCAGTTCGCAGAACGGGGAGGATGGGTGGGCGGTAAGGAATCTGTCACTAACTACTGTCTCTTACAGATATATCGTTACACAAGTTAGTAACTTGTGCATCTGAAAGAGACACGTTAGTGACAGATTCCTTACCTTAGAATAGATACCCCAGCAATACCAACCCCGGTGGTGGGTCTGCGAACAAAGATCAGACAAGGAAGTCCTGGAGGACAGAACGGCCAAAGAAGCCGTCCCTCCGGACCTGACTGTCAAGGCAGTAATGCGTTGTAAACGTGTGCAGCGAGGCCCACGTGGCTGCCTGACAGATAACCGGCAGCGGAACACCGCGGCCCAAGGCCGTGGTAGCAGCCGTTGCCCTGGTGGAATGGGCACGCAGCCCAACAGGAGGCTCCTTCTTAGCCAAAGAATAGCAGGTCTTGATGCACAAGGTAACCCAGCGGGAGATGGTTCGTTTGTGCACCGCCCGACCTTTTTGGCGCCCACGTAGCCAACAAAGAGCTGGTCATCCACCCGGAAGTGTTTTGTGCGGTCGATATAGAAGGAGAGCGCACGTTTTGGGTCCAGACGGTGGAGCCTCTCTTCCTCTCTGGAAGGATGCGGAGGCGGAAAGAAGGTAGGCAAAGTGATGGTCTGCCCAATGTGGAAGGCAGTAACCACCTTTGGCAAGAAGGACGGACGCGTCCGAAGAACAACCTTGTCTGGATGAACAGACAGAAAGGGAGGTTTGCAAGACAGAGCCTGGAGCTCACTCACCCGCCGAGCGGAGGTGATGGCCACCAGAAAGGCTGTCTTCAGAGTCAGAAGACGAAGAGGACAGTTATGTAGAGGCTCAAAGGGAGCGCACATTAAAAGGTAAGAACCAAGTTCAAGTCCCACTGAGGCATTACAAACGGAACAGGAGGGAAGAGGTGTGTAATGCCTTTTAAGAACCTGTTAACAACAGGGGACTTGAAAAGGGAGGGCTGATCAGGGAGCCTGAGGATGGCCGAGATAGCACAAAGATAACCCTTGATGGTACCCAGGGCAGAACCCTGTTGGGCCAGAGAAGAAGGAACAGAAGGACCTCAGAAAGAGGGGCAGAAAGGGGATTCACAGCCTTTGCTGTGCACCATGCCACAAATTTGTTCCACCTGCAGGCGTATACCACCTTAGTGGAGGGACGCCTGGCTGCCAGAATCACATCACAAACTTCGGGAGGCAAGTCGAAAGGAATCAACTGCCGCCGCTCAATCTCCACCCAAGCAGGTGTAGACTGGACAGGTTCGGGTGGAGGACCGTCCCCTGCTGCTGCGACAGAAGATCCTCCCGAAGAGGCAGACGGATCGGGGATCTACGCTCATACTGAGTAGCTCGGGATACCAAACTCTTCGAGCCCAGTCCGGAGCCACAAGGATGACTTGGGCCCGGTCGTGCCGAATCTTCTTCAACACTCTGGGTAGAAGTGGTATAGGCGGAAAGGCGTACAACAGACCGCAACTCCACTCGCAACGAAAAGCGTCGCCGAGCGAGTGCCGCCTTGGAAATTCCAACGCGCAGAACTGATGACATTGCGCGTTCTCTTCGGTGGCGAATAGATCTAACCAAGGCTCTCCCCATTGTCGAAAGAGTCCTTGCGCCACTTCCGAGTGAAGACGCCATTCGTGATCCATCATGCACCTGCGGCTGAGTTCGTCCGCCCTGGCGTTCAGGGAACCTGCCAGGTGTTGAACCATCAGGAACATGTCCTGATGTTCCAGCGAAGTCCAGAGGCGCAGAGCCTCCTGACAGAGGGTCCACGACCCCACCCCGCCCTGTTTGTTGCAGTACCACATGGCGGTGGTGTTGTCTGTGAACACCTGCACTACCTTCCCTTTGACAGAGGGAAGGAATGCCTTGAGTGCAAGTCGGATCGCCCGGAGCTCCAGAAGGTTGATATGGAGCCGGGACTCCGCCGGAGACCAGAGGCCTCTGATCTCCGCCTCTCCCATGTGACCGCCCCATCCCAGAAGGGACGCGTCCGTCACAACTGTGTGCTCTGGCTGGGGAAGGGAGAGGATCTGCCCATGACCCATTGCCGGTTCGAGAGCCACCACTGCAACTGTTTTGCAGTCCCCACTGAAATCTGGACGTGATCGGACAGGTTGCCCTGGTGCTGCGCCCACTGGAACTTCAGGTCCCACTGCAGAGCCCGCATATGCCATCTGGCATGATCGACCAGCAGGATGCAGGAGGCCATGAGGCCCAGCAGCCTCAGGGTCATCCGTACCGAAACCCAGGATAAAGGCTGAAAGATCGGAATCATAGCCTGAATATCCCAGACTCGCCGTTCGGGAGGATAGGCCCGAAACTGCGTCGTGTCCAGAACTGCTCCGATGAAAAGGAGCTGTGGAGAAGGAACCAGATGCGACTTCGGCACATTGATGGAGAACCCCAGCGAGTGCAGGAGTTCGGCCGTAGTCTGGAGGTGGGAGACGACTGCCTGGGACGAGCCCGCCTTCAGCAGCCAGTCGTCGAGGTAGGGGAAGACTGAAACCCTGCCCGGCGCAGATGAGCTGCGACCACCGCCATCACTTTCGTGAACACCCGAGGGGCACTGGTAAGGCCAAAGGGGAGCACGGTGAACTGAAAGTGCTCGAGGCCTACCGTGAACCGTAGGTAACGCCGGTGGGCCGGCAGGACGGGGATGTGGAAATAAGCGTCCTGCAAGTCCAACGCTACCAGCCAGTCTCCAGGGTCGAGGGCAGTCAAGACCTGAGCTAGGGTGAGCATCTTGAACTTCTCCTTCCGGAGGAAGCGATTGACATTCCGGAGGTCCAAAATAGGACGCATGTCCTCCTTGTCCTTTTTGGGCACCAGAAAGTAGTGGGAGTAGCAACCACGCCCTACTTCTGGGGTCGGAACATGCTCGATGGCCCTCTTGGCCAAGAGCGCCGTGACTTCCTTCTGTAGAAGCACCAAGTGATCCCCTGACATGCGGTGGCATTGAGGTGGCATGGCTGGGGGGTGGTCTCGAAGGAGGGAGTAGCCCCTTCGGACAATGTCCAAGACCCACCTGTCCGAGGTGATGGGACGCCAGTGGTGAAGGTGATGGCGGACCCTGCCCCCGACTGGCGTGCTGTGCACCTGAAAGGAGGGACTAGGAGGGCTTGGAGGCCGCGGACGGGTTGGAGGTGGTGGCCTGACCCGCACGCTGGTTGCCCGAACCGCCACGGCGGTATCCACGTCCTCGGCCACGCGAAGGAGCTTGCTGCGCGGGCGTTGGCCGGGCTGTTGACGTGACTGGGCGCCCCTTCCGTGGCCACGAAAGGGGCGAAAAGCAGACGTGAGCGGAGGGTGCACAACAGCAAGGCCCAGGGACTTAGCAGTAGCCCGCGAGTCCTTGAAATGCTCCAGCGCATGGTCTGCCTTCGAACCAAAAAGACCCACTCCATCAAAGGGCATGTCCATGAGTGTATTCTGGACATCCCCTGAAAAACCAGTGGTTCTCAGCCAGGCGTGGCGACGCAGCGCCACCGTCGTTGCAAGCGATCTGCCCAGCGAGTCGGCGGTATCAAGGCCACAGCGGATGGTGTATTTAGCCGCATCACGCCCTTCCGCAATGGCGCGGGTAAGCAGTGTCTGGACCTCCTCAGAGCACTGCGGCAAAACAGTCGCCACCGAATCCCACAGGGAGTGGGTGTATCGGCCCAAGAGGCAAGCGGTGTTAACGGACCGCAAGCCAGCACTGGAGGAAGAGAAAGCCTTCTTCCCAAAGTGATCCAGGCGCTTGGATTCCCTATCCGGAGGGGCGGTAGGGAAGGCGGTTTGGGAGGCAGAGGCTTGGACAACCAAGCTCTCAGGGGTGGGGTGTTGGGAGAGAAACAGGGGGTCGCCCGGAGCAGGGCGATGGCGTCGGGCCACGTCCCTATCCACAGGAGCCCCTGTGGTGGGTTTGGACCAGGCACCCAAAAGAACGTCAGTGAGTGCATTGTTGAACGGCAGCACAGTCTCCGAAGAGGAGGCCGCCGGCTGAAGCACTTCAGTCAGGAGGTTAGTCCTGACGGCCACTGTAGGCAACTGGAGATTTAAGGCTCCAGCAGCTCTACGCAACACCGTTGCAAAATTAACCCCCTCCTCCGTAGCCACGGGAGGAGACAGCATGCCAGAGTCAGGGGAGGTGTCCAGACCACTGGCATCCCCAAGTTCCTCAACCCAGTGCGGGTCAAACTCGCACTGTTGTGTGAGAGGGTCCTCAGACCCCTCCCAGCTCTCCTGGTCCTCTTCAGGTTCAAAATATGGAGGAGGAGGGACATTAGGGCCCCAAGGTCTCATCGGCGCCGGAACCGGCGTCGGGCGACGCCAGTCCGGCTCCATGTCCGGAGCCGGAGAGTACCGGGGAACGACGCCGTCCGGAACCCCGGACGGCGTCAGGAACGGCACCGGGGACGTCGGCGGAGGCGTGGTTAGGTCAACCGGCGTCGATGGGGGTTGCGGCACCACCGGAGCCGGGATCGAGGCCGGGGCCGGAGAAGAGGCCGGGATGAAGGCCGGTGGGACAGGCGACGCCGGGACCGGAGTCGACGGCGACGCCGGAGCAACCCCGTCAGGGCCCGCGGGGCCCGAAGGCGCACCGGAGGGACCTTGAGGCCCGAAGAGGCGGGCCATGGCCGACAGGAACTCCTGTATTTGGGCCTGAGTCGCCCCGAACCCGGGAAGGACGGGTAATGCGGGGGTAACTCGACAGGCACGTCCGGGGCCGCGGGGACGGTGCCGACAGGGACCTCAGCCGAGTCGCGAGACCGGCGAGGCGAAGTCTTAGAGCGATGATGCCGCTTAGACTTCGTGCTTCGACTTACCGGAGGAGCGCGAAGACTTGGATTCCGACGAACGGCGGGGACTCCGCGTCCGGCCCCTCGACCTCTCCCGGGACCGGGGCTTGGTGCGGCGCGGAGCCGACTGCCGGACTTCGAGGAGCTTTCGAGACCGCTCTCGCAAAGCCTTCGGATTAAGTTTCCGGCAGTCAGGGCACGACTTCGTGTCGTGGTCTCGGCCGAGACAGAAGAGCCACTCGAGATGCGGGTCCGTGATCGACATCATGCGACCACATTCCTCGCAGGGCTTAAAGCCGGGCATCCCTACGACACCTTAGGAGTCGTGAAGACTCATTGAAGAAACAGTGAAAAAATTCACAAAAAAAATAGTCAAAAAGTGACTAGGGCACTGCTCTTCCCGGATCTGCGCTTACTGGCGCGGAAAAAGAAGAACTGACAGCGCGCAGGGGCGGCGTCTAAGTACTGCCCGCGACGTCATCCCGGCGATCACGACGCCGACGACGGACGCGGAGCCGCACGACGCCGCCTACCGACGCGCAAGGGTACTGCTACGCAGAAAACTTTCCGGATCCAGCCTGGGGATATTCTAAGGTAAGGAATCTGTCACTAACGTGTCTCTTTCAGATATATATATATCATCCGTCATTACGCGATGGCTAACTATATAGTGGCTGTGCCAAACCTGAGCATGTTGGAATCATACCCAAACATCGTTACTGGTGTTGGAGGTATGATTCCATGCACTGGCGCACTCCTCTGGTAAGCCCCCAGTACTCCAGATTACAGCCTTTCATGGTTTGCTAGCAAGCAAGTGCTGCTGCCGACCACAGACACGATTCTGCCCTCCAGCTGCTGAGCGGAGCTCGAGCAGGGGAGGGTAGAACAATAGGTTTCCTGTCACAGGGAGGTGTGACCAACTCCCAGACAGGACTTAGTGTATTGGGCTGGGGTCGGGGCGCTTGCCAGTGCCACTAGACTGCTTTGAAGGGCACATTTGGTGCCCTCCTTGGATACTCAGGCTTGAGCCAGTTTAGGGAGCCCTTGGCTCCCGCTCTGGCGCAAAACTGGACAAAGGACATGGGAGTATCCTTCTCTCTGTCCAGCCCCTCCTCGGGGGGGGGGGACCCATGAGTCGGACTAACCACTTTCCTAGGGTATTTAAGGGCTTACCTGTGGGTGGGTCCTCCGACTCATCGTGGGACAAGACTCAAGCCTGAAACCATGTCACTCTTCGATCGCCTGGACACTTGGACTTCGCCTGGAACCGAGAATGCATCAAGGAAGACTTCTGCTGCTCCTGGTCTTGCTGTTCTGCAAGTCTTCTTCGTCAACTGTGTCCGTGCTTTTTCCAGGATCTTCAACAGACCTGTGGGCATCAAGGACACCCGAAGTATTCTCCCTTTGAGTGAAGGAGTCACTCCCCTGCATCTGCAGGCACCGTAACGACGCTGACCGGTCTGCTGCTCCTGACGTCCTACGGACTTGGAAAGGCTTAGCAATACAGGTGGTGGTTCTGCAACCCCCTCGACGCCTGACCTGTCCTCTTAGCAAGTTTGAGGCCAGTATAACTTGTCGAAACTGCTGGGACTGAACCCCTGTGCACAGCATCGGCTTGCTGTTGCCAAGGCTTGTTGGCTCTGCACTCCAGAGATCTTCGGGCTACAAGAAGCTCCAGCCTCCAGCATCTCTTCCTGCCAAGTACAGCATATTCACTGCATCCTCTGCACCGTGGGCCTTCCTTTTTGGTGAGCTGCTCGAGGTTCTCTTGCGACTCCTGTGCCTTCGGCCTGTGGGTCCCCTCAAGGGTCTACTGCTGCTTCAGTGGGCTCCCCTGCTTGCTCGGGCCTGCTCTAACTCTTCTGCTCGTGGTGAGTCACTTGGAACTTGCTGGTTCCAATGTTGCTCCTTCTTCGCTTTCCACGCCTGTTGCAGCAGCCAAGGCTTGTTGGTGCTCCAGCCAGACACCAACCCCCCAGTTCTCGACTTCCGGGGTGGGACAGCTTGTGCACAGCTCCTGGTCTTCCTCAGCGTCGCCTGGTCCTCACAGCTGCAGCGACAAGATCACTGTCATCCCTCCTGAACCTTCCGACATCAGTGGGCATTGTCCTTCCATGCCTCCTGGTCACCTCCGGGTGGCATAGTCTCTGTCCCCTCTACTTACAGGTTCTTCTCTTCAAGAATCCACCCTTGGATTTCACCGGACTCTTGCACCTTCTTTGCCAGCTGCATCTTTTTTGAAGTCCTACGGTGGTTACCGACGTCACTTCGCACCTATGCACCCGGCTTCCCTGGTGTAGGTATCCTAGTTCTTGAGGTATCCACGGGTGGAGTGACTCTCCAACCTTCTGTCTTCCACAGGGTTTCTTCAGAGTCCACTGGGAAGGGTCCTTCTTCAAAACTGCAACCGCGACTTTCCCGTTGACTTCTATTGAGTACGCGGTGGTGTGTCTACTCTGCACACAGCCTCTGTGGGGTTCCTGGGTACTTACCTTGGGTGGTTCCTTGTGTCCCCAGCTCCTCTGAGTCTCCTGGTCCAAGTCCCGACTTCGGTCACAGTTCGCATTCCACTTTTTTAGTATACGGTTTGGTCTCCCCCTGGAGACCACTGTTTATTGTGCTTACCTAGCTATTTGCAATTGAAGTATTATTGTGTTTACATCTCCAGATAGGAGATATACCAATGTATTAGTGAGTGTTGTATAATAAATAGAACTATTTTATATATACATTGTGTGTTTTTTTCCATTTAGCCTACACGATTAGATCAGGTAAAACAAGCTTCTTAACACACCTTCAAGATAAGCTTAAAGGCTGCTCTCCACAGCTACCACTTAGAGAGCTTTCTAAGACCACTAAAATCACCTTAAGGGTTGTCTGAATTAGTGCAAGGTGATTCACTCAAATAAGTGTGCACCATATACTAAGCCAGCCTCCTACACCTACGCATTTATACTGTATTGAGTGTAACCAACTCAGTCTTGCTGTACTTAGAATAAGCTTTTCGAGAAGGCAAAAAGTGCAATAAAAGTACTATTTTTCAATAGAAGCACACAACTCTTGCCCAACCAAATGCTGTACTCAAAAGTTACCAACATGTAGACAGAGCCTAAGCCCTTGCTCAGTAATTCTGAAAAGCTTTTTTTCTGTTGATCACATAAGGAATGGTGAAAGCTGTACTGTCAGGCCAAACTGAAAAAGGTGGCGTAATGCAGCTACAGGGCAGGGCCTTCGTACCACATGTTTGCACACTCACAATGACACCAATTAACATTTATGTATGCAGGAAATATAGTAATGTACACTCAGTCAACCTACAGCCAGGGTACGCAACCACCAGCTTTCTTCGACAAAGGGTTTCCCCATCCTGCCTAAGTCTACACATTCAAGGCACACAAAATAAAAACTGAAGGTTTTGGAGGCTCCCTTGACCAGACAAACACAAAACCTGTCATCACACCTACTCTCATACACAATGTCCCCATGCATCCACATCACTTCAGCACAATAAACTCTCACACCTACTCCATTATCCACAAGCACACACACACACACACCTCCACAAGGACAACAAACTGGACCATGCACATACACACAGAAGTACAGCCCAGCGCTCCAACACGCCCCTCAGCCAGTCACACCACCTGGCCAAATAAACCTGGTCAAGTGCCAGGCTGAAAAAAGCACTTCATCTGCGCCCAATGCCACTCCCTCTGGAAACTGCACCAAAAGAGTTGGGACATTTTCCAAACACAATGATGGCAGCCTCCACAAGACGCATTCTGGAAAATTATTGAAATAACACAACAATCAAACACTAGAGTGGTCCAGCAATACAACTATTGACATCAGACCACATCACTAGGTAAAGAAGTACTCACCTACAACACACTAGAGCTACTTCAAACACTGCCATTCAAACACAGCAATGACAGACTCCATTATATGCTAACTGAATAAAACGCACTACAAAACAATCACAAACTTACTCGGCCTCCTGTACCACACACGTTAAATTTTGCTGTTTGTACAGAATGATCACCCAGGTGAAATTTGTAGCCATCAGCCACGACACCATGGGGTACTACACTTCCCCATATTTTCACTCCACTGGGATCTTTCCCTGTAACATGTTACTTCCCTTCTCCCATCCCAACTTAGCAAGCTATGGGTTCTTCTTAATACAACTTCTCAAAATAGGGTACTACTCTTCCCCAACTTAACACACTAAAGGATACTTCCTCATCCAACTTTTCACAACAGGGTGCTATACTTCCTCAGCTTCGCATACCATGGGGAACTCCTTCATACAACCTCTAGCGAAAAAGTACTGCTCTTTTTCTAGTTCACACCAACAAGCGCACACACACGTGTACTACACTTGTATCACTCGAGTCGGGGTACTACTCTTTACAACATCCACACCTGGACAGACATAATTATTGTATATATATATATATATATATATATATATATATATATATATATATATATATATATATATATATATATATATATATATATATATATATATATATATATCAAAACACAAATGGGTTCATCCTCTTCTTCAAACTGCTAATCAGACTCCACCAAAACATATGGTGTACTCTCAGAACAGCCTACAGGTGGAGAATTAAACTTCCCAACCGGTCTTGCAGCATAAAGCAATGAGCGCAAACAAACATCAAGAACTGAAATTTGGACAACGGAGCTCTACCTCACACTATAACTTTCTAAATCCGACACATGCAACAAAAATAAAATGTATATGGAACATATCAAAATGTAAGATCTATAAACAAACATGTTTTCACACCCTAGTGAACCTCACTGTTAGTGGGAAACATGGTACATATTTTAACAGAAACACATATAATAATATAACCAGGGCCACTGGAATTTTGCAGTAGGAGAGGGCAAATTTATGCAGCAGGGTTAAGTAAATTATGTGGGAAGAAAAGGCAAATTATACAACATAATCTGGCACATTTTGTAATACTATTGCTTCGTTATTTCGTCATTTTTAAACTTGGTAATACTGTCTGGGCATTGGTTGCACCTCATTAGTACAAGCTTGATCCCAAATATAGCAATAAGCAACAGAAAGGTGACCAGAACAACTTTGCAAAGGGCCTTCCACTGTGCGGCAACACGCGTCACTTCATTTTTAGTAACTTTTGAACCGTCTGAGCTAGAAACAAAATGTTTTGGGGGTAAAATCTGGACAATATGTGGCAGCTGATGGATTGTGTAGCAAATCTATAACTAAGCGAAAATCGCCACCCCGTACAATTGCATGATTTCCGTCGCCATGAATATAATCTCCATAAAATGACGATATCCCTGCGGCTTAATTAAGTGAATGTCATATTTTAACATCGTATTTGGACGAAAGCCAGGACTGCGATGTTTCGGCTTTCCACAACTTCAGGACATAGTATACCCTCTATATCCACAATCTCATTTTTATCCACTATGTCCTAGGGGACAGTACTACTTCTCATTCTAAATTAACCACAAGGCCTAGGGTATTCTTTCTTCAACGTCGCCAGACCCGTTACAAACACACATGAGCTTACAACCCTCCTTCATGATGTTAAAATCTACATAGCCTCTACTCCAACATTAAGGTCTGAATCCAAAACATCGATGAGGCTAGTTCATGAGTAAGTAACGCTGCTATGGCCCTAAGGACCACGCCCTCTTCTTCCAGTGCCAACTAACTCGAGGACAGGAAAGCTCTCATTTACCTGATGCTGCGCATGGTCACAAGACCTCTGTCCATCGCTTTAACTATGGCATGAGCTGCACCATTTTTTCTGGTCATTCCAAGCTGGGCGCCATAAAATAATCTCCATATCCAAAGGTATGGATAAGTTTATGCCACAGGCACCTTAACTGAGAACTCATACTGCAGAATCAACAACCCTCCTCCGAATGACACTGTTCAATGTAGTACCGCCTGAAGCTCCATGGGTGACTTCATAGTTATGCTTACTGTAAAGGAGATGCCTTGACTCTTTCCTCTATCTCCACAGCACTGTCCTTATGACACTGTCTCCATAACATTGTTCTTAAGCTAAGGACTATTCACTTAGACACATCTCCGTTTTTAGCTCCCCTCAGCTGGGTCAGTGCCCTTGCCGGACCTTGCCCACCTTCCTCCTTAGCCACCTCCTGCCCATAGCCTGAGTGGACACAATTTGCCAGTGGATTTGAAGTTGGTGACCCCAAACTAGTCCTCCATGGACGCAGGTGCATCTTCTTTCTCACAACTAGCAACTGCCACCATAGTTGTGCACAAAGGTCCTGAACAACTTGCTGCCAAAATGTTGTAATTAGGAGGGCAGGGTCTTCATAGGAGAGTCATAGCCACTCGAGCAGAAAGTTATTTATTTAATATTAATATCTTGGGCTGCTACATTGGCAGGTAGGTCCTGTCAGACCTACATCCTTCGTAGAGCTCTCTAGTTTCCACTCAATATCACACCAACATTCTACTACAGCATTCCAGACACCATATCATACATACATTCAATTGGGAAACATTGCTTTCTATAAAATGGTTTATCAGTATATCTTTTAATCCTGTTATAAAGATTTCCTACAATACTCCGAAGCCCAGCAAATGCTGTATGGTCCACAAAAAGCAAAGAAGGATCACTAGGTCCAGATGAAAAGTTGAACCCCCCAAAATACGAGCTAGCAAGAGTACATTTACCAGGCTTGGATTAGGAAGGCGGGCAATCGGGCATTGGTCGATAGGCCAGTGCCCCAGGCTCACCTATGGGCCGGTTTTTTGGGGCCTCTGTAAACCGGCCCAAGAGACTGACTTTCTTTCCCAGTCCCCGCCAAGCCACTTTAATGTGGCGCCAGTATCTTGGTCACTCCCCTGCCATGCTGTAAATTCAGGCTGGGGGCCAAGTGTTGCTTTAGCCTTTGAGGCATTCTCACCTTGGTGCCCTGCCTCGCATGCTCTTCCAGAAGCAGGTTATTCCCCGCCGGGTCATCACTTTTAGGCCAGGGCGGGTTGTATGCAGGGACCTCACAGGTGGGCAGGTTTTATTGGCCATTATCACCTAACCCCCTCTCCTTGAGCAGCAGCAATGTGTGTTTTTCGACACCTCCCTTGCCAGGTTAATGTCCTGAGGCTATAATGGGCTGGGGAGGGGTGAGTAAGAGAAGTCGCCTCCGTAGCAGCCAGGTGTTGTGACCTCATCTCCAGTGTCTATTAGGACTTGTTGGGGGAGGAGAGGGTTGCATAAAACTGTGCTATGGTCAGAGTTGCAGACGTGGAAACAGTTCGAGTCCCAGCGTCAGCTCAACATCCTGTGATTCTGGGCCAAATCACTTAATCTCGATACCGAAAATGAAAATTAATTTGACCTTGTGTAATGTAACTGGTGTTCATATATATTACTCCAATAAATTTGGGCCAAGTTCCCACTATACAAAACTATAACAAAAAATAACCGTCCAGATTCCAGTGAGACTAAACAGATGGTGATCCATGAAAGGGATGATCAGGGAATGTGGGCTACTTTCTTGAGAGAGTCCGGGCTTAATTGTGATTCCAATCCGACCCTGACATCCACTTACCCCATATGAGGCTGGGTGACTGTTGTTGTGGTTTCCGACAGATGAGATGACAATACATGGTCAGGTCTCAGACTATTCATTTAATCCAATAACTCGTTCGTTGCACACACCACCTGGCAGAGGGTGCACCCCTTGCAACTGCCAGCCACAGCTTTCCATAGCTGCATAATACATGTACAGACATCTCCGGTAGATGACTGGACAGTAAGAGCAGCACACAAGACACAGGTCACCTGCACATCAAGTCAAACTAACACTCACCCTTCTTGCGCAATTACAGACAACAGGCCACGCAAGCAGAAAGAACAAGACAAACTACAATCAACAAAACTCAAAAGGGAAAGCAGAGAACACCCTTCATAGACATAACTCAAAAACATACTTAAAGACCGTGATCATGAGCTCCAAAGCACGACTCTTTGCAAAAGCTCTGATCTGTTTCTATTACATAACAATTAGGCAAGGATATTATGTTTACGATCGTTAAATGCATATCATACATACACTGCTATATTACACAGTAAGTACATTTACAATTCAAATGCCATAACACTAGAAAAGGGACATAACAAACATCAGTCCTCTTGCTGTAAATACGACAAAACTTAAAACTTCATGAACAATTAATCACAGAGTAGGGCGTTCCAGTCCCCAAAATCATACTCACGCCCTCGTTCTTGTAATCGATGATCTGCTCGACCTCGTACACGTCCTCCTCCTCGTCACTGTCTCCCGCCTCCCCCTCTGCCTCACTGGGGTCTCCTTTCGCCACCTCTTCCTTCGTCGGGGACACCGGCTCCTTGCCCGCCTCTTCCACTACTGCAGAAGGGGCTGCTTTTGCCACCGCCGTTTCCTCACCAGGTCCCAAATCACCACTTGCCCCATCACCGGTCGCCGCCATCGTTGTAGTAAGCGCTACTGGAGGTAGGTAGCCAATCATTGAGCGATCATGGGGCGGAAGGCAGAGCGACCCTAGTGACGACAGAAACGTTCAGTGCCATTGGAAGAGAAATTACATGAACTAGAGTAAGAGGGGTTTTCTCTTAGTTACCTTACACAGTGACTCGCGCTGAAACGCGAACTGCTCCTGCATATTACGTACCGTCTGCGCGGCCATATTGGAACATAGCTTATGTGGCAGTAATGACTGCACGGAGATGGTTCAAGGCGCCAGCTTCAACCTAACGGCAAAAGGCTGACTTAGAATGACGAAAAAGAGGACACCAAAAATAAATGTCTGCTGCAGTGTGTTTTTGCATGTAGAGCGATACCTCAAGGCAGCGCATTCGAATAACATTCGGTGTTCACCGTGCTGCCAGATCTGAAATAAACAAGCATTTGCAATGCAACAGGTCTCGCATTTACGCGAGTTTGAGCTATTGGCATTCACATTGTAAATGACAATGCCTTTTATTTATGTTTTGGTTTTTGAAACATAAATAAAACACATTGTCATTTACAATGTCAATTTATTTATGCGTTTTTATATAGCGCGGACTTTACCCGAAGGTGTCAGAGCGCTTCACAATAGGAACAGTAACATTACATGAGGAGAAGGTTACAAGTGAGCATAATACAAAAGCAAGCGTTACATTACATGAGGAAAAAGTGACAATTGTGCAAATAACAAAAACAAACAAGATACAAAAAGAGGTATACGTTAAAAGAGGAAAAAGTGGCAGGTGTGCATGATACATAAGATACAAAATACAAATAGAGGCATAATACTGCAATAAGTGGCAGTCACTCAGAACACACTGGGAAGGCACTTCAATAAGTACAGAATTTCCTATAGTGGAAGAACTTCCTTGAGGGAGTAGAGAGGGCGTGAATTAAACAGGAGACTTAAAATGAAGGGTACACAAACAAAAAATCCAACACAGCACGCAAGGGTGAGGAATGTACAGGAAAAAGTACAAATTTACAATGAAGAGCGAACTTCCTAAACTCTTAAACTCGCGTAAATGCGAGACCTATTGCATTGCAAATACTTGTTTTCTCTGTCTCTTATCCTTCCCATTTTCACATCTTTGACCCAGTCATCACCCTCCTCACTCTTCTTCTTTCCCCATTCATCTATTTCCTTTCTCAATCCACAGCTCCAGAAGGGTGAGCTCATAAGCATTTGTCTGTGCTTATCAAGTAATTATTGTAAAATATTCCAATCATGAAAAGCGTGTCATTTATTCGATGTCTACTGTGTGTAGATTGGGTTGGTATGGCACACTTCTGTGGGGAGTATAAATACCTAATTGATTCTTAGTGAGAGTTAGAACATGGTCTATGGCTTAATCCAAATGGAACCTGTGACTAAATAAATGTACTATTGCACTGCCCAGTGCCACATATGCCAAATAGCATAAAAGAAAAGAAAATAAGGAAGGAGTAAACAAAATCAATTACATTAAATCAAAAGGGTAATTTTGTTAATTTGAAGTAAGTCTGCATATTTGCGAATGTGGACTTATATAGTGCAGACCTAGCTACAAACCAACAAAGCACTGTACGATGAATGGGTGGATTAGAACCTCTTTAGAGCATAGGGAAGGTATAACAGATTTGACCCACACAAGCAGGATAGTTACAGGAAGGAAAGAAGGGGGTGTGGGTGTTTCAGAATGAGGAGAGGCAGTGGAGCATCAAGGGGCAGGCTGGGTGTTGGTGGATAGGTCTGGGCCAAAGGGATTGGGACTACACAGTAGGCACTCGTGGTGTGATCATGGGGTTAAATTGTGATGGGATGTTGCTAGAAGAGTAGGATTTTGAGTTATTTTCTGAAGCACGGAAGGGAAATTGCAGAGCAGATTTCAAAGCAGTAGAAAGAAGGAAAGGGATCAAGGAAATTGGATAGGACAAAGAAGGGAAAAAGTATGCAAAGGTGGGATGAAGGAGATTCAGAAATAAGATCCCAAAAACAAGAAAAAAGAAGAAAATTGAATGAGGCAATGAACGAAATAGAGCAAATGAAACAAAAATGTTGCTAATTCTAACAAAAAAGAGTCGGGCGGGAGTTGAAAAATTAAGGAAGTACAAAGAAAGATAAAAAAGAAAATAAAGAAACAATTGAAGAATACCACTCAGTGATTGAAACAAAAGGTGATGAGGAAGAAAAAAAATGTTTGTTGCAGTTGAACAAATAGGTAAAGTCAGTTACATAACTTTTGAGTCGTTCCGATTCCTTTTGAAAGTAGATGTAAAACCCCTTCTCCACCCTCTGCATTTGCCACAGGTGTTTCTGTGTTCTTGATTTTTTTTTTTTTTTGTGAAGTAGAAAGAACCTGCACTAGTTTAGCTCAGGGAAATGTTTATCACTGGTTTTTCACAAGTCTGTAGAAAAGTGCCAGAGGGAATAGTGATGAGGTTGCTAAACGACAGCCACCACCTCACATCCCCTTCATCCCCTGTGTAATGCCTTAACCATTCCCCTGCTGCCATACACAGGGTCGCCCGCCTGCAGGAAATCCTTTCTCCCAAACCAGTAAGATAGCTGAGTGGGCTGAGTGACCACTGCTAGGATCGGTGTGTAAACTGCAGGTTACAAGTACCGAATTAACATTTCACTCTTCCAAATATGAGTGGATGAGTAACATTTACAAATGTTTACTAATAATTGCATGTTGCAAAGTTTTCGAAATTATTTAAGGGCTATATTAAAGAAAAATATTATTGTGTAGTATACTTTGGATAAATGCTATGCATCGGAATCAAATTATTATTTTCATTTATGTGAAAGACGACAGAATGATGAGACCAATTAATGTTTCATTACACTGAAATTAACCACGCCCTGGTTGAGACTGCTACATAATACAATAGATAAACTTAACACAAGAAACCCTATTTTTAAGCACGGTACACATGCCAATGGGCGGGCACATGGCACAGGCTGCACAGTCATGGCTGGGACGCCAGGACACTGTCCTTGTGGCAGAGACGATTTAACGGTCAGTGCGCGCGCAATGAGGGGCCGAGGACTGTAAACAACGCAGAGGGGCCGGGGCGCAGTACACGGGACACGGGCTCCAGAGCGCTGTGTCCACCCAGGATACTGGGGTCCGAGTACTGTACACGTCATGGTGGTGCCCCTCGGTAATGCACACGAGGTAGGCGTAGTGTAAAGTTCAATGTACACGTGGTAGAGGGCAAGGAATGTAACAAACGCAGAGCCCCCTGCACAATCCATATGTCGGGGGTGGAGGGGCACCGGGCTCAGGAAAGGGTACAGCCGCAATGTACATCACAATAATTTTGGAACTGGGATGTGTGCGGGTTTTTAATCGAATTGCCGAATTGGTTTGATTTAAGTTAACAGTTAAATGGCAAGAGGTGACCCCGCGCCCACAGGTGTTTAGTGTCCTCGGTCCCGGGCGCTGCTTTGCGCTTTAATGTACGCTTCCAGTTCGCCGGGGCTTCTCCCTGCCTCGGGACCTCAGTTTCCAGCGGGTTTGGAAGTTTGAAGTTGCGCTTTCTGCCCAAGGCAGCGGCGGGAAGTGAAAGTTCGTAGCGCCACAAAAAACAGTTAAACCGGCTCTGATGCTGGAAACCACAAACAATAAAAACAAGCGGTCGCGATTGTCCCGGCAGCTTCGAAAGTGAAAGCGCGCACAGCGCGCTGAATGTAAACAAAGCACTCGTCCTGCCCGAAGTAAGACAAACTCAATAAAGAAAATAGTGCTTACAACACTAAAATTAACACGTACCGTGTAGGAACCGAAGTAAAGGGGCCAGTAGCCATGGGAGGTTACAAGTGAGGACACGGCGGTACTAAGGAGGGACTAACAAGCCTATTAAGGAATCAGAAGCCAGCATTTATGAAGGACAAAGACACAAGCCAATGAAAAATATGGGCGGGGCTTCACCTCCGTACTCGACCTACAACAGATCGCCAGAGCAGCGCTTGCGATCTGACTCAGGCTCGACCTAAAAAAAAAATTCCTTCTGAAGAGAGACCTATCGCTGACAAAGAAGCTCAAAACATACCAAAGCACGTGAAAAAAACACCGGTTGCCAAGATGAACCGAACAGGAGCATACCCACTAACTTTTATCGATTTCATATTTGTATATGATTGGCTCGTTCGTTATACATTGCATTGAACACGCGATCGTCAACTAAATAGTTCATGGGCTGGTGTATGGTATAAAGAATTCTATGTCAGAACCCACAGTTCATTCCATTGCTTGATGAAATTCTTTTGCAGAATTTTAAGAAGAGAAGCACACATGCAACACCAATTAGTAAAATCATAAAAGGAGTTAAGAGCAGTTTCAGTATTCCTCCACCTATATACTTCCTAGCCAGTCCCCTCTCTTAGAAAAACCTCTTCCAATTGACCCAAATACGGAACCTTTGCCTTCCCAGGCACCTGCTCTTCCAATTCAACTAGTTCATGTGTGATAAACGTAATGTTAGTGACATAAGTGGAGAGGTGTGGTGCAGCGGCCAGGGCAGCTGACTTCGGAGCACAGGGCTCACGGTTCGATCCCCGGCTCCGGCGGCAGCTCAGCTCAGCACCATTTGACTCTGGGCAATAGCTCACTTAATTTCCACGACGACCCCCAGCGCCTTGAGACCCGTAAGGGTGAGTAGTTTGCGCTTTACAAATACGGATTTAGATTTTAGATTTTAGATAAGTATTAAGCTGGTTATCTACTTTTGGGACATAGGCACCACATGAATGACCCTGCAGACTCTGCCTTCCTTAGCAAGAAGCAAATCTAACGCACGATCATAGCTCTCATGGCAACCAGACAATGCTGCAGCTAATGGATCAAGATTCGCTTAAAAATACCCAATGGGGTGCGTAGTCTCCCCATGGGCCTGGGAATAACACGGATAAAGCAAACCCATCTCGCTCATGGCAAAAGACCACAAATTCTTCAGTGTAGCCTGGCATTCCAAGAGCGGGTGTGCTGCAAAGTAAATTTTTGCGCTCCTGGAAGACTTCCATGCTTTTATCATCCTTTGGTACTGGGCCATTGACATCATTGTGTATCAGCCTCAGAAAAGGCTTTGCCACAAAGGAAAAGTTTGGGATTCACTGTCGGCAGTTGCCAACCATGCCCAAGAACATTCACACTTCTTTCTTTGTAGTCAGTAACTTCATCTTAAGGACTGTTTCAATGCATTCATGGGACACTTCTAACTCCCTTCTCTTTCTGATGTCTCAAGTACATGACTTCCTTTTGACAATATTGTAATATTATTGGGGAAACTTTATGCCCATTCTCAGCCAAGTGGTTGAGCAGAGTCATAGTGTCTTGCCAACAGGCTTCCTTGGTCATTGATGCAATCAGAAGGTCATTGATGTGCTGGATCAGGGTCGAGCTACATGGTAACTGCAGAGACTCTAGATTCTTTTTAAGAATCTGATTGAAATAGAATGGACTTGCTGTGTACTCTTGAGGAGCACAGCATCACACAAGAGACTTCTCTTGGAACAGGAACGTGAAGAGAAATTGTCTCTCTTGGTGAAGGGGAAGCAAGAAGAACACCTGGGAAAGGTCAATGACCATGAACCATTCAGCTTCTGGGGGAATTTGGAAGAAAATCACAGCAGGGTTCGGTACCACAGGAAAGCATAGAATGGCTATTTGAATTATTGTCCGAAAGTCCTGCACTGTCCTCCATTTTTTTTTGGCTTTTAGTACAGCCATGGTCAGAGAGTTACATGAACTCCCGATGACTTCCTTTAGAATTCCTTGTTCTATCATGCTCTCAATGACAGGAGTGATTCCTGCAATGGTCTCTGGGTTCATCTTGTAAGGATGCAGTTGAGGAAAGACTGCATTTGGCCGAAGGGTGAGATTTAGGAGTTTGGCACCTTTAATCAATCCAATCTCTTTCCCTGTAAAATCCCAAACATTATCTCTGACTGTCTCTTTCAGATCAATGGGTTGGTCCCCTTTGGTAATGGCCAGATACAACCTGACAACAGGTTCTGGTGTCTGTAGCTTGAACTTTGCATCTGCTGCTTGGGTCTCGATCCCTACTTAATCCTGCGTACAGTAGATCACGCAGTTGAGTTTGCAAAGGCGGTTCCTTCTCAACAGGGGTAGGTTCGGGACCTCAACCGTTCTAACAGTAAAGCAAGTGGCTCTTGTGTCATCAAGAAAGATATGGGATGACCGTTAACCTCTCCATCTACATACTTTCCACTCTGTTCCACTTTTAGGACTGCGCCCAGTACGCATTCCTTCTCCCTCCTCAGGCACTATCATTGGGCCTGATCAAAATCTGTGGAACTCTCGAACATCATAGGAACCGGACCATTCTGGGGCACAAATGGATTACGGGGAACCTTATTACTCTGTTGGAATGGGAATTTCCTCCTTGTATCTGCATAGGGCCGGGGGAACTCTGTGACATGCCAGGTTTTGGGATCTCTGGAGCTGGCAGCCAGAGCATCAATCAGGGCTCTATCAGGGTTGTAGCAAAAACTCCTGCTTCCAATGCCGAACCTTGTTACAGATGTGGCAAGGGGTAACCTTCTTAAGGGCACTTATGCTAGTTCCTGGTGTGTTACCAGGACCTCTTCCTGTTCCCTAGGCACTTGCGCCACATGCCACAGAAACTCCCTGTATGCTTATCCCAACACTGGGGTCTATTTCAGGTCCTCGATGGGTACTTTAAGTCCCTTATGCACTAATAGGGTCTGTGCAATCTTAAACCTTTCCTTGAGTCCCTTTCTTATAGCTTCTAACATGGCACTGCAATATTTTGCATACTGCATAATCTCTTCAAGGGGTATACTCTGCCAGCAAAGAGCACATTGAATGATCTGTTTGCTTATTTGAGATCGTAGCCCTTGCACAAAAGAGACGAGGAATCATCTCATGTTTTCTCCAAGCGGATCATTTAGTCCACTATGCTCCCTGTACACCTGCATCACCCTCTGAAAGTATGCATGTATAGACTCTTTGAGTTCTTCAGAGGTTTGGAAAATCTTGGGCCAATTTATTTCCCTCTAGAGAACTATAGTTTTTTAGTGTTATTTTATAACCTCCTCGAATTTGGCCTTTAGCAAGGGTGAAGGTGCATTTATTCCTGCTACTCTAGGGTACTCCTGGGTCTGTCACTCCACTGCACTCTTGCATTCTGCTCATAGGTCCGTTGGGATCGCCACTTCGAACAGCACACCCAAATCCTCCCACAAGACCTATGAAACGGTAACAAGCTGGTCCCTCTGTGTGTACCACTTTTCGGGATTTTCCCTTAATTTAGGAAGAGAATTCTTAAAGTGGAAGAGATCTGTCCAAGACCGTAGGACATGTACAAATGATCCTCCCTGCACCTCCCTCTAGGGTATTCCCTTACTGCTTCTCCTGCAGCTTCTCCCTCATCTTCCTTGGCAACTTTGTTCTTCCATTTAACCATAACCCTTTTCTTCCTGGAATACGGCTGTCTAAACCTCTTGGTCTTGCTCCAATCCCTAATGTTCTCAATAGACTCTCTCACATGAGTTTTCAACCCTCTCAACTTCAGTAGCTTCAATACCTTATTGCCCATGATCATCCGAACATTCTTCTGCAGTTTTTTTCTCTGTGTCAAATCGACGCCGCATTTATCCGCCACCTTCTCCATTCTCGCATGTGCTTCTCCTGCTACTCTTGCAGCTTCCTTGCTCATGCAGAGCAATTCGCTCTCATTGTAATGTCCTAAGAAATCTATCCCTATGTTACCATTAACAATTTATTCAAATTCAGCTTTCATCTGGGCAACATTAAGTCTCTGTGGACTATGTCCAGTACTTGATGGGCTAACTGGTAGAGTTGCAATAATCATTTGACCTGTAACGATTGTGGACTTGTCGAAACCTTTTCCTTGCAGAGGGCCCAGTGCTATTATGCTGGGCATTGGTGAGGGGCCTGACTTAGAGGAGCGCTAGCAACTGTCTCGGCAGGGAGAAGTGGTTGAAGCACCCGACAAAAGCGCATGCTTGTTGAGGGCTGAGCAGAGATTGAAATGGAGGTTTATAAATAACCAGGGGGCACGTGAACTTCTGCAGGGGTTTTGGTGTCTATCCTAGTATCAGTTGTCATCGGAGCGGTACCGCTTGGTACAGCTGACCCGTTATATGGGGGTAGTCTTCTGCTGAAGAGCTCATCTATGAAGGTGTCCTCCTCCTCACTCTCTGCTCCTGACTCGTTTTTAGATTTCCCTTTCTCTCCTGGTTTCTCGTTTGCTATTTCCTCACTCTCTTTTTCAATGGATAAGCTCTAATTGTCTCACTCACTTCCTCCCTCCATCTCTTCTGCCTCTCGTCTTCCAGTGCGTTTATCCACAAATAAGACTTATTGTGGATTTTGTTTAACAACATATTTTATTTGATTTTCATGGTAGAGTCCGGGCAATGGCCCTGCATTTACATTTTGAAGACAAAATAAATCAAAAGTACCATAGCATATACATAGTTGCAACTCCTGCACAACTTGCAGGTAAATCAACAAGAGCATAGCACAGACAGTCCCAGATCCCAGAAGTTGTAAAGAATTTACCTGAGTGCAGGCACAAACAGTGATATATTGTAGTATGGGTTGTTCAATAGTCAGTGTGTGAAGGCATTTCCTGTCAGGGGTCTAGAGATGGAAGGGGAGGTATATCTATGCCACGATATGTCGCCCAGCGGGACCATATTGTCCTATGCTTCTGGGGGCAGCCTTGGGCCTGAAACACTGCAAACTCTGCGCCCATACATCTGTCCATTTCTTTTCTCCATCCACCCATTGTCGGAGGGGATGTCCCCTTCCACAGATGGGCAATGTCACGCTTAGCGATAGTGAGAGCCAGAAAGAGTAGATGCTATTTGTACCTGTTCCCACCTATCCCATCAGTACTGTGGAGGAGGAATAGCTTCGGGTCAAACGGGAGATTCCATGATAGTATCTTGCCTAGACAGGATGAGACCTTCCGCCAAAACGGCTGCAGTGCTGTACAACTCCAAACTGTATGCAGGAAAGTCCCCTCCTCCCTCTCGGATCGCAGGCATAGGGGGGATTGGATAACACCCATCCTCCAGAGTCGGGAAAGCGTGTAGTATGCACAATGTATATACTTAAATTGTATGAGGCGGTAGCGTGATGACACTGTCGCACCCCGGGGGCTAGCTATGGCTTCAGCCCAGTCATCATCAGTCAGGTCTGGTATGTCGTCCTGACACGCTTTCCTAGTCTTGTGTATTGTTGTTCGGGTTTGCGTCGTCAATGTTTGATAGATCTGGCGGATTTTATGCGCCCCTAGGTCTCCCATTAAAAGGCGGCCCTCAAGTGGGTGGAACTCGGGCAGTGTATCAAGAGAATGAGTCAGGGGGCCCAATGCATGGTGCTGGAGATATTTGTAAAATTGTGTCTTGTGTAGCTGGAATTCTTCCTGTAGCCGTTGGAAGGATTTTAAAGTGGTGCCCTGCATTATGTCTCCCAAAGTGGATGTGCCCACCAGGTCCCATTTACGGAATCCTGTCAGGTCCGTCACAGGGCATAGGTATGTACCATGCCACAGTGGAGTCACCTGGGTTAGGCGGCCACGCCACCCCATCTGCACAACCGTATATCGCCAGATCCGGACCACTGTTCTACTGGCAGGGGGTAAGAAGTCTAGGCTCTGTGAGTTATAGAGGAGTTGAAGAAGGGGGACATACTCCATCGCCGCATGTTCGAGCGCGAATGCTGGGTCTGTTGGGGAGCTATACCACCAGTCGTTTATAAATAGTAAATGGGAGGCCACATAATATGCATATACATCTGTCGCTGCAATGCCGCCACAGTATGTTGATTGTGCGCATGTATGCAAAGCCACCCGGATCGCCCCCCCTCCATTCCACAGGAACTTATTGTGTATGGCATTGATTTGCACAAACCAAGTTTGCCGTATATTATAGGGGAAATTTTGTAATCTATACAGAATTCTGGGTAGGGAGACCATTTTAAAACTCGCGGAGCGCCCGTACAGTGAGAGTGGGAGGGAGGACCATATTGCTGTCTCGTTTCCTAGATTAGTGACAAGCGGGTTGATATTGTGCGCCCACGAAGTCTTTGGGCAGGGCGACTGTTGGAAAGTGGATTATTAGTAGGGGCAAATGTACATCTGCCACTGGCAATAAGGCCACTAACACATGATAGGACTCAGCATAGGTCTTAAAAAAAATATTCCCATGCTCAACCCTTGGTAGCTTGGCTGCGAGCAGGCAGGCTTAACTTCAAAGACAGGTATGTAAAGCATTTAAAAACACCACTTCAGTAAATAATTAAGACACAATGCATAATAAAAATCCAACACAAATTTATAACAATAGGAAATATTTTTATCTTTAAAATGACACCAAAACGACAAAAATCCAATGTAGGGAACTGGAGATATGAATTTTTAAAGATTTATCACTTTATAGCACTTAGAAACCTATAGCACCATATTGGGATATCTGGTCGCGATAGACCGGCTCAAAGTCAAAGTTTCAGGCCGACCGCGATGGAGCCCTGAGTGGCTACCCCTCGCGGTAGGTCCCGGTCACAGTTTTTACCTTCGGACTTAGAAACTTTTCTGGAGCTTTTTCTCGTGGGGTCCCTGAATGCTCTTCACCAGGCCGGATTCGGTGAGGGTTCGCCGGCCTCGGATTTCTTCTACTCCCGGTCAAACACTGGAAGTCAGACCTACGGAGCTTTCAGCGGGACGAACCTGGATGGCTTGGCTGGCTCGCGGTTGAAGGCAGGCGGCTTGGCTGACCAGGGTGAGTCGGTCCCCCTATGGAGCTTTTTTTCAAAGTTGCTCCAAAGTTCTCCAAACTTCTGGAACGTCTTCCTGAAGTTCCCCAAAGGATCCCAAAGTGTCTCAAACTCACTCCAAGGGTCTGGAAGCTCCAAGATGGTCCTTGAAAGTTGAGGACTTCAGTTCCCACAATCCACTTGGACAAAACCCTTACAAATCCACTGGTAGTTTTCCAGGTTGAGGATTCTTGGTGGTGATGATCCAGGTGAGCTCTGTTAACCTGTAGCTTGCAGGGAGTCCACTCTTTACTCTTTTTCACAGCAAGGTAGACCACAGGGCTGTAGCTCCAGATGGTGCAGTCCTCAGAGGGCAGGCCTTAGAAATTGCACATCAAACTTCTCAGCATGGCACAACGTCTTGCTTTCTTAAGTTTCAAGCAGCAGATCTGAGGGGCTCTGCACTTCTCAGATACTTGTTCCAAGTTCTCTGGGTCAAGCAGGAGGTCACTCCTGACCAATGGGGGCAGGGTAACTCCCCAAGGTTATGACCACATCCTGTAGAGTGTGGCATTATTTTGTCCCATAGTGCACCAAATCCTCCAAATTCATAATGGCTGATTTTCCAGCAGAGAGTTAAGAGCTGGCTAAACACACCCCTAGGATGGCTAATTTCCCTAGACTCTCCCCCTTGCATCTGCTCATTCCTTCCTTAATCCTAGCTCTGGCTTGGGGTCAAACGAGTAGAGTGGTAACTGACACTGAGGCCTTCCCCTTTCCTTTGAAGACCATGGTTTACGACTCCTCCCCCTGCTCTGGCATTCCTGTGTAGCAGCACACTGCCCTCCCAGCAGAACTGGTTAACCCCAGGGGCTCTTTATCACCTCGTCAAAGCAGCCTGGCTAATCCACTTAACTCTGACCAATCAGGACAAACCCCTGGAAGGCTGAATCTGGACCTACAAACAAGAACGTCTTATAACTTCTTGTCTGTACATGTTAGGAGAAATTCAACAATATCATATTGTTGGATTTATCACTACCATTCTGGGAAGTCTTTGAATGGAAGTTCTATCATTCTCCTGTCAGGAGTTATTAGTTAATAACTTCTTGCCATGTTAACCTATGTGGCATGGGATTTGCAATGGGAAAATGACTTGGGCCATTTTTCCAGCACCAGGACTTACAAAAACATATTTTATAAGTACTCCGCCTATATCTACAGGACCCCCACCCCATGAAACACCTAGGGTAGATTTTAGGGGTTCTGAATCTGTAGAAATATTGCAGATCCTCCCTCCACAGTGCTCCTAGCATCAAAGTCGAATTTGGGCAGCACTTTATCACAATGTGGGGAGTGAAATGTGAAATTTCACTTAACCCAGAGCATATAAAACTCATTTTATAAGGGTCCACCTTATAAATACCTGACCCCCCACCCCTGGGACACCTAGGGGAGACCCTGGGGGTTCCTAATATGCCAAAAACATTGTAGGTTATCCATTTTTAAGTGCCCCAAACACCAAAGTCGAGTTTGGGCACAATTTACTTTTTAAAAGCAGTCATGGAACCCAGGGCTGCTTTTAAACTGACCTCAGGCTTCAGCAGTGCACACATGCAAGTGCAGAAAAGGCTGCTGGCCTCTAAACTGCCATGCCCTACTATATACTAGGGACTGATAGGTAGTTTCAATCCCCCACCCTATTATGTACTAGGGTCTTATAGGGTAGGTCATGCCAATCACAGGGGTACCCCAACCCATAGTGTACCCTAGTGTATGTAGGTGTTTTCACTGTTTTCTAAATGTGTCTCTTTCAGCATAGCACTGGCCCTGGTCCTGGTTAGGCAGAGCCCAGAGTCAGTCAGAGTCAGTTACCACCAGTACCAGTCAGCAAAAAGTTGGGGGGTGCCCAGGGCACAGGATGACTTTGCAACAGCGACAAAAAGATGCCCAGATATTTGAAGCCCTCTGTCGCGTGAGACAACTGCATCGCCCAAGTGCCACGTCCCTGGACCCCACACACCGGGAATAGCACAGATTTGGTGGGGTTGGTGTGAAGTCCCGGGGTTTCCCCGAATATACGGAGGATCTGTAGGATACGTGGTCCTGAGATCCATGGGTCAGTCAAGAAGAAAAGGACGTCATCCGCATATAACGCGATGCGTTATCGTGGATTTTTAATGCAAACTTCTTCCTTTTCTTTTCACTTGCCGGCTGCTCCCAAAGATTTAAAGCCTCAAACTACGTGGGTCTGAGCTGAGGTTTCAAATTGTATATCCTCTGTCTCAAATTTTCTTTTCTGGGAATATGGAAAGTCCCACTCAGTGGGAATAATAATTCTCCATATTTGGATGTATATTCGTGCCATTGGCTAAGCCACATGCACACGTGTAACTCTTTCTTTGCCACCATTCCCTTAGCTGGTGTGCCTTTGGGTGGAAATTTCTTTTCTTTATTCACGTCTTTCTCTTTTTTCAAAAAAGGATTTCTCATACTGACAAATTCTTAATTCCTCTCTCTCCCAATCTCACACACTCCCTGTAATATTGTGTTCACGGTTTGCCCACCAATATCAGTGCGTCTCTGTCAAAAGCCACCCTATCGCAGCATGGCTATGCATTTCACCAGCCAATCCCTGCGTGTCACCAAAATGACGCAACACCCGAATACTGGCAAGACTTCTTGATCCACTTTTTACTACAGTTCTTCCTTTGCCTGCTTCGTCTAACCAGAAATCTCCACAACAGCGAAAAGACTACCAACTCTCACACAACAGTAGACTCTCGACCCGCCGGAGTCCCTGTGCTTAGTGCGCTCACTCCTATGCACTAATGAACCGCCACTGAGTGCAATTAATACACTCACACAATAGAAAAGGTTACATCCCTATCTTGGTTAGACTGATAGCGCCTCACAGTACACCTCACCTTAGCAGACAAGTTGAACGATTCAATAATCTTACTTGAGGTACCTCTCTACACTTTATGCTGTACATATAACAATTCACATGCTTGTCGGATTAAAAAAATCAAAGAATACCATCAAGAACACAATAACTATCATCCCCGCAAATCCAAGAGATAAAACCACGAAATAATTATTCTCAAAATCTGTCCACTGCATTCTACCGCATTTCGCGCAAACCTGTTTTTCATAATCTTACCAAGAGCACATCAACTGCTCAGTGCGGGTGCGGTTTAGTCCCTATAAGGACTTTGCTGTTCCCCGAGTGGACCCATCTCTAATTCTTAGAGAACCATAATCAATAATAGAACGGTGACATTCTTAATAAGAATGATAGACGTGTCAATAATTTTGAGGAGTTTATATAAAGAATTAAGGAAAATACATCACATATATTATCAGCATGGTTAGTGATAAAGAATACAGATCATAAGTACAAAGAACGCAGTAAAGTTCAATACAAAATCCAGCATAGATTCGCCCTCTTAAAAGTGGGAAATGGGGGAGTCCTTTTATAGGACTTTAGATAAAAAATGTCATACATTACTACACAGGTCCATGGTTCTCAGGATATGCACCAATGAGAAACAAGCAAGAAGAAACATTTTACAACAGAATGCATTCGAGGATTCTGTCATAATACTATTGCATTGAATTCAGTTGCCCTCACAGTTTATACAAACACAATAATCAACCCATTGTATAAATGGTAGCCTGAGACAGTTGGGATGTCTTTGGTTAAGTGCAGTGTGGTGAGAAGTCTCTGGGAACGCTCACCGTCTTTTTAGTGAAAAAGCATACAATTCTTCTATTAAGCCGGGAAACAACAACAATGATCATGTGGTATGCTGCAACATCAATTCAAGATGGAGGAAAACATAAGCGCAGTTCATGTTAGCGCATGTCCAGTTTAGAAACCATATAAAGCAAAAAACGAGGAAATAGATCTCACAATAGGGGGCTTTCATTCAATCCTCTTCATCCATTGGTCTGTTCAACTGTCTTTCACACTTTGCTACCGCCCACCACAGCACACAACATGTAGCAATGGGTCAGTCCACTTTGCTTAATCCACATTGAGTGACAACATTGTTCCTGTGCACAATGTGCTGTTCACATGTACTAAAAAGAAGTCCTATTAGTACTTGGCATTCATAGGGAAATATGCCATTTTACACACACACAACGTTTTTCACTTTTACAGGTATTTTCAAATTTATTTTACAACTCACCAGACTGCCACTTACAGGGCCCTCATTTGTCTCATGTCCAAGCTCTAAATCTACAATGGTGACCGCTCGCAAATTCTTTTGTGAGTCAATGGGACTTACACTCTCTTTCCTTGTAGGTTTGCTTTTTCTTTAGGTCCTTTGAGAGCACTTCGGCTGTCCTTCGCTTCTGGCTTTTTTTTCAGTTCAGAAACGCCAACAATGGGGCTCCTGCAGACAGGCTTAGCCTTTTTTTGCCCTTATGTATGCGCACAGATCGAGGAAACAGGCTGTCTGGTGTTTACATATGAGGTTTGCAGTGCAACTATTGAACAGAAGGATTAAGTTACAGTTTTGAGTCCACTATAAATCATGTCTATCTTTACTTTAGAAGATGACTATAAAGTTTGTCACTCTTTACAATACGTGAGCAGTGCAATTATTTTTTAATTCATAGTGCCTGGATCTAACAGTTCCAAGGACAGTTTTGCTAAATGAAAGGATACCAAATATGAGTTAGAGGCTGTTGTTTTGTACTACCATTCCTAAAATGTCTTTAAAAATGGAAGCCAGGGAATTAAGATACAAAAAAATGCAACATTTTTCATCTCACTTTCTAAAGCGTGGATTAATTGCTTATACTCCGTTATAGAGAAGGATGTGAGACTTTGCAGTAAAATTAGTTTCTAGGGCTTGTTTTTTGGTGCAGTGCTCTGTGATTTATATTCACTTGAAGAGCAGAGTTGCTTCTAGCTTGGACAATTTGTTATAGTTTGAACTGCCTCAGCATGACTCCAAGGCATCCAGCTACATTTTTCTCAAGGAAGCTACACAAGCTACAAGTATGCCTAGAGAAGCAGAAGTCGGGCAGAAGATTGCAGGGTGTGCTTCAGTTGCTTTCTGCTGCTGTGCCAGTTGTGTTGGACATTAGCTGGCGAGTGATGCTCAGCAGAAGCTCTAAAACAGAAACTCAGTATATAGCAGCAGAGCTCTATGCAGTAGCTGCTGACATCTACCTCCCCAGATTCACCATGAAGGCCCCATTCTTACTTCATCTTGAAGACTTCACTAAGAGAGCCAACAACTCACTCATCCTTACTGTCACCTACCTCCACTTTCTGTCCTTTTGTTTTCAATTACATTCCACGTCACAAATGTAAGTTTCACTCACCTCTCATCTATTTGCCTTTCTTTGCCCTGGCTCTCTCCACATTTGTCCACTTTGCAGTAGTCCTTTACATTCCTTTTGTCACATTGTTTCTGCCCTCTCTAATCCTCCTTTTGCCCATTTCCTTCTCCTTTCTTCCCCAAATGTTATTCAATCAGTACTTTTGGCTCCATTCATCTTCCACTCATACTTTTCTTCACTCATATCTATTTTCTTCTTTTACCCTTTATACATCCTCTCTACTACAAATTTTCTCCCTTCTCCCCTCATTCCCGTTTCTGCTCTTTTCCACTGAACTGCCTGGGCTGTCTCGACCTTTTCCTATTTTTTTTATTTTTTTTAAGGAAATGCCTCTTTTTGTATTGTCACCCCCAAGTTTGTGGACTGGTGCTCCTGGTTCTTCGACTTTGAGAGTGCACTAAAGCCTACTACTTAGACTTCAGTGCCAGTGCCCTGACCCCAAAATGTGTATGTACCCAATTGGTATAGGCTAACTTACCTGTAAGTCCCTAGTATATGGTATCTAGGGTACCCAGGGCATGTAAGTTAGAGAGTCGCCTCAGGGACTGAAGCACTGGTTGTGCCACCCTGGGTGTGACACAGGTAAAACGAGTCTCCCAGTCCACCACTGCATAGCCCATCTTTGCCATTTAAAACAATGGCAAAGCCAACCCTCCCCCTACAAAATTTGAAAGTCACCACTAAGGCAGGGTGCAGCATATTTCACAAGCAGAACATATATTTTATATGTTCTGAAGGATTTGGTTGCCCTATTGGTGAGTACAGAGTTACACATTGACCCCCTCAGCTCCTGAATATGTGACCAAAGTTGATTCTCCTGGGTATCAAACAGCTTGTTACATTAAGCCCAACCTGATTCTCAGGTTGGAATTAATGTAACAAGTAACAGCGTGCATCCTTTACATAGTTGCCACTTTGTTGCCTGCAATCTCCTGTGCCCTTACCGGTAACACAAGGAGCTTGAGCCTGAGACAGCTTTCTGCCCTCACAGGGAGATGTGCTAATGACTCCCAGGAAAGGAGAAAATAGGGGCCTGCACTGGAGAGAGGTGTTACCTCCCTTACGCAGGAAGCCACATGGGTCTTGGCCCAAAAGGTGAGCTTCAAAGCTGAAATCGCCTTTGAAGAGCAAATAGGGAACACTTGGGAGTGAGGCAGCCCCATTTTGTAGGCAGCCTATCTGGCATCCGGGAGGGAGACGGGAAACCTGTTGTCAAACTGGTTTTTCAGGGACGTGTAGCCCCCATTGTAGCCACACCTCTGGGTTGGTCTAGGGTGCTCTGGATGCTGAGAGAGGGGTTCTGCCATTTGGGAGTGGACAGAATGGTGCATTGTGGGATAGCCAGATGTCACACTTCCCAGGAAATGGTCATCAGGAGGGAGGGAACCTGGTAGGCCATTGGCTACCAACCACATCCTATCCTGAGGGTATTTTCTGAACATAAATAGGGCACCCCTGGCACCCAGAAATCAAATATCGACTGGACTGGAAGAGGGACCGAAGAAGGAATGGACTGCTGCACTGTGGAACCAGTAAAGAGAGGCTGCACTGGCGTGGACACCACCTCCTGAACCTGGTGGCTAGCAGAGAAGAGGGACTGTGTCTGCTGTGTCGTACTCATGGAGAAGTTGTCTACGGAGCCCAGCCAAAGCAATAAGAGACTCCAAGGGTCAGTTGGCTGATCTCATGTTCACAGCACAGGGCCACAACAGCTGAGAAGTGTGCTGGGACAAGGTGGGAGCCCAGCATCTTCAAGCCATCACCAACCGCTGCTGTGCAGCACCAGGGACCAGGATTTGGTGCTCAAAGTTGCACCCAAGTTCGCCGAACCTGGAAGAGTCATTGGAGTGCAGATTGGTTGTCCAGAAGCAGTGTTATCACCCAGGGAAGGATTTGGCTATGACTGCGATACCGGGCTACTGGTAACCCAGTGGCGACTGGAATTCCACCAGCACCAAGAGGACTTCAAGGGGCGTCGACCCTTTGACCAAGGCCACCTCACCCCCTTTGTGACTGAGGAGTAGCCGCAGGAAGATCCAGTCGACTGCATCACTTCCACAGCATCCTTGAGCCTTTTCAGCATCCTTCATCCATTGTATCAGGACCACCTCCATAGGAAACCACTGCAAAGGATAAAAGAGCCTGGAACTGATTGAGGACTGCTTCACCTGCTGAGATAATTGTGTCTGATGACCTTGCTGGTCCCCCTGACTGGCTCCCTACTGGAGGTGGTAGCCTAAAGTGATTCTAAGTGACTGCTATACAACAAGCCCAACATTTTGCTGAAAAAGTGTCAAATTTGATTAATTTACCAATGATTGTTCACAGTTGAGTGAAATGCTTTGATTTACAATACCTTGTAAATTCTATATCTATGCAATCCTCCAGTGGAGCTTTTTGTTGTAGTGTCTAAAAATACAGTCTATTTTTATAAATTGTTGTCAGATTTCTTGAGTGTCTTGTCAATTTCTTCTTCAGTTCTTTTGGTGCTGTTTAAATGCTTTACACTTGCTCCTTTCTGTAAGCCTTGCTGCTCAGAGCCACAGCTGTCCAGGGTTGTGCTGAAGGTTTGACAAATGAAACTTACTGGTACGAAAAGAGTTGGTAAGTGCATCACACTGTGAGGTCGCACAGCATCACCGTATAAAACGCCCCATTTACTCACATTTATCCTATGCTGATTCTTGCCCATCTCTTCATCCAGCCTTCCTCCATTCTCCTCCATCAATTTCCCTACCTTTTTCCTCACCTCTTTTCCCTATACTCTTCTTTTATGGTTTCTCATTTTCATTACAACCCTCTACTCAATCTTCCCCTTTTTAGCTCTTCTCCCCCACCTTATTTTATTATTCTCTTCCTCTATCCTAATCGTTCTCTGTTCTCACCTTCTTTTCCGAGTGGTGGTTCATCTTCCTTTTCTCACACGTCCCCCACTCTCCTTACCACCCACTCCATGTCTCTTTGTACCTTTCTCACAGCTGCTGAGGTTGATCTGAGTGCACTGCAGATGCACACAAGAACGTGAAAAGGATTGTAAGTCATGAGCCTCACTCACCTCTTTCAGGAGCCCTTAAGCTTCTTCATTGCCTATGCTGACAGGTTGGACCTGAGTTAAGATCACATTGCACCTTGTAGTGGCAAATATTGCGGCTGAGCAGAAACTAAAGAATACATGCTTAATATCCTCATTTTGCTATGGCACCTCTGGTTCCCCATGTGAACCTTTTGTTATAGTTGGATGTCTGCTGTAGCATTTATGACAATCACTTCTTTCCCATATTACAGGTTTTTCTTCTTCCTTACATCGTCTTCGCCCACACTCCACAGATGTAACGATGATGCCCTCCTCCAGTCCTTTCAGTTATAAGTGGAGAAATAGTGCTATGTATTTTCCACCCTGTATCAGTATTACGGGACACTAATGTCCGAATTCCAGTATTTAGATTTAAAAATTCTGCATTGAAATTTCAAAAGTTTGAACTACTAATGCGATTTGTTAGTAGGAATAGTGACTACAGATGCACACTTGCGGCAGGGTTTTTTGATTGTGTTATAGGAGCACAGGCAACATTTGGTTGTACATACAAAGCTAGGATTTGTTCGGTGGTACATGGCATGGACAACCACTGAATGTGAAAGCATTCACAAGGACACATCAGCTCGGTATCCAGATATTATTGCATCCAGAAAGTGCCTGCAAGCCAGCAACCACTTTCTCCTATAGGTTACAAAAATATCGGCTGGTTTTCATGGTAGAGGAAGCTCGCAGCCTTGGGCTCACCACCCCCTTGCGATGACAGAAAAGTAGGAAAAACATGAAGAGGAGAAGAAGTGAAAGGTGCAAAAAGTAATTGCCATGTCTCTTCCACTTGCTTTTCCCACAAGAGAAGGCCAAACCAGGTCCTCCCCTCTGGCTGCCAGAACACCACTCGTGCATAAACAGACTACATTGCTTGGAGAAAAGCATAAATAACAGATGTGCGCTTTCATTCCTGGGACCAGGGTCCAACAGCTATTTAGACTCCTATACCCTTCACATGTACCTATATCTCATCACTACTCTGCCTTTGGTGTTGTTTTGGCAAAAAGTACACCTTGACTTTTTGGACATAGATCTCCCAGTTAGGTTCCTCATCTAATAGTGGATGAAGTGATCTTCGTGTTTGGATGTGGATTGCAGTAGGGCTGCTGAAAATTTGTCGCAGTAAGGACCAAATTATTGGGCAGAGTTTACTAAATATATGCAGTTTAATGTGGAATTATCTATGGCAGCATTACTTCGCTATTTATTTTAGCACATTAATACTGTCTTGTCAAATATTTCCCTTCATTTGTACCTTTCTAATACCACAATACAGCAGTCATCAACTGACGGGTGACCAGTTAACATTTGGAAGGAGCTTGTCACTGTGTGTCACCATGTGTGGTACTTTTTTAGAAACATTTGCTCCACTGCAGCTTGGAAAAAAAAGTTTTTCTTGCAGTATTGGAAATTTTGAAGCAAATTGTGGATTATGTGCCTATTGCGATACATTGTTTTGGCCACTGGCCTTTAGTCCATTGAAATTTAGTGTACCATCAAATCAATATACAAAAAAGCATTGCCCGACCAGTAAGTCTGATGTTGCCAGTTTTTAAATCATTGTTTGTGCTTAGCTGAAGACTGTATGGAACTGTATGTATGGATTATCTGCAATTTATGGTGATGTTGTTTACCTCTGAAATTGCTTTACATATCAAGAACTAGAATCATTAAAGAATGCTTTTGTTTTCAATTTTTTCCAGGATGAATGTTGTCAGAATAGTGCTATGACTGAATCTTTCCCGTAAGACGCATCAGGGGTTGCATAGCCATACAGCGGACAACAAAATATGCCATGCTGCTGAGATGATTCTCCAAGACAGGACTTGGAGAGCTTGGACCTGCCAGCAGCTGAATGTATTTCATGGAAAATATCCTTACAGCTCATTTATGATAATGTTGTACCATGTTACAAATCTCATTCTTGCTACTCAGGATCATCTCGTTTACATTATCATCCACCTACCCGTGCACTCACTCACCCATTAGTATTTATGCATTCGATGGCTAATTTCCTTCCATCTAGGTACTTACTCATCCATCCAAGCTTTTACCCATTGCCCCATTAACCAGTTCATGCACACCACCACAACTGGCCAATCAACGAAGGAGCACTTTCACCTACAAAATAGCCCATCTGATTGGTTTTCCCAAAGCTGGTTTTCCTAATCTGTTGTTATAAGAAACTAGTTAATAAGGGTTCCTTTGTTTGTCCTCATCAGATGTATGTAAGATTGAAACGACAGTGAGGCCCATCGCCCTGAGGCGCCGGAGGGTGCCGTTCAATCTCCGCCCGCAAGTGGAAGAAGAGCTGAAGAAACTGGAGGACCTCGATGTCATCGAGAAGGTGTCCGGCCCAACTCCGTGGGTGTCCCCGCTGGTCGTGGCTCCCAAACCAAAGCAGCCCGGAGCCATCCGGCTCTGCGTGGACATGAGGCTCCCGAACCTGGCGGTCAAGAGGGTTAGCCACCTCACGCCCACCATGGACGACATCGTGGCGGATCTGAACTGAGCCAAATGGTTTTCGAAGCTGGACCTGAACGTGGGGTACCACCAGTTGGAGCTCGAACCTGAGAGCAGGTACATCACCACGTTCTCAAGTCACGTTGGCCTCAGGAGGTACAAGAGACTGAGTTTCGGGGTGTCGTCGGCAGCCGAAGTCTTCCAGAATGCCATCAGGGAAGCACTGTGGGGTCTGCAGGGTGTCATCAACCTGAGCGACGACATCCTGGTGTTCTCGAACACCCTAGAAGAACATCACACTCACCTCCGGGCCACCCTCCAGCGACTCGAGGACTGCGGACTGACCCTTCACAAGGCAAAGTGCTCGTTCTACCAGGAGTCTGTTGATTTCTTCGGGTACACCTTCACCAGAGAAGGACTACAGGTAGACCCCAAGAAGGCCGTGGCCATACGAGCGCCAGCACTCCAAAGACCCCCACGGAGGTTCGCAGCTTTCTCGGCATGGCCACGTACTGTGGCAGGTTCATTCCGAATCTGGCCTCCTTGTCAGAACCGGGTGAGGGTGCGGGCAGTGTGTGGAGAGAGGGGGACGACATGCTCCCGCTGCGGGAAGGTGAACCATTTTGCCAGGGTGTGTCGAAGTAGCCGGTCCCGACACGCCCCTCCAAGGTCACGGGGCATGTCGCAACGCCTGCGCCAGGTCTCACTCGAAGACCCGCAGTCGCAAGAAGATGACCCGCCACGGGAGCACTGCCTCGCCCTCGAAGACGATGACGATGAAGTGTTTGTCATGTCCTTTGTCAGCAGGTCTGGCAACCACCGGAGGCCGCCACCGATGTGTTCTGTCCTAGTAGAAGGGACCGCTGTCCGGGCGATCATCGACACAGGCGCATCGGTCAACGTTATGGACTCGGAGCAGTATGACAGTCTGTCGCCACGGCCCCCGCTCGCACCCACCAAGGCCCGAATCTACACCTACGGAGGGACAGACCCTCTCCCCCTCCGAGGAGTCATTGAGGCCAAAATCGTCAGCGGCAAGCATGTCACGGTGGCTCGATTCCACGTCACGGAAGGGAGAAAAGGCACGCTACTCAGCTGCCATACGGCAGAAGACATGGGCCTGGTCTTCTTTGCGCACCAGATCCATGACTCCCACGCCGAAACCATCCTGAGGGAGTTCCCGGCACTGTTCACTGGGCTTGGCAAGCTAAAGGGAAAACGGTTCAAGCTCCACATTGACACCACGGTGAGGCCCATCACCCTGAGGCGCCGGAGGGTGCCGTTCAATCTCCGCCCGCAAGTGGAAGAAGAGCTGAAGAAACTGGAGGACCTCGATGTCATCGAGATGGTGTCCTGCCCAACTCTGTGGGTGTCCCCGCTGGTCGTGGCTCCCAAACCAAAGCAGCCCGGAGCCATCCGGCTCTGCGTGGACATGAGGCTCCCGAACCTGGCGGTCAAGAGGGAACGCCACCTCACGCCCACCATGGACGACATCGTGGCGGATCTGAACTGAGCCAAATGGTTTTCGAAGCTGGACCTGAACGCGGGGTACCACCAGTTGGAGCTCGAACCTGAGAGCAGGTACATCACCACGTTCTCAAGTCACGTTGGCCTCAGGAGGTACAAGAGACTGAGTTTCGGGGTGTCGTCGGCAGCCGAAGTCTTCCAGAATGCCATCAGGGAAGCACTGTGGGGTCTGCAGGGTGTCATCAACCTGAGCGACGACATCCTGGTGTTCTCGAACACCCTAGAAGAACATCACACTCACCTCCGGGCCACCCTCCAGCGACTCGAGGACTGCGGACTGACCCTTCACAAGGCAAAGTGCTCGTTCTACCAGGAGTCTGTTGATTTCTTCGGGTACACCTTCACCAGAGAAGGACTACAGGTAGACCCCAAGAAGGCTGTGGCCATACGAGCGCCAGCACTCCAAAGACCCCCACGGAGGTTCGCAGCTTTCTCAGCATGGCCACGTACTGTGGCAGGTTCATTCCGAATCTGGCCTCCTTGTCAGAACCGCTCCGCACCCTCACCCGCAGTGACCACAAGTGGGAGTGGACTGTGGCTGCCAACATGGCATTCAACAACATCAAGGCCGCGCTCATGGATAAGACCGTGATGGCCTACTTTCACCCGGGACGGCGCACGGAGTTGGTCGTCGACGCCAGCCCAGTAGGTCTTGGGGCAGTCCTCCTTCAGGAACATGATCAAGAGACCTGGAGACCCGTGGCGTACGCCAGCAGGGCACTAACGGACACGGAGACAAGGTACGCCCAAATTGAGAGGGAGGCGCTAGCAATAAAATGGGCGTGCCAGCACTTTCACCTGTATTTGTACGGACAGGAATTCCAGGTGGTCACCGACCACAAGCCACTCCTCCCGCTCTTTGCAGGGTCATCGAGACTGGCGCACCCGAGAATAGAGAGATGGGCCGTGCAGCTACAGGCGTATACTTTCAAAGTTGTCTTCCGCCCTGGAGCACACAACCCGGCAGACTACCTCTCGCGACACCCTGAGTCCATGATACCTCGAAGTTCACCGACGGATGTAGCATACTCCGAGGCGTTTGTGGAAAATGATCTCGCAGGAAGCATGCCCCACAGCCATGACGCTAGAGGAGATTGGCCAAGCAACGGATGAAGACGAGACATTGACCAGAGTGAAATCCACCCTGCTGAGCAATGGATGGGCGCACTTCATGGACGGGACTCAGGCACTCCGAGCAGAAGACAGCCACGCTCTGCAATAGATCTGGCAGGTACGCCACGAACTGAGTGTGGGAGAACAGGGAGTTGTTCTGAGAGGACACGTCATCATAATCCCAAAGAGACTACAATGCCGGATTCTTCAGCTAGCGCATGTCGGGCACCAAGGGATGGCGAAGACAAAGGCCAGACTACGGAACAAAGTCTGGTTCCCAGCTATGGATTCCATGGTAGACGACATGGTGAGGCAATGTCACGCTTGCACCATCACTGGGGGGGACCCGGCGCCGGCGATCACTGAAGAGCCAAGCGAAATCCCATGGGCCAAAATCAGCCTCGATTTCGGGAGCTTCCCGGATGGGCGCACCATGTTGGTGATGGTCGACTCCTTCTCAAAGTTCCCAATCGTGGAGGTGGTGGCATCGACAGCGTTCATGCATGTCAGGAGGGTCCTCGACAAGACATTTGCACTCATGGGTTTGCCGGATGAAATTCGTTTAGATAATGGACCCCCGTTCCAAGGCCGGGCGTTCCAAGAGTACTTGGAGAAAAAAGCGATCCACCACAGGAAGATCACCCCTCTGTGGCCCCAAGCCAATGGGGAGGTGGAACATCTCATGCGAACACTCAACCGGGCCCTGCGCATTGCCGTGGATCAAGGGGAAGATGCGGAGTCCGCACTCGACCAGTTCCTTGATGCCTACAGGCAGACGCCACACAGCACGACCAAGTGTGCTCCCTCACACTTACTCTTCAAAAGGCCCCCGAGGGATAGCATCCCGACGGATCCAACGTGGAAGCCCCCAGAACGGGACAATGCGGCCGTCCAAGCGAGAAGGATAATGACTAATCAGAAAGCGAGTGAAGCCCGCAGGGCAAGAGAGCCACAGCTGAAAGTGGGTGACTGCGTTGTGGTAAAGGACAGACACCCCGGCTGGAAATTCAGGACACCCTATGAGCCAGAAGGGTGGACTGTTGTGAAGATACAGGGAACCATGGTCACCGCCCAGCAAGGGTCGCAGGTTGTCACAAGGAATGTGTCCAGCTTCAAGAGAACTTATGATCAAAACTCTGGCCAAGAAGAGTCAGAGGGTCCGGATGATACCCCAAGCCTCGCTCCACCCGGCTCGCCAGAGCTGCTGATTTCCCCACCGAGAAGCTCGCAAGCGGGGAGTGAAGAGGCTGCCCCGGATGACCGCAGGCTCAGTCAAGATGTGGTGACTGGGCTACCCCCGAACACTCAATCGGATGCAGTGGTCAGTTCCAGCTCCCGGAGCCAGAAGTATGGTCTCCGGCCGAACCTTGCACCCAGCCAGAGGCTGAGAGACTTTGGGGCCGATTCCGATCTCAGTCGGAGGCGCACCCAATACCATTCGGTCGGGAAAAAAGCCATGCGAATGCCTGTTTCCCGACTGATCCGTACAGCACACCGAACGAGTAAGTACGATGCGCACCACAGCACAGAATCCGGCCGAGCCGTACTCACCCAATCCAGGTCCTGTACTCCGACCGAGGCGAATCCGGAAACGCAGAATCGAGTCGCACGGAAGGGAAAATGCAGCTCCGTCTGGCCGAACAAGTACGATGCGCTTCCCGTACGCGCCGAACCCGTCGCTACGCACGGCACGTCAAAGCATCCGGGAGAGGCGCACATAAGCTCCGATTCGCGCCACAACACAATACACGGCTACGAGACGAACACGCCAGCGACGAGGACGACGCGAAGCGACGAGGACGACGCGAAGCAACGAGAAGGACGAACGACACGAACCAACCATGAATCCCTTCGTCCCAATCATACCAATATTCTACATTTACTACCGGAACAGGCACGGACACGTACGGCGCAGAAGGTAAGTCAGACACCAACCACAAAACACATACAACACGTACACGACACATCACACACACACAGAGGGATGCAGAATATACTTACACCAGCAACAGCAGCACCATAGGGGCGGGATGCCCATCACCAATGCCACATATGCACACAGGGGCCTGAATGCGCACCACCACCCCTACCCAGGGGGGGCTGGATGCCTACCACTACTACCAAACTCACCCAGGGGGGCTGGATGCCTACCACCACCCTTAGCCAGGGGGCTGGATGCCTACCACCACCCTTAGCCAGGGGGGCTGGATGCCTACCACTACTACCACCCTCACCCAGGGGGGCTGGATGCCTACCACTACTACCACCCTTAGCCAGGGGGCTGGATGCCTACCACTACTACCACCCTTAGCCAGGGGGGCTGGATGCCTACCACTACTACCACCCTCACCCAGGGGGGCTGGATGCCTGCCACTACTACCACCCTCACCCAGGGGGGCTGGATGCCTACCACTACTACCACCCTTAGCCAGGGGGGCTGGATGCCTACCACTACTACCACCCTTAGCCAGGGGGGCTAGATGCCTACCACTACTACCACCCTCACCCAGGGGGGCTGGATGCCTACCACTACTACCACCCTTAGCCAGGGGGGCTGGATGCCTACCACTACTACCACCCTTAGCCAGGGGGGCTGGATGCCTACCACTACTACCACCCTCAACCAGGGGGGCTGGATGCCTACCACCACTACCACCCTCACCCAGGGGGGGCTGGATGCCTACCACCACCCTTAGCCAGGGGGGCTGGATGCCTACCACCACCCCTAGCCAGGGGGGGCTGGATGCCTACCACTACTACCACCCTCACCCAGGGGGGCTGGATGCCTACCACTACTACCACCCTTAGCCAAGGGGGGCTGGATGCCTACCACTACTACCACCCTTAGCCAGGGGGGCTGGATGCCTACCACTACTACCACCGTCACCCAGGGGGGCTGGATGCCTACCACTACTACCACCCTTAGCCAGGGGGCTGGATGCCTACCACTACTACCACCCTTAGCCAGGGGGGCTGGATGCCTACCACTACTACCACCCTTACCCAGGGGGGCTGGATGCCTACCACCACCCTTAGCCAGGGGGGCTGGATGCCTACCACTACTACCACCCTTAGCCAGGGGGGGCTGGATGCCTACCACTACTACCACCCTCAACCAGGGGGGCTGGATGCCTACCACTACTACCACCCACACCCAGGGGGGGCTGGATGCCTACCACTACTACCACCCTTAGCCAGGGGGGCTGGATGCCTACCACTACTACCACCCTCAACCAGGGGGGCTGGATGCCTACCACTACTACCACCCTCACCCAGGGGGGGCTGGATGCCTACCACTACTACCACCCTCACCCAGGGGGGGCTGGATGCCTACCACCACTACCACCCCCACTCATAGGATGGACAATGCATGACACAACCAGCACACCACAACCTAGGGAATGCAAGAAAAAGACATCCCCCCAACACAATGACAAGTGTGTGTAGACTGTGTCAAATGCCTACAACACCGAACATGACTTTGAACATACAATGTGACCCCCTAGCACATGTGCCACACATATATGTGTGTGGCCCCCACAATGCAAGCAGGCCATGACCATTGTGGCAATGGGGTCCAAACCCCCATCATCACAGTGACCAAAATGTAAGTGTGGGGTCCATAGCTGAAGCACCTTTTGAACATTGTGGCAATGGAGTCTAAACCCCCATCATCACTGTGACCAAAAGGTAAGTGTGGGGTCCATAGCTGAAGCACCTTTTGAACATTGTGGCAATGGGGTCTAAACCCCCATCATCACAGTGACCAAAATGTAAGTGTGGGGTCCATAGCTGAAGCACCTTTGAACATTGTGGCAGTGGGGTCTAAACCCCCATCATCACAGTGACCAAAAGGTAAGTGTGGGGTCCATAGCTGAAGCACCTTTTGAACATTGTGGCAATGGGGTCTAAACCCCCATCATCACTGTGACCAAAAGGTAAGTGTGGGGTCCATAGCTGAAGCACATTTTGAACAGTGTGGCAATGGGGTCCAAACCCCCATCATCACAGTGACCAAAATGTAAGTGTGGGGTCCATAGCTGAAGCACCTTTTGAACATTGTGGCAATGGAGTCTAAACCCCCATCATCACTGTGACCAAAAGGTAAGTGTGGGGTCCATAGCTGAAGCACCTTTTGAACATTGTGGCAATGGGGTCTAAACCCCCATCATCACAGTGACCAAAATGTAAGTGTGGGGTCCATAGCTGAAGCACCTTTTGAACATTGTGGCAATGGGGTCTAAACCCCCATCATCACAGTGACCAAAAGGTAAGTGTGAGGTCCATAGCTGAAGCACCTTTTGAACATTGTGGCAATGGGGTCTAAACCCCCATCATCACTGTGACCAAAAGGTAAGTGTGGGGTCCATAGCTGAAGCACATTTTGAACAGTGTGGCAATGGGGTCCAAACCCCCATCATCACAGTGACCAAAATGTAAGTGTGGGGTCCATAGCTGAAGCACCTTTTGAACATTGTGGCAATGGAGTCTAAACCCCCATCATCACTGTGACCAAAAGGTAAGTGTGGGGTCCATAGCTGAAGCACCTTTTGAACATTGTGGCAATGGGGTCTAAACCCCCATCATCACTGTGACCAAAAGGTAAGTGTGGGGTCCATAGCTGAAGCACATTTTGAACAGTGTGGCAATGGGGTCCAAACCCCCATCATCACAGTGACCAAAATGTAAGTGTGGGGTCCATAGCTGAAGCACCTTTTGAACATTGTGGCAATGGAGTCTAAACCCCCATCATCACTGTGACCAAAAGGTAAGTGTGGGGTCCATAGCTGAAGCACCTTTTGAACATTGTGGCAATGGGGTCTAAACCCCCATCATCACAGTGACCAAAAGGTAAGTGTTGACAAAGAAAGAGCTGCAACTGCCAAACTGCATGGATGATTCCTGGTCACAGAACAAAAAACACATCAGTGGCAAAGTAGTGTATGTGTCCCATTGCAACATAAATTGGGTGAGCCAAAAACTGCAGTGCAAATAAGACATACCTTTGGCCATGTGCAGACAAACAACACCCATGGGGGCTGACACTGTCAACATTCATCAATGACACAATGACAGAAGTGACCATCAGAATGCAGACCCACATATTTGCACCAATGGGCACACAAATGCAGATACCCTGTGGAGACTGCAGATGTGAGGTGAACAGATACCATACCATGGCAGCAATGGGACACACAAACCATGATCATTGTGCTGACCGATGACCTAGGAGTCCCAGGGACAGCAGGGGAAACCCACCAAACTACATACAGCCAATGGCACACCCAAGATATGCCAATGCAGTGGTGCAGATGCACAAACAGGCAGACCCACACTGCACATCATACACAACAGGTGAGGGGGGTGCCAGTGTCCCCAGGCAACCACACAACACATGAGGAGACCTGAATACCAATCATACAGATGTGCATACAGTGCCACACAAAGGTAACTCATGGATCCAAATCCCCTATGTGGGCAAGCAGGCATTGTCAGATGAGAGGGAGCACAAATCACACATGTCACACAGGCACGTAGGAACAGCAACTGACACAGCAAGACACAGACACACCACAGCACCACCTCCAGGGCCCCCACAATGTGGTGACCCTGGGCTGCATTACAATCCCACTGTGATGACAAAGCTAAATGTGGTTCACACTGTGAACCACAGTCATGTGTCCTGAGCAACAAACTACCATCACACCTACACAAGCACAAATCAATCAGCATGGCCAGTAAGCCAAGGCCAACATGGAGGCAGGGGCCTAGCCGGGCAACAACTCTCATCTGCACACACTCAACACCACACCCCTCGACCTCCAACAATGTGCAGCAGTGAAGCACACATGCACTGGTGACATTGCACATGCACCCATGACTATTCCAGGGTGGTGGGTGGGAACCAAGGTGCAGAAACACATCACACATGGCCACTCAACAAGACTCCTGAATGTCTGACACACTGCACACTATGCTGTACATGGACATGACGGCAATACCACACCAACCAATGGGATCCCAGCCACAGTCACACACCAATGAAGAAGCCAAGGTCACCCACAAAGAACACACATAGACAACAACCAACATTGCAGCCCGGACCCTGAGGAGTGCCAGCAGTCACACACACAACGTGTCACAATCACTGAAAGATAACACAAACTGGAAATCACATGACAGGGGCAAACAACAAGTGCCAAGGGGAAACCTGACTGTGACCCATCTGCGTCTGCCCACAAACTCAGCCCTGACAGCAAACACACCTATGGGTGACACCCTGATGACCAGTAATGTGCCATGCACCCACATCACAGAGAACCCAGGGAGAAGACTTTGGGGGAACATAGGTCAACTCAGCAAGCATCACAAACAGGTACAACACTAGGGAACACAGCATGCACAGCTAAACGGAAGTGAACACACAGACATGCACATACAACACACACCTTGGGCGCAGGCAATGTCACAGGAGTACACACTGCCATGAGGGGACTCCACTCCTGTGTGAGGAAAGCTGTGCCATATGTTGCCTCAGTAGGGCCCCATCATGTCAGCTGAGCACTTGGTCACACAATCAACAATTAGCACCAAATGAGGGCTCCCGTCACATCAGCCTGGTCATGGAAGTGCCAACGGAATCATCAGCACAGATCCAACACACTTGTATAGCAATGTTGCACTGACTACACGGATGAGTCCTTCCCCATTGATGCCCAAACCTGCATGTCCAGTGGAGATGGCCACACGGTCAGGGAAGTAGACGAATTGAACAATGGCAGGCACAACAGATGTGCAGGGGTGGAAGCCACAGATGTGAAATAGCTAATCTAAGTAGGAAATCCCATTGCCAAATACTGAACACATGACACCCTCAGATGCTGCTATGGATGACATGGATACACCACAGGATAGAACACATTCCCCCTGGACCACATGGGTTCCTGCACAGTATCACTTCATTATCATGAGACCAAATATCACCATCACTGCAGCAAGGGCATGGTTAGCATCATCAACAACATGTACATCAGAAGCATAAGCACTAGAGAACAGAAAGTTGCTTTATTCAGCATATGTGTGGAATGAAAACAAAGTCCAGAAAAAACACAAAGGCCAATGGCCAGTCCATTGTCAAAGTCCAAACTTGGTGACAGTGGCAGATGTCACCCTACGCATGCCTGCACAAAACCAGGGACAATCCACTAGGAGGGGCAACCGGGGGGCAGGCCAGGCACCGCAGGGACAGGATCAGGGCTCACCAGGAGGAAGCAGGGAAGGGGTGGTGGGTGCTGGAGAGCCACTGACAACTGCAGTGGAGGTGTCTGACATGGTGTGTGCCGGCACAACTGGGGGGCATGACTCAGATGTTGTGGGTGCCGGCACGACTGCAGTGGACCCTGCAGATGGAGTGGACAGGTCCGCCACTGCAGTGCCCAAGTCAGACAGGGTGGAAGTGGACTCCACTGCAGTGCCTACCACCAGGGGAGGAGAATGGGGAACAGGCAAGGTGGGCTGGACAGAGGGGGAGGACACCCTCACCACATCAGTGGCACAGACAAGCGCAGCGGGGGGTGTGGTGCCGGGAGAGCAAGTGGCAGGGGGAGAAGGCCGGATCCTCTTGGGGATGGTATATCTGTGGGTGGGGGAACCTGGGGCAGGGTGTGGTGGGGGCACCTGTGGAGTGGGGGCCTGAGGGATGGAGGAAGGAGACCTGGTGCCTAAGCTGCAGGGCGGCGGCGGGGTCTTGCTCTTACGACTCCGGGAGGACTTGCGGGTGGGGGCCTCAGTCTGTCTGCGCCTGGGGGAGGGTGTCCGGGGGCGAGGGGCACTCTGCTCCGTGTGGGTGGGCTTCCTCTTCCCCCTGGATGCTGGAGCAGCTGGATCGGAGGGGAAGAGGCCGAGGTCACTGAGGAAGAGGCGCTGGGTCTTTGGGGTTGCAGGTGAGGCAAGGGAGGGTGTTTTGGAGGGAGAGGCAACTGAGGACTGCGCAGTGCTCGTGGATGCGTGTGTGTGTTCCAGGGCCTCATCCCCTGTGAGTCTGGTTTCAGTCCCCTGACTGTGCGTGCGTGTGCGTTTTGTTTGTGGCGTGTGTGTCTGTGTGCTGGATGTGTGTGTGCTGGTGTGTGCCTGTGCCGGTGTGTGTGTGCTTGGCACGGGTAAGGTGCTGGGGAGTGTGGATGGAGCAGAGGCAGGAGGGGTGAGGGACTGTCTGAGGAGGGACACTGCTGCCGTCAGCGAGGAGTCCATGGACCTATTGCCCCTCTGTAGGTCAGACATGCCCGATGAGATGCCCTCCATGAACGACACCAGCTGAGTCAACAGAGCGGTGTGCGCATGGAGGACACTCAGCATGGCTGTCTGCCCTACATGGAGCTGGCGAAGGAGGTACACAGACTCCTCACTCAGGGCAGCAGGGGACACAGGGGCAGGGGTGCGGTGCCTGGCCCAAAGGAGACACGCTCCCGAACATGGGAGCCTCCACGGACCTGGGGAATGGGAGCCGATGGGAGGGCGGTGGTGGTGCTGGTGGTCAGCAACACTAGCTGGGGTGTGGTGGCTGCTGACACCCGCCTCCATAAGGGAGTCATCCTCCGAGTTGCTCTGGTCCTCAGCTGAGGTGGATGGTGCTGAGGACTCCTCGGTGTGGCTCCCCTCGCCCTCCGTGCCACTGGGTCCCTCCGACCACTCCTCGGCTGCTGACCGAGTCTGGCTCTCCGGCTCCTCCTGGTCCGTGGAGCTGTCCCCTTCCGTGGCCGTATCTGCAAACAATGGGGAAACAGACAGACATCAGTCACCTGCACCAAACGCACACACCACTGTGAGCACAGCACATTACAGAGCAAGCCCTGGCATCATTAGTTGTACATTGCTAAAAGTGCCCTAACTGAACAGGAGAAGCCAATTGTCAGTCTGATGCCAACCATGGCACTCACATCCCACATGGCCTTGCACCCATCTGTCTGGTGTCTGTTGGATAGCAACACCCCAGTGTGGACACATGCACCAACTACACAGTAGTTGGACAGTGCAGAGGACACGGTGTAGCATGTGGACATGCACACATCACAACTCTTGCCACTGAGTCAGTACAGGTTTCCGGATGAAAGGGATTCCCAGAGTCAAATAGGAAATGCATGTGATGCATACCAGCGACAGACACCATGATGCACCCATGTCCTGATAGCCATTGCCACAATGGTGTGCATGTAGCACATGTCACTCCCCTGCAGGATCACCAATAAGTAGACACATGCCATGGCGGAGGCATGACTGCTAAGTCATACATCACTGTCTCAGTGATGTATGACTTGGCAGCCAGACAACAACACTCTGCACTGTGTCACAATAGTAGGTCATGGGGAATGCAAGTCCTGGAGCTGCACAAGTGCACATGTACATCCCCCACACAACACATCATCTTAACCCTCATCTGTCCAGGTCATACCGATTGGACATATGGGAGACCTGTGACACTACCCTCTGAACCTGAGCCCCTCACAATCTGCTGTGAATGGGGAACAGCTGCCTGAACTTCACATTCGCATACCCCAGTCTGCACGGGCAGCTGATCAAACACCTATGTGACACACAAGTATCGTCTCCTATGGTCACATCTCCAGTGGCATGCTGAGCCCCTACCAAGAAACACCCCAGCAGTCCTGGCAACTAATCCACAGCACACTGACACAGAGGCAGACACCTGAGGGGTCAAATCACTGCGCACAATGTGTCAGCTGATACACGGGAGTGGGAGTACAGAGTGCATTGCATGGCCTGGAGTAGGCATGACTGTCCTGCCCCACATGAATGAGGGATGAGCCCTGGACAGTGGATAGCTGGCTATGTATGTGTGACACACGTAATCTGCACACTCCTGGGGCCCAAACATTGTTCCCACCCGCTGCATGGTCGTATGCCACATACCCCAGGCACATGTGGTGGCTCAGCTCAGCAAGTGGACCGCATATCAAAGCAACACGCAGATTACATGTCCGAACACAGGCGTTGTGTGAACAATGGACCCACCCATGATGCCCACAACAGAGTTAGGGAAACAGATGCTGTCCCCCACCTTTAGTGAAGCAAACTGCAAGGACACAGTTCCAAGTGACACAATTCCCTGAATGTAAGGGCCACACCTGGGTATCAAATGAGGAGTGGGCAGTGCACAATAGAGGGACATGGCTCCTGGACAACATGACTGCTGCACTGTGGCAGTTGAACCAGGCCAGAGGAGGGCACAAAGCATGTAATACAGAGTTCACAGTGCAGTCTCTGACTCACCCCCTCCTTGCTGCTGTCTGGCCTTCAGCTGCCCATCCAGGTCTGGAAACACCACCGCCAGGATCTGGAGCATGTGGGGGTCAGGGTCCGTGTTCCGCCCCTCCTGCGAGGAGGCGACAGCTTCAGCTGGACCCGTGCAATCCTCCGGGTCCAGCCCCGAAGGTCCTGCCACCTCTTCTGGCAGTTGCGGATCCGGCGCTTGTAGACCCCCACGGACCGGACAGCCCGGACGATGTCCTTCCAGATCTCCTGCTTCCGATGGGCATTAACCTGTCAGGATGACAAAGTGAAAAGGCCATTACTACACATGCAACATATCCGTGCATGACACAGTTGTATATACATGTCTCATTCACAGGGGCACATGATGTACACAGGCAGTGCAACGCTGCCCATGGACAGTTTGCCAGACGTCACTACATGGTATCATTGCATGGGAAGTAAAACCTTGTTCAAATGCACTGTCACTGCACCATACCTGTCCAGTGCATGTCACTACACACTATGGGGGGTGACAACTACTCAGTGAGCCTGCTAGCCAGTGGCGTGCAGACTTTCAGCCTTGCTAGTCAGACAAAATGCACATTCAGAAAGGCAGTGCACAGAACACTCACCTGCTCCCCTGGTGTCCCATACAGCTTGCTGTACTGTGGAAGTAGGCTGTCCAGCAGGGCCTGGTTCTCCTCAAGGCTGAAGGCTGGGGCTCTCTCCACAGTACGTGCCATTGCAGGGTCCAGAGGGGCAGAGACAGCAGCAGTGCAGTGGCAGATGTCGTCCTGGAGCATGTAGTGCAGGCAAGTGAGCTCTCAGGGGAACAGCCAGCAATATATATGTGCTGGAGAGGCAGATACTGTCCCTTGTGTCCAAAGTGATAGGTCCAAGTCGTTTGCATCTTCTGAATCTGGCCAATCCATGGAATAGCAGCACCAATACACGCCCACAGCATCCTTCAAATCTTCAACTTCATGACATACATGATTTTGCAACATTGTTGTGGGTGACCAACTGAATTTCCAGCAACCGACTCGTTCGAATTTCGAAAACGCGTCCGTTGCCAGGCTAGGCCATTGTCAATGGGTGCGCACCGATCAGTCCATTGCGGTACAACGCGTACAGGGGTACAACGCGTACCCGCACACATTGAATGCAATGGGCCGGCCGGGGGCACCGATCGGTCCATTGCAGTACAACGCATACAGGGGCACAACGCGTACCAACGCGTACAGGGGCACAACGCGTACCCGCACACATTGAATGCAATGGGCCGGCCGGGGCACCGATCGGTCCATTGCAGTACAACGCGTACAGGGGCACAACGCGTACCGCACACATTGAATGCAATGGGCCGGCCGGGGCACCGATCGGTCCATTGCAGTACAACGCGTACAGGGGCACAACGCTGCACCGCACACATTGAATGCAATGGGCCGGCCGGGGGCACCGATCGGTCCATTGCAGTACAACGCGTACAGGGGCACAACGCGTACCCGCACACATTGAATGCAATGGGCCGGCCGGGGCACCGATCGGTCCATTGCAGTACAACGCGTACAGGGGTACAACGCGTGCACCGCGACACATTGAATGCAATGGGCCAGCCGGGGCACCGATCGGTCCATTGCAGTACAACGCGTACAGGGGCACATCGCGTACCCGCACACATTGAATGCAATGGGCCGGCCGGGGCACCGATCGGTCCATTGCAGTACAACGCGTACAGGGGTACAACGCGTACCGCACACATTGAATGCAATGGGCCGGCCGGGGGCACCCATCGGTCCATTGCAGTACAACGCGTACAGGGGTACAACGCTGCACCCGCACACATTGAATGCAATGGGCCGGCCGGGGGCACCGATCGGTCCATTGCAGTACAACGCGTACAGGGGCACAACGCGTACCAACGCGTGCATGAGGCACAACGCGTACCCGCACACATTGAATGCAATGGGCCGGCCGGGGGCACCGATCGGTCCATTGCAGTACAACGCGTACAGGGGTACAACGCGTACCCGCACACATTGAATGCAATGGGCCGGCCGGGGGCACCGATAGGTCCATTGCTGTTCAACGCATCCCTGTACAAGTGACTGGCATATGTCACCATGCCTGTCTCAGATGGACATATGCCAGCCACAGATAGCTCCCAGGGAGTGAGGGGCACACCTACAACACGACAGCCTGTCCAAGCTGTATCATAAGGCATGTAAGGCTGCATTTCCTATTGTGTGTATGTTGGTGTACATGTTGTCCTGTGGGTGTCACCTGGGGGCAGCCACCCCCAGGCTGTGCACGTGTTCATGGGGACAGGATCCTGGGTGTTACGTGTACATGACCACTGTGATGTGCAACTGTTCATATCTGTGCATGTGCCATGGTCACATTTCACGGTGGTGTATGTGTATGTCATGTCACATACCTCGTGAGTCCCATGTGGGATGGTATGTTTGAGCCAGGGTGTCCCAGTGGCACAATAGTGATGGTCCTCCACAGTCTGTGTGCATGTAGTGTTTACAATGTCTCTGATTTCATGTGCACAATGGGAGACAGTCTCCACATCCACGTTGTGTGTGCATGGACTTTGATGTTGTGCGTGTGTGTGTCACAGACGTCCATGTCTGTCCTGCAGTGGCAAGTGGGACCACTACCTGTGGGGGTCATAGTTGTTTTGCTGTGGTGTATACATGATACTCCATGTAATGCCAGTGTCCATGTGGCAATACAGGGTCCCTGGGAATGTACCTGTCGTTGAGCTGTGATGCCTGGGGCACATCTGTCCTCACATGTCACTGTGGGGGTGATTGTGACACGGCAGCAGGAGATGGGAACTGTGACACGGCCTCATGATATCCAATGGGCCAACCTGGGACTAATTGATGCCACTTGTTGGACCGTGATGACAGATGTTGGCCATGTATGTACCATACATGTCCTTACGGAACTGCACACTTCATGTAGTTGTGCCTCATAATGATGTATGTTGGGATATTGAGTGTGTTCAATGCCGCATATGTGGGCTGACTGACAATCTTGTTTACTTCTCCTCTGCACTGCAGGGCTCCTGCTGTCCATCGACCATTCCCAGACCTGGCAACGATGGTGGAACGGGACAGCATCCGACGGTACCGCTTCACCAGGCAGCTGTTTGAGGATTTGGCAGTGCAGTTGGCCCCACATTTGCAGCCTGGCCGGCCGTATCCTACAGCGCTGACCCCCAAGGTGAAGGTGATGGCAGCCCTACACTTCTTTGCCACCGGTACCTTCCAACATACTGTGGCGACTGCTGGTGGGATGTCACAGACCATGTTGAGCCGTGTGCTCCGCGATGTTTTGGCGGCAATGTTGCTATTCCTGAACCGGTACATCTATTTCCCTAGACTGCGACGACTCACTGACGTGAAGAGTGACTTTTATGCCCTGGGGAGGATGCTGCATGTCATTGGCTCCATTGATGGGACACATGTGGCTTTGGTACCACCACAGGCCCAGGAGCAGGCCTACAGGAACCGCAAGCACTACCACTCGGTCAATGCACTGGTGGTGTGTCTTGCAGATATGACCATCACACACGTGTGTGCCCGTTTCCCTGGTTCAGCACACGATGCCTTTGTGATGAGGAGTAGTCGCATCCCCAAGATGATGGCACAGATGCAGAACCAGCGTGCCTGGCTTGTCGGTGTGTACTGACTTTGTGCCATTGTGTGTGATCTGATCTGTAGTATTCCGCCCACTTTTCCAAGTCAGCTAATGTGCACTTGTCTGTCCGTAGGTGACTCGGGATACCCCAACATGCCGTGGTTGCTGACACCCCTCAGGAACCCTGTGACACCAGCCCAGATGCGCTACAATGAGGCACATGGTCGGACCAGGAGAGTGATTGAGCGGACATTTGGTCTCCTGAAGAGCCGCTTCCGCTGCCTGGACAAGACCGGAGGGTCCCTCCCATATGCCCCTGCGAAAGTGTGCAAGATTATCATCATCTGCTGCATGCTCCACAACCTGGCAGTGCGGAAGGAGTTGCCTCTCATCCAGGATGACAATGACCAACATCCGCCACCTGTGGAGGATCCTGGCCTGGACCACGATGCCAGTGACGATGATGATGATGATGATGATGAGGGTGATGTCCGCACACAGCTCATCACCAACTTCTTTAGCTGAATGTGAGTATCCTGAGGTGTCATGTCAATGATGTGAGTTGGCATGATATGTGTAGGTGGTGCTCTGGTGCTGTTGGAGTGTGTCCATGGGCTACTTGACTGGATGTGTGTTGCGATGTGTGCTTACAGGTGGGCTGTACTCCCCAACAGTGTTGACATGCTAACTTGGTTCTGGGTGGGTATCTTGTAACATGTATTGTGCATGAGGTTTGCTGTTCTGTCCTGTTCTCCATTGCTTTTGACTGTGTGTCATTTCTGTCCTTCACAGGGTACTTTCAGATTCGTTTGGTCAACTGTGCCCACCGACGACGTGATTGCACTTCCAGGGTGGTAGCTGTTGTGTCCCTACAGATGATGTGCGCCACACCCATGGACTTCCTTCAGTCTACAGTTGTTGACTGTGTGCCCGCTGCCAGGTGGGATTACCTTGCATCTGTAGTGGTTACGACATGTTGCAACTGTGTAATAAACCTGTGCTTCACTTTGTGATGTGCGTTGTCTGTGGTCACACATTTGACTGCCATTTGCTTACTGCACCTGTGGGCTACTTGACTACAACTGGGAATGGGTGTGGTGTCTGTGCATTGCACCGTCTTCCCTGGCAACATCAGTGTAGGCAATGAGTCAGATGGCCTAGGTGTGTATGTGTTGTGTAGCCCTGGTGGTGTGTCTCACTCATATGTGTCACGTTGCCTTTACTCACATGCCTGTGTTGTACTTGCTGTTGCAGTTCGCATACACAGTGTAATTTTGCAGTTCATCATCCCCATAACAGCACCCACGTTGGAATCACAACAGAGGCAAGTATGGTGTATTAGTGTGTTTATTGTGATACATTTGTGTGAATAGTGCATAGGATGGGTAGTGCTGTACATAAATCTTGCAATCAGAAGTTCCTAGGTGAATTGAAAGTCCTGGTAGACAAAATCCCCAGTATCGGGGCCACAGTTGTCTGAGACATTGGTCCAACTTGTACTCCCCATGCAATGTGTGGGAGTAGTGTTGCCGTCAACAGGGTGAACAGTCTGTGCACAAAGGTGAACATCCAGAACAGGTTCAGGCTTCCTGGGAGTTGCGCTTGGCCATCGGCCTCTCACTTGCCCCTCCTCGGATGACCCCTCTTCTTGGGGGGGGCCCCTCAAGTACAGGCTGCTGCGGTGCAGGGGACTCTCCGCCAGAGTCATCCTCCCTCCCTGTGGCAGTTGCAGTTTGAGCAGCACCAGATGTTGTTGGCACACAGGGAGGTGTGGACTGGTTGCTGTTCATCTGGCGGAGGCATTGTAAAATGTCCCTGTGCACCGCCGTCATCTCATGCAGTGCATCCCACTTGGACTCCACGCGGGACATGTGTGAGTCCACGCGGGACATGTGTGACTCCACGTGGGACATGTGAGAGTCCAAGCGGGCATGATGGGCAGCCTGCTGCTGTTTCATGTCTCTGAGGAGCCCCACTACCTGGCTGAGGTCTCTGGTGCTGGACTGGTACGCATCAGCTATGCGTACCAGTTGTGGGTCATCATGCACACCAGCAACCTCTGCAAGCAGCGACCTCTGTCTCCCACCCCTCCCACCACCCCTGCTGACATGTGCAGTGCGTGCAGTGGCACGCACAGATGACCCTGGTCCACCTTGGGGGTTGGTGGTGGTGGTGGTGTCCATGGCCCCAGGTTGGTCCAGGGTCCCTGTGCTGGTGTTGCTCCTTATTCTGTCCATGTCGGCAGGGATGGTATTTGTGGTGACAGTCGTTGGAGGGGTGGGTGCAGGGGGTGCAGCTGGTGGTCCTGCTGGTGCTGCAGCTGGTGGTCCTGCTGGTGCTGCATGTAGACTTGCACCGGATGTGCCAGGTTGGTCTTCTTCGTCCGAGGAGGGCAGAGGCTGTACGACACCAGTGAGCTCCGCATCCTCTTGAGCCTGGGACTGGGACTCCTCAGCGTCTGCTGCTGTGTCCCCATCATCACCTGTTTTTGGGAGACACACACAATGTATGTTATGTTTCTGCAGGCATCAATGGTTGACACACCTGACAGTTGTGACTGTGCCTCTGGGTGCGGGCCTGTACATTGCATTGTCCTAAGTCGTCACAGTCAGGGGTTGATTTTGGTGTGGCACATTGTCCTGCAGTATTTGGGCATTTCTATGTATTTGTTGGGGTGTGAACATGGTCTGCATTGGTTGTATTTGGTTGACTGCCGGCCCTCCTTCCCACCCAGCCAGTCAGTTATCCCACCATGGACTGTGCTTGCATTGCAGGGAGTGGAAGTTGTCTCTCAGGATGTCAGTCAGTGGTGTCCTGCTGTTTGTTGGTGCACAGTTCCCAGCAGGGCCTTGTGCTCCCGCAGCAGTAGCCAGTGTCAGCCATCTTGTGAGTCCTTCTCCACTCCCTGTGATGTGAGCATGGTTCAGGGTGGTGTTGATGGGACAGTTGTGAGGGTGACCAATATCTGTGACTACGACTCCCATCATGCTATTGCCTCCACCCCCTTCCCAGCATGCCCATGCTTCCTTCCTTTTGACTCTGCTTCCCTGTGGGGTGGGCTGGCTGTGCTGACAGGATGGCTGGGAGTGTTGTCCTGGCAGTTGTTTGGCTAAAAGTCCCAAGAGTGTCCCTGTGCTTCACACAACATAACCCAGGGTGGTGGTTCTTTGTGGGATCTTGAGTTAGGATGGGAGGCATTGCATTCTACCAGGTGGGTTCTGTGGAGTTTGTGTTGAGGGGGGTGTGAGGGGAGGTGCTTGTGACTATGGTCAGTGCTGCAAGTCCTCCTTCCCACCCAGCCAGCTAGATATCCCACCATGGAACGTGCTTGCATTGCAGGGAGTGGAAGTTGTCTCTCAGGATGTCAGTCAGTGGTGTCCTGCTGTTTGTTGGTGCACAGTTGCCAGCAGGGCCTTGTGCTCCCCACAGCAGTTGCCAGTGTCAGCCATCTTGTGAGTCCTTCTCCACTCCCTGTGATGTGCGCATGGTTCATGGTGGTGTTGATGGGACAGTTGTGGGGGGCAATATGTGTGACTACGACTCCCATGATGCTATTGGCTACACTGACTTGGCCAGCATACACAGAATTCCTTCCTTTCAGTGGTCTTCACTGTGTGTTGGTGTTGTTGTGGTGGCTACATGTCTGGATGTGTTTGTTAGTTCTATTTGTGCCACTGCCTAGCTGTAGTTGTAGTTGTGTTTGTACATGTGATGGCACGGTTGGATCAGGGGTGTGGAATTTAATAAAATATCTACTTGTCCATGGGACAGGTAGCTTCATAAATCTACTTGTCCTGTACAAAATCCACTTGTCCCTTTGGTGCCATCATGTAGTGCACCGTCAAATAATGGCAGCACTCATTATAGAAGAGCTCGAATAATAGCCTCTCTGGTTATGTCAGGCTCATAGTATAGAAGGATTTGAATACTAGTGATTTCCTTATTTTGCCTCTTTTCTGCAGATCTACCCATTCATATTTTCATTCACCCACTGATATCTAGCATTTCACCTTTACATTGGCTTCCATTCATTCTTTCATCAGCCTTTCACCATTCTGTTTGTCCATCCATCCGCCCATCCATATCCAAATCTACCCATCCATCCCCAAACATAACCATCCATCCATCCATCTATCTCAGCCATCTGTCCATCCTTTCGCTCACCCATTCTTCCGCTCATCCATCAATTTACCCTTTCACTCTTCCATCCTTCCGCTCATCCATCAATTTACCCTTTCACTCTTCCATCCTTTCGCTTACTGATCCATCCACCCTGCAACCCATCTATCTTTTCACCCTTTCCTTCAACACATCCATCGTCCATCCACCATCCCTGTCACTCATCCATCCTTTCACTCATTCATCTAGCAAGCCACACTTACACTCATATACTCTCATCTAGCCACCCTTTCACCCACACATCCATCCTTTCACTCACTCACCCTTACACGTTAATTATGGGCCTTTGTCTGCTTAGCTGCAGACAGAAGAGACTCATCAAGAGCTCCACCCCCACTGTAGCTGCTAAAGCGAGTGGTTCACGACGCCCTTGGGGCCAAACCTATCCTTCCAGCTCCAAATCCATCATTCAAACTCATCCATCCCTCCTTCCTTCCTTCCACTCATCCATCCATCCGCTCATCCATCCATCCACTTTCACCCCCTCCATCCACCCTTTCACTCATATCCATTCACTCTTTCACTCATCCCTCCATCCTTTTGCTCTTCCATCTTTCACCCCTCCATCCTCCTTTCCACTCATATCCATCCACCCTTTCACTCATATCCATCCACCCTTTCACTCATCCCTCCATCCATCCATCTGCTCTTCCGTCTTTCACCCCATCCATCCTCCTTTTCACTCATATCCATCCACCCTTTCACTCATATCCATCCACCCTTTCACTCATCCCTCCATCCACCGTTTCACTCAACTATCCACCCATCAATCTATCCATCCTTCCACCCATCAATCTATCCATCCTTCCACCCATCAATCTATCCATCCTTCCACCCATCAATCTCTCCATCCATCCTTCCACCCATCTATCCATCCATCCTTCCACCCAGCCATCCACCCATCCACCCACTCCATCAGCCATTCATCCACTCTCATCCATCCACCCTTTTATTCAACCATCCATCCTTTCACTCATCCATCCACTTTCACCCCATCCATTTATTCACCCTTTCACTCATCCATCCATTCTTTCACTCATCCATCCTTCCATCCATCCACTTTCACCCCATCCATCAATTCATTTACCCTTGCACTCATCCATCCATTCTTTCACTCATCCATCCTTTCACTCATTCATCCATGTATATATCCATCCACCCTTTCATATCAATTATGAACCTTTGTCTGGACCTGCAGAAAGAAGAGGCCCATTAAGAACTCCACAGCTGCTGTAGCTGCTACAGCGCGTGTTCAGATGCCCCTGGTGCATGCACAAAGTGAGACGAGAGGCCCAGTGCAAGGAGAGAAATGAGGGTGCGCTTGAGGATTGCATGAATTCCCCATGGGGAAACTAATTAACTTTAATGTAAGCCCTGGATGAGGTAAGATATGAGAGGCCAAGGGGATCGGGTCAGGGCAGTCAGAGGGGGCAGCAGAGAGGGGTGGGATGGGGTTAGCAAGTACAGGCACCGGGTGAAACATAAGGTGTACAGGCAAAGCAAAGTGCAAAGGAGGGTTGTGCAGGGGCTGCATGAGAAGGGAAAGCATGGGCTTTACTGTAGGCCCCCGGAGGCGAGGGTGAGGAGGGATCTTGGGCCCGATTTGAGGCTCAAGGGTGAAGCACAGAATAAAAGGCAGGGGGTCACAAGGTTAAAGTCAGAGCAGGAGCCAAGAGGCCCTTAAGGCAGCCTCTTACATTCCAGTGATGTGAGTGTGCTGGAGCTGCGTCTCGTGCTCGAAGAAAATGAAAGGACCAGAGGAGGGCCTGGAAGCCACACAAAGCCTCGGGGAGAAAGCAAAAAGACTCTTACCTGACAGTGCTGTGGATGTTTTATATGGAGCTGCAACTTTGAGCTCAGCTCCATCATGTTGTTGTTCTGCTCTGGGGAAATTAAAGTGTAGGCCCCAGCTTTTGCATTGACCCTTTCACTGCCAATAAAATGCTCAGAGCTCCTTATTAACTAGCTGTGACCAAAAGGGTTGAACAGCTGTGTATCGGATTACCGTAACTGTCTACTTGTCCTTTGGACAAGTTAGAAATTAAAACCTCTTGCCCTTGTAAGAAATCTATATGTCTCGGGCGTCGGGAGATAGGAATTCCCCACCCCTGTTGGATGTAACTTTTTTTGATGGCATGTGTTGTGTTTATCTGACTGACATACACATTTTGGGATGATTCTGTTCTGGTTGCTGTGTAATTGCTATGAGTGCATGGTTTGACTCTCCCCTTGACAGTGATGTGTGTGTGTTTTGTGGCAGAATATTGTGTACATTTGTTGTGTACTCACCAGGCTCTGGGATGTTCTCTAGTCCATATACGCTCACTGGCGGAAGGATGGCCCGCACCTTCTCCTCCCAGGGCCTGAGGTATACTGGCTTGGCAGGAGGGCCACTGCCGGTGTATTGGCTCAGGAGGTAGTCTTTCTTGAGCAGGTCCCGGACTCTCCTGCGCACGTCATACCACCTGTTCTGGATGTCGGTCTTTGTGCGCAGACATGGTGATTGTGCGTTCACCCTGTTGATGATCCTCTCCCACATCTTGGTTTTCTGGGAGATGGGGGTCTGTTGGACCAGTGTGCCAAACAGCTGTGGCTCTACCCTGAGGATCTCGTCTACCATGACTTCCAATTCACAATCTAGGAACTTGTGGTTCTTCTTGGGGGCATGGTGATGGGTGGTGATGGTGAGTGATGTGTGTGTTGGTGTGCAGGTGAGGGTGTGTGAGTGTGTGTTTTGCTGGGTGTATGTGAGGTAGGTATTTGTTGTTGTGCTGATGGTGTGTGGCTTGTGTGAGGGATGAGCTGTGGGTGTGTGGTTGCTGTCTCTTCAGCATTCGATGCCAGCAAAGGCAGAAGCAGGACGCTCCCGTCTGCACAGCTCCAGGCTCCCATTTAAAGGCCCTGCAGTTCGTTTTCTAAAAAATACAAAACCAATCATACCGGCCAGCTGCCTTTCCATCCCGGGTTCCCTCCAAATAAGCAAACACGAGTCCTGGACAGACATTCCCACTCAGTTCTTTGGCGCCATTAATTCACGCCTTCAGCCCATTTTAAAAATCAGTACCAGCTGCCCACATCATTAACAGACGAATGGGCCTAGGATGATTTTCCTTTCTTCTAATTCAGCTTGCTCACCCTTGTCCTGAAGATGAACCCCACTTATTGGGTTCGAAACGCCGTCGACCACCATACAACATGAACTCCTATTACTCCTTGTAAAATAACTGTGGAGCTCATTATATTGTTGTCAATGCGATGCCTTTTTAAACCTCACTATCACCCTGCATGTCACGCTTCCTTTCACCTAAATGTATGTGAGCACCTGAATACTATACAAAAAATTGTAAAATAAATGTCTATCATTTATCTGACCTTCATGACCTTCCTCTGATCTTTCCTTTGCTCCCTCATGAATTAATTTCAAAATCTTAGAACCAAGTGTTCCCTGCTGGGTCACTTTCTCGCTTTGGACCATTTAGGCCACACCTGAACCACTGTTTCCTAGATATCTCGCCACCCCAGGTTCACATATTGGGGTACCCTTGTCTTCTCAAAAAACCCAGTCTCTTGGGTGCTGGCAGTGGAATGGCATTTGCAAAGGATCATGGTTGTGATTTGTGTCCTTTATATGGGTGGAGTTGTGGGTGTGTCTTTGTTCTCTGTCCCCACCCCCCCCAGTATTTATTGGCTTTGTAATTGCTTGTTTGGCCTTTTTTTGTGTGATTTTTCCTTTGTACTGTCTGTGCATGTTGGAAACGTTCTTGTGACCGAGTCGGACCCTGCATTTGTCTCGTACGGTGTTCTCCGTTTCGTTCACGCTGTGTTTGTGCAGTTTTCTATGCTGCGTACGCGTCGGTCGCGGTGTTTTGTGTTGCTTCGGCTCGGTTTTGTATGCGTGTCGGTCGTGCGGCTTGTCCTCCGTCCGACTCGGTCGTGGTTTTCGCGCCTTGCATCGTACTTTGCGGTTTGGAGTTCGCGTGTACGTTTTGGTCGGATTTGTTCTGGGTGCGTGTCGGTCGGTTCGATTCGCGTGTTTTTCCGGCCGGATTGCTGTTTTCCGTGCGGCTCGGTCGTTCGGCTTGGGTTCTGTACGTGTCGGTCGGATTTTGCACGCTTTGCATCGTACTTGGCGTGTCGGGCGCCACAGGTACGTGTCGGTCGGTATAATTTCCGGCTCCGAGTCGGTCGGTGCTTTTTCCGGACCGAATCGGAATCGACCCCTTTGTGTGTACATCCCCGTGAACCTGAGGAACCTGATGGTCAGTCACTAAAAGAAAGGAGGGATGTAGAGAGCCATCCGGGCTCTCCACTACATTGTAACACACACACACACAGCATACACCCCTCGGGGCGGGCTCGACCCGAGGGGATAAATAAACGGCAGGAGACCGCTCGGGGTCTTCCGGCCAGAGTAAAAGTAACTTGTGTGGCGTACCTTTATTTAGAGCGCAGCTGCGGTCCTCATTCCCCGGACCCTGCCGCGCTACAGTTACGAGGGGGCAGGAGGACCACGGGCCCCAGGCACACCTCGGTAGGACGCTGCCTACGTTGCTTTCCTTGCGCCCGGGCCGGAGGTACCTATTTTTGTCAGCTAGGGCTCCCGCTGCGCACGGGACGCCTGTTGTGCTGTGCTTGTGAGGAGGGGGCAGGAGGACCACAGACCCCAGGCCCACCGCAGCAGGCCGCCACCCACGTTACTTTCCTCGCGCCCAGAGACACCTCTTTTTGTCGGGTGGGGCTCCTGCTGCGCGGGACACGCCCGGGCGCATGCTCAGGTAAAGACCGGGCCAAGAGCGGGCCTGTCTGCACCGGTCCACGGCCAGACGAGGCTGGGCTTGGACACGGCTCTTGGCTTCTTTCCATCGGGCCAAGCCATATAGATGTAATGTTGGTTTATTTTTTTCAGTTCCTGCCGTGTGTTGTTTTGGTGTCCTGAAGAATTTTGTGCCCTTCACTTGAGTGAACACATACTGTCTGTCGTGCTCAATGCAACACAATAGTCAATAGACATTAGGGCGGGCAGACCCAGCAGTCGCGGGGTAACACAGCCTACTGTGTGGTGCAGTTCCATTTCCAATATCAACACCAACATCCACATTCCAACTGAGTGTAAATATGGGAAAGAAGAAGATAAATACCGGCTCAACCGGGGGGGGGGGGTGTTAAGGAGACACAGTAACTACCTTAGACTCCTTCTTGGTCAGGGCAGCAAGTGTCGTCTCTAAAGAAATAGCCCTGACCGAGAGGAGGCTTTCCCTGGAAGCAGAGAACTATACACGGGATCCATATCCCTCTGTTGATCCCATGGTCACAGAGGAATCAGTTGGTTTTACGTCCAATGCAAAGCTAATTGTTGAGGTTTTACAAGATAATGTTGCGGTGGTATCCCCAGATTATGCTGCTATTTTGACTGAATCACCGGTAAAAAAGAAGAGGGGTGGAGGAAAAGGGCAGCCCAGCCAGGCTAAGAAGGCGGCCCCTCCACCTTTGCAAGCTAATACTGATCTGGATCAGGTTTTGGACAAATGAATCCCCAGGTTTGAATAATTGTTAAAAGCGTTGCTGGCCCCAATTGTGTCGTGGCTTGCAGAGATAGAAGTTAAGCTGTGTCATCTTACCCCGTCTGAATCCAGCACTTCAATTAATAAAGTTAAGACAGTGGTTGTGGGGACCAGTCGTGCGGCTGGGTCCACACCCACAGGTCTATTAAGTGAGGGGAGGAACTTAAGTGAGCACAGCCACACAACCCAGGAGGGGCAGATGGCCACATTATCCATTCAAGGGGGCGCCCTGGGATCAAGGGTTAATGGTGCCACTGAGATTGTAGGTGAGGCTGCAGACACAACCTCTCAGAGGTGCACAACTGGTCTGGTGGATGCCCCCAGAGGTGAACAACAATGGGGCCAGAGTTAACACGTCTAATATGATTAGACCCCGCATAACTCAAGCAGGAGAATCTAATTCCTTAAACCTGCCACCTGAGTCAGCGCCCTTGGTGGCCAAACTGATGGGTGCCCCTCCCATTAAGCAGGGTATGAGGGAGTCCACGATAGACCTGATGCACAAGGTTATTCACTGGTGTGAAAGCACAATAGTAAATGGGCACTGTCTGTCTCCCCACACTATAACGGCAAGAAGAGTGGGTTGGGTGGGCTCCAAGGTGAATAAGAACATTGAGGGGGACTGCGTTGTGGTCAACCTAAGACATCCTATACCCACGAAAGCTACGGTTGAGAGTCACTATATTCAAGACTTGAAAACAACAATTAGGATTGTTCCCCTTCAATACTTTTATCCCACCAATTATTTTTTCCACACTGGTCCCCTTGTTCATAGGGTCCCTTTGCCCTCAAGGATATTTCAGGGTATGAACACTAGGATAGAAGTTCCCCCTGTCAACAGGTTCGAACCCCTGATAGGCCTAAACAACATTGAGTGACAAGTAATAGACAAAGTCCTGGTGGGCTCAGCAGTCTGTGTGCCCATCTCATCTCCCCAGGTGGTCCCTATTTCCACCCCCACCCCCCAATTATGAAGATAATGACCTGGAATTTTGGGGGACTGAGGGCTAAAAGAGATGATGCAATGTGGCTGAGGTCTTTTGGGTGTTGTCATGCAGTTGCATTGCAGGAAACCTGGGACTCGCGTGAATCCTTTTTTTTGGATGGATTATCCTCATTTTAAAAGTTGCCTCCCCCTTCCTAGTGAGACGGACAAAGGGTGCTCTGCTTATTCTGGTAACGCTCAAAATCCCTTGCACTGCCAGGGTGGTGGAATGTCACTTACCACGCTTGTTATCAGTAGAGCTGATGTTCACAAATTATTCCCCTCTGTTGGTAGTGAATTTTTATAACTTCTTCTGTAGAAAATCCAACACTGAACATACTGCCACTCTGGAGGGTCTTCTACTCTATGGGGAGAAGAGAAGTCGTTATTATGAAGTTATAGTCCTAGGTGATTTTAATACACATCCTTGTCAGCTTAACTGCATCCTCGTAAAAGGCCATTTGGATGCAATATCATTGGTCTCTCATTTTGAACATGCGGAACAAGGTCTCCGACTAGAAGGGCTACTTACAGCTAATAATCTGCATTGTCTAGAACAGATGGGAACAGCTGAATCTGTTCCAACTTTCTCAGGCAGGAGATGTTCCTCCACTATCAATTTTATTATGCTATCTGCTCCCTTGGTGCCTGCAGTTTACAATTTGAGAACCTGCTGGAGCAGTTTCAGTGACCATAATCCTTTAACACTAGATCTGGCCTGGACCCGAGAGCTATCTGGGGAGGAGGGCAGGAGCATATTGAATAGTGCCATTAGTACAAGAGAACAAGCACATAGATTAAAGTGGGAGAAGGTGATACCAGAGGCCTTCCAAGACAATCTGTACGCAGAAGGCACAGACGACATTGCACTGTCTTGACAGCGGAAAGCAGTAAAGATCGGTATTAGATGCGTTTAATAAACTAACCAGGCGGATTGCTGATAATTTATCTGGTAGGGCAGAAGGCACAAAGGGGAAAAAGTGGTTTGATGGTGATTGCAGCAAAACACATGTAAACCAAATTATAGCTCTTAAGCAGACACCAAGGGTTGAGGAAAGGGTCAGGGTTTGCAGTAGTGAATATAAACTTGCCACCCAGCAGAGGAAAAAGTTCATCAGTGAGCGGGCGTGGGAGGCTCTATGTCAGGCCAGTGTATTGGCTAACAGCTCTAAGTTTTGGGAAGTGGTAAACAGCCCTTTCTTTTCAGATTCAGCAAACACTAGAGTGGATTGCTCCATACCCGCTGAGAGATGGGTTCAACATTTTGAAGGGACCTATAGCGGGGCCGATCTGGGGGAGCATGACATCCTGTGGGAGCCTGGAATAGAAATGTCACCATTGTCTTTTAATGTAGAAGAGGTGCATAAAGCCATTGTGGCCACAGCCAGGGGGACAGCGCTTTGCCCGGATGGGGTGCCGTCGGATCTTTACAAAGCTGATCCTTTGACCTGGGCAAAGATCATGACACTGGTTTTTAATGCGGCCTGTATGTGTGGCTTGCTCCCATCTTGGTACATGGCCATCATCTTACCTATTTTTTAAAAAGGTGCTAGGGATGATCCGGCATGCTACCATCCAGTTTCTCTATTGGACTCAGCTGCCAAAATTATGGGTAAGGTGGTACTGGATCGCTTAACTTCTTGGTTAGACAATTTTAACATCATTTCAGACTTGCAGTATGGCTTTAGGCAAGGCAGAGTGATTCTGGACCAATGCACTAACTTGCACATGGTCATGGGGAAATATACTATAGCCAAAAGGGGTCACCTGCATATGGCTTTTATGGACCTAACTTCGGCGTTCGATCGCGTCAACAGATCTAAGCTCTGGCCCACCTTACTGGATATAGGATTGGGTGCACATCTGGTGGCTTTTTTTACACAGCTCCCACTCCAACCTTACAGCCTCGGTAAGATATAATGAGAATGGTTGTGTATCAGCTTCCTGGGAGGTCAAGAGAGGGTTTAGGCAGGGGTGAATTCTGGCTCCCGTGCTGTTTACTCTCTATATTAACAAGCTAGGGGACGTACTGTCAGCAGCCTACAAAGACATTCCTAGGACTGGTACCAAACTCATTCCTGCCTTATTATATGCAGACGACGCTGTGTTGCTCGCTCGTACTGCCGTGGGTCTGCAAAGTCTTCTAAATTCTTTTACTGACTTCATGGACTCCCTAGACCTTTAAATTAATTTTTCAAAATCGCATACTATGACGACTGGCAGCATGAAGTCCATTAGCCTTAAGTTCTTCTATTGTGGGAAGAACTTACCAAAGTTTCCACTTTCCCATATTTGGGGGTGCTGTTTGATGAAAGAGGGTCATGGGTAGCTCTAAGAGCACTTAAAAAAAACATCTTGGCAAGGACAGCGCGTGCCACTATGGACTTTGCCAAGAGACATGGGGCTGAACCTGTACCCGCTCTAATAAAGGTCTTTAGAGAAAAATTTATCCCTATGGCTGTGATGTGTGGGAAAACAAAGACGTAAATGAACTGCAGGTGGCCAAGAACAAATTCTTGTGTAGACTTCTTGCTTTTACCACTTGTACCCCCTCCTTCATGATACGCGAAGAGCTCGGCCATGGTTACATTTTTGACCTCATGCAGTTGCCCCACTAATACGATGGCTGAGAATTTGGTCAAGCCCCGTTCGTACTTTAAATCAATATGTTTTAGAGAATTGTATTGCACTTGAGGGGGCCTTGAGTATTCTTTGACTAGGTTATGTCATGGAGCAGCTGAGGAGGATAGGCTGCCCCAAGCTGTTCACGAATACAAGGCCAGTACGCCATAGTGATTTGAGGGACTTTAAAAATACGTACCTGGCGAGGTGTATGGGGGAAAGGGACGGTACGGAACTCGCCAAGCCCACAGTAAGACAATGTATTATACTGGGCGCAAGTCCACTAGGGCAGCCTTATTTGTTGTTTATTAATAATGCCCACCACTGTTTCCTGCTGATCAGATTAGGATTTAATTGTATTCTCTGGTTTTTAGCTGTTCCTACAGGATTTTCAAAGCCAGGTGCTTTAAAGCCCTGTCCTAGCGATCATTTTTCAGAGCTACACATCTGACATTTTACATTTTTCTGTGACTTCTATAGTATTTTACGGAAAAAAAATATTTTTCCGTTGGTAAGGAATTGTAATTTTGAACAAGTGAGGCCTGCCCTGATCTTTCTACAAATGCTGTCTTCCCCCATGGTCTGCTTCAGAGTTGCAAGCTTTTTTTCAGGACCTTAAGTCACAGGAAGAAGTCTTGGTTGATTATGGTTTTCACTAGAACCCCTGCATGTCTTTTTTCCTTTCATGATGTTTTTATTTTGTGAGTCTGGCAGGAACTGAGGTCAGTATAAGCACCTGGAGGAATACGGTTGCAGGAAGTTGTGGCATTTTTTCCCATGTTCATTTTACCACCCAAATCTAAGTTAGGTTGCCCATCTCCCTCCAGGTCATTACGGATATTGCTTCCAGTACTGGAATTTTGTGTGTTGTAGTCATGTCTAACTTCCACTGAACTAATTAGACTAACACCTGAAAGCAATCATTTGTAGGTGAGTTCAGGACTTGAGACAGTGTCCATAAGGACCTGGAGTGAGGTGGTCATCCGATTCGGAGTTCCCCATGTCAGCACTTGGGCTAAATAACTGTTAAAATTGCAGGTTTTCCACATTTCTGACAAGCCCCCCTCACAAATTCCTAGTTAATATTTGGAAAAATGTGCGAAGGGGAAAGACCCTGGGTCAGCATGCAGTTTCAGTTGAGCTCAGAATCCGAGATCAGATGCAAAGGTTGTTTACGTTCCGTTTCGAATTTAAAATGAACTAAGGAAGGGCAGTTAGTGGGTTTTTTCACCCTTGCTTTAATTCCCTGTTTATTCCCTTTTATTTGTTTTTCTATGCACCTCCACTATCTTTTCTTAATCCAAATAACAAACTCATGGGAAACGGCTTTTACAACGCAGACTAAGCCACGCATGCCGTTTCCCCATTAGGGCAACCACGCTTGCCTTAACCACACATATGTCTTAACCACGCATATGCATGGTTAAGGCATATGCGCTGTCTAAATGCTGGAATGGGTGAGCCCAGGAACATGAAGGATCGGGAGAGGATGCAGTGAGGTAAGTGGGGGTGGAGAGTAGTTTTTAATGGTTGGGGTGGTTTTTAGGGCAGGGGTCTGGATAGCTTTTAGGGCTAAGGGGGATTAAGGTACTTTTTAGGGCTCAATGGAGGGGGGTTGGGAAGTTTTTAGGGCTTGTGGTGTCAGGGTAGTTTTTAGGGCTAAGTGGGGGTCGGGGTAGTTTTATGGCTTAGGGGTAGGCGGGGTACTTTTTAGTGCTCAGGGGGGTCAGGGTACTTTCTAGGGCTCACGTTAGCTTTTAGGTCTCTGGGGGGTGGGGTAGTTTTCAGGGCTCGGGGGGGTTGTGGAAGTTTTTATGGCTCAGGGAAATTTTTAGGGCTGGGGGGCGTTGGGGTAGTTTTTAGGGTTTGGGAGGAAAGATAGTTTTTAGGGCTCACAGGGAGGGCTTTGGTGGGAACTTTACCACACATATCCCTTTACCAGTCATGCCTTTAACACAAAATTGCGTGGTAAGGACATGAGTGGTAAAGGCATGCGTGGTAAAGGAATGCGTTGTTCAGATGCATTTGTGGTTAGGGCAGCGTGGTAGAGGCACATGTGGTTTAGCTGTGAGCAGGTCGGAGTTGGGACACTTCGTAGGGCTGGGGCCAAAGCAGTTGGTGTCCTCTTCTTTCTGGATCAACATAGCTTTTCAGTCCTTCTTCTTCTTCGAATCTGAGGAGGCAAGGTTCAGGGTCACCCCTAAATACTAAATTTAGGGGTGTTACAGGGGTGTGCAGGTCGGGACCAATAGGTCTCTTCCTTGGGGTGAGTACGCCCCCTATTATGCCACCCTCCAGTGGTAGGGGGGCATGAGCCTCTCTCTAATTGGCTATGTCCCCTCATCTCGAAGATGGAGGGGACTAAGATGTGTGCCTCACCTCGCCTCCTCCACCTGAGTGGTGGAGTTGCCAAAGGTGGGCACACCTCTCTTCCACACTTGGTTTTCCAGCCAATTCTCCAGCCCAAAATGGGGGTCAGAACCGGTGGGAGCCAGTTGCTGGGGGCAGCAAAAGGCAGTGACAGCTCACAAAGGCGACAGGCCTTTGAAGCTTCCCTTTCGTGGACCCAGTCCATCCTGGGGGGGGAGGCATGACACCTCTCCCCAGGATCGGCTTTGTTTCTGGACCCAGAGATTGGATGCCCTCTACCCTGGGGCCCAAAAACTGTCTGTTTTTCAGGGGGCATCTCTAAGATGCCCTCTGGTTGCATTTTGCAGTAAAACTAGCACTGGCATCAGTGTAGGTTTAATGACCAGAGAAGTTTGCTACCAAACATCCCAGGTTTCAGTAAAGCCATTATTGAGCTGTGGAGTTCGTAATGACCAACTCCCAGACCATATACTCTTTCTGGCTTTACTGCACTTACAATGTCTAAGAATGGACTTAGACACTATGGGGGTACAGTGCTTTTGCAACTGTACCCTCACCTGTGGTCAAGTGCACCCTGCTAGAGGGGTGACTTACCTAGGCCACAGGCAGTGGGAGGCAAGCATGGCACACAGGGATGTGTGCCATGTGGACTCTTCACTTTTCGCTGTACCAAAAAACGCAGCCTACAATGGCAGTGTGTGGGTGTTAGGGTGCAGGGCCTCTAAGGGTGGCACAATAGATGCTGCAGCCCTTAGAGGCCTTCCTTGGTCACAGTGCCCTTGGTACCTAAGGTACCTTTTACAAGGGGCTTGCTTACCTGTGGCCAGAGAGGTGCCAATTGTGGGTACAGAGATACAGCTTAGGGAAAGAACACAGGCCCTGGGAGCCTGATGTTGGCAGGGACACAGGACACATTAAGTCAAAGTGCATCAAGTGCATCATCAGCAAACTACACATAATATATGACCCCCCTGGTGATACGCTTCCTTCATGGAACAGATAATGGAAGTCATCACCTCCAACGACAACCCACAAGTGGCGCAGATTTACCTAGGAGACTTCAACCTCCATTGGAACAATACAAACGATCACGCTGTAAACTGTCTTAAATCCTTCCTATCAGATCAGGATCTGACCCAATTCTGTGACAGTCCTACCCACAACAAGGGAGAAACACTGGACCTCATCACAGCCAAAATGAACAACATCACATTAGATTCCATTATCCCCTGCGATTGGTCCGACCATCACATCATCTTCTTCTATGTCAATATTAAGGTGACCCCGAAAAGATGTCAACCTATGAAAACAAAACAATGGAAAAGGAATACTCAAAATATTAACCCTATAGAATTAGCAAATCGATGCAACACTGACCTGATCCCCCAAGCAGGCATGGTAGACGTCCATGACCTCACAGACTTCTACAACTCCACTACTCTTGAAATACTTGACTCAACAGTCCCCCCTTCAACAAAAAAACGTGCCCACTAAAATCTCTAAACCATGGTTCAACTAGAATCTGAACTCTGACCGACGCAAACTAAGAACAGCTGAAAGAATATGGAGATCGGCACCCTCTATGGAACACCTAAATCACCTTAGAGCACTGAGGAATACATACAACAGAAAAATCTTAAAGGCAAAGGCGGTCTTCTTTAGAACTCAACTGAACCAAGCCATCAACCGCCCCAAAAACTATTTGAAATAGTTAAACAACAATCGCTCAACTCATCAAATTCTACGGAACTAAGAGAGATTACTACCCCCAACTGCGAGGACCTGGCCAACTTCTTCTTAGAAAAAGCAAAAACCATTGAACTCGACCTACAATCTAAGAATGCTCTCCTACCAGCTACCGATCATGAGTCTACATTCCACTCCCAGGTCAAGGACCAACTCATCACAATGGTGGGAGTCCCAAAAAGCAATGCCTCCTGGCACACCTTCACGACATACACTGAAAATGACATCTATAACATCCTTCTAGCGATTAATCCCTCCAATCACTTCACTGATCCACTACCTCCTGCCATATTCAAAATGATAAAATCTTCTATTCTTCCCCAATGGGCAAAAATTGTAAACGCCTCTCTTAACCAAGGCACTATACCTGACTGCCTCAAAGTAGGGCAGGTGACACCCATACTAAAACAAGCCAATTCCCTCTCCTCAGACCTCAACAACTACCGCCCCATATCCAACATCCCCACTCTGGCGAAACTACTAGAAAAATGCGTGCAAACTCAACTATGCAACCACATTGAGAACTTCAATCTTCTAGACCAACACCAATCTGGCTTCCGCCAAGGACACAGCACAGAATCAGCACTCACCCATATTACGGACGACATATTAAAAATGCTAGACCACAATGAATCGATTCTTTTGATACTTCTTGACTTATCCTCCGCTTTTGACACGGTTAAACATGACAACCTATTGTCCCTACTGGAACAAAGGATGGGTTTATCTGGTACAGTATTAAAATGGTTTACCTCTTTCCTAAACAACAGAACCCAAAGAATCAAGATGAAGCAATCCATCTCTCAACCCTGCATGGTCACCCTAGGAGTCCCACAGGGCTCTGCACTTTCACCCATCCTCTTCAATCTAATCATGGAACCCCTGGCAAACACGCTGAACTCCGCAAACATTCTATATCACATGTATGCAGACGACACACAATTGTATATGAAAATCTCCTCCCCTGATGATTTCATCTCCCTCAACACCACTCTACATAACACTCAAAATTGGCTCACCGGCAACCACCTCATGCTCAACACCAACAAAACAGAATTCCTCCTCATCTCGCCCCCCAACCACACACCAAAAATAGACCTCTGGCTGAAGCATCTAACAACCTTTAACTGCTCTCCCCCACATCATTGACTTCGCTAAATCATTGGGAATCACCTTAGACAAACACCTGAATATGCAGGCACATATCAGTAACGCCACCAAAGGAGCTAATCATCAGATGAATATCCTAAGAAAACTTAAACCCTTCCTCCCACCAGGCGACTTAAAAATGGCGGTACAAGCCCTGGTGTTACCAAGATTGGATTACGGAAGCACCACTCTATGCGGACTTCCCAAATACAAGCTGGCCCCGCTGAGGACCTCTCTTAACGCAGCGGCCAGGTTGGTCTCCGGAACAAAAAGAAACAACCACATTTCCCCGACTTTAAAAGCATTGAACTGGCTACCTGACGAGGCAAGAATAGACCTAAAGATCGCCTGCATGACCCATAAAGCCCTTCACACCAAAACCCCCAGTTACTTAGCACAAAAGCTAGAGCTGTCTGGAGGTTGCAGACATTTGCGAAGCGCTAGCTCACTACTACAGAAACCACAAGCATTCCACAAAAAGAGAACAGGCTGCAGAGCCTTCTCAGGTATCGCACCGAAGATTTGGAATTCATTACCACCATATGTTCACAGGATCCCTTCCTCCTCCTCCTTCAAAAAAGAAGTGAAAATGCTTCTAATGAACAAACTCACATCCTAAGACTTTAAGTATCACGTTACTGGTTCTCAACATATCTTATCTTACCTACCACATTCTACCTGTTAATTGAATGTATTTATATTACCCTCTACCTTCTAATGTATCTGAACCATGTTATGTAAAGCGCTATGATACCCTCTTGGGTCATGTTCGCGCTATATAAAACTTTATGAATAAAAAATAAAAATTAAGGGGGTCTGATAGCGGGCGGATCGCCACCGCCCGTATGGCGGTGGCGATCCACCCGCTATCTCACACCGCCCACCTAACATTTTCCCCCGCCATATTATGATGGCTGGGGGGTCCGCGGCAGACGGAAAGACCATCCGACGCTTTTCCGCCGGTCGACTCGTCGACCGGGCGGAAAACATACATAATATGGTGGCGGTGTCTGCAAGACACCGCCATCCATATTATGATGGGCGGCGGTGCAGGGCTTTCCATGGCGGAGACTCCACCATGGAAAGCCAGGCAGATTACACTTTCGGGGGCCCGTTGTGGGCCCCCAAGATGTTGGGGGGGTGGGGGGTGCACATGGGGGGTACTTATGGTACCCCCCTGCATTGGCGTGGACAAAGTGGCAGGCACCGCGCGGTGCCTGTCACCATGTGCATGTGAATGCCCAACGTGCATTCCCAGCATTGTGGCGGGCGGTGCTGTGAGCACCGCCCGCCACAATGCTGGGAATAGGGGATGCCACCGCCACCGTGGCAGTGGCATCCTAATACCCACGGCGGGACCGGCGCTCCTATGGCGGACGGTCCCATTCACCGTTACGGTGGCGGGCGGACTTTGTCCGCCCGCCATCGTAATGTCCCCCTAAGTGTCAGGCAAAAAGTGGGTGGTAATCATGCAAAAAGGGGCACTTTCCCCCAATATGAAACTCAAAATGTGACAAAGCAGAGGACCCAGATCACGTTTTGACAGAACGCTCTGTCCACTGAACCCTAAGCACAGTAAAGTGTTTGTACCTCCAGCATCAAAAATGGCTCTCGCCTCCTTGTTCATGCCTGCCAAGATAGAACAGGTAAAGCCAGGAGAAAAAGTACTGGTGAAAGTTTAAGCTTTCCACCAGGGCCACAGGAAGCATGCAACAGGAGAGGGCCAATTTATGCGGCAGGGTTAAGTAAATTATGCGGCAAGAAAAGGAAAATCATGCAGCATAATGCAGCACATTTTGTAGTAGTATTACTTCATGATTTCGTCATTTATAAACTTGGCAACACTGCCTGGGCATTGGTTGCACCTCATTAGTACCAGTTTAATACCCAAATATAGTAATAAGCAACAGACAGGTGACCAGTCCAGCTCATAAAGGGCCTTACACTGCGTGGCAACACGTGTCGCTGCATTCTTAATAACTTTTGAACCATTTGAGCTAGAAACACATTTTTTTGGTTAAAATCCACAGATTATGCGGCAGGGATCAGTGACTAAATATCGAGGGACAGAATATCGACTGTCCAGAATATCGATGCCAAAATATCGAGGGACAGAATATCAAGTCCCTATCTACAAACAGGTAAGTACTAAAATATCGAGTACAAAATATCGATGTTTAAAATATAGTTAACTAAAATATCGAATTTTTTAAATGTATTAAAAATAATATAAAAGTAATTAAATAATAAACACAATTAAATAAAACATAGTTAAAATAATGTAAAAAAGCTTAAAATGTAAAAATAATAAATGTAATGTAAAAAAAACATTAATTATTTTTTAACATATATATATTTACTTAATCATATTATAAAATAATTATTAATCTTAATTATAAAATATTTAAAACATTATTAAAAATATATTTACATATATATAAATAAACATATTATATAAATATAAAAATAAATAATATATAATAATTTAAATAATGAAAGTAATTTTTTTTATGTTAATTAATAATTTACACTACATTAAATATAACAAAATTAAAAACGTTGCATAGCTAAGGGAATAAAATTAGTATTCACACTCCAACAACTGCAAAAGTAGGGAATTTGTTGGATAGCGGGTGGGTACAAATTACTATTCCCACTCAAGTGAGTGGAACAGTAGGGAAAGTGTTGGATAGCGGGTGGGTAAAAATTACTATTCCTACTCCAGCGAGTGGAACAGTAGGGAAAGTGTTGGATAGCGGGTGGATAAAAATTACTATTCCTACTCCAGCGAGTGGAACAGTAGGGAAAGTGTTGGATAGCGGGAGGGTAAAAATTACTAGTCCCACTCCAGTGAGTGGAACAGTAGGAAAAGTGTTGGATAGCGGGAGGGTAAAAATTACTATTCCCACTCCAGTGAGTGGAACCGTAGGGAAAGTGTTGGATAGCGGGAGTCTAAAAATTACTATTCCCACTCCAGTGAGTGGAACAGTAGGGAAAGTGTTGGATAGCGGGAGTGTAAAAATAACTATTCCCACTCCAGTGAGTGCAACAGTAGGGAAAGTGTTGGGTAGCGTAGGGGAATAATTGAGTAGACCCACTCCTAAAGTATAATTAAAATTAATTAACAAATAATTAATTAATAAAAATATATTTACCTTCCAACATTTTCCCCTATAAACGTCACCTCCAAGAGTGTAAAATATTAATGAATCAACATAATTAATTAACATTTAATTAATTAGCTAATTACAATTAACAATCAAATTAATAACCATTATATCTAAATTAATTAACACAATTAACACTATAAAATAACTTTGAATAAATAATATTTAAAAATTATTAAAATTTGAATTAAATTTAACTTAATTCCCACCCTACTCCCCTATCAACACTAAACACACTACTAAAAAAATGTACATAATTAACATATTAATAAATTAATTGTTAATAATTAATATGTAATTAATTACTAATTAATAAAAAAATTAAACAATTTGCATAATTATCAATTAATTAAAAAGGATTATTATTCACTTTTTATATATTTAATAATAAATTAATTAGCTTAATTAACAATAGTAATTAAACAATAAATTATTAATTAATAAATTATAAATTTTTATGATTTAAATTAAATTACTTCCCACCCTATTCCCCTATAAACCCACAACCCGCTACAGAACTAACATACGCAAAAATTATTAAACAATAGTTATTATAAAACACTAAATTATTAATTAATAAATTATTAATTTTTATAATGTAAATTAAATTACTTCCCACCCTATTCCCCTATAAACCCACAACCTGCTACGGAACGAATATACGCAAAAATTATTAAACAATAGTAATTATTAAACACTAAGGGGCCCATTACGATACCCGGCGTAAAAAAATCCGCCAGGCATGGAAGCGGCAAAAATCCGCCCGCACACACCGCCTGAACACCGACCACGCCATTATGAGTACACAAACCGAAAACCGCCATCGGCGGAAAAATCACACAAAATACCGCCCGCCATCGTCCGAGTCGGAGTCAAACCGCCCGCCACGGACGGAAACACGCACGACAACACAAAACCGCCCGCCCACACGGCCGACACACCGCACGTGAAATTACGATCGCACCGCCATGAGCGCGGAAAAACAACAAATATACCGCCCGCCAGCGCAAACAACGCCGATGAGAATCGACACGGCAGAAGCCATGGCGCCCACGTACCTGCACAGAAACCATCCGCACACAAAACCAATAGCACACAACATGGCCAACAAGTCCACACAGCAAGGCACACACAAATACACAAGCACAGTACACATCCCGAAAACACCCCCCGGACAAACAAAAAATACAAAGGCCAGAACCCCAGACACAACACACCTGAAAACAACAGACCATGAGGACACACCCACATAGGTGAGTACAAAAGCAGCACTCCCACAGACCACAACCCCTTGCTACATTGCAAACCAGAGAGGAGAGGAGAGGACACAGTGACACAGCAAGGACAGCAGCACACCACAGAAACGCACACATCACAACCACCACCACCAAACACCGGCACCACAAACCCCCTGCACATTACACAACACACACCGCACCAGCACCACAAACACCATGGCACCACAAAGGATGCCCAAGTTCACGCCCATGGAGCTGACGGTCATGGTCGACGAGATCATCAAGGTGTACCCACAAATCTATGGGAACATGGTCCAGCACACACCACTAGCCACCAGAAACAGAATGTGGACCCGGATCGTAGACCAGGTCAATGCAGTCGGGACCCTGCCCAGGAACAGAACCGAGATAAACAAACGTTGGAATGACGTAAAGAGCCTGGTCAAGAAGAAGGAGGGCAAAAACAGAGAGCTGGCTGCCGTCACTGGCGGAGGGAATCCCGCGCTCTTTAAGACCTTCAAAGCGTGGGAGGAGAAGGTGCGAGTCGTAATACATCCGGAGATCCTCGCCGGATTAGCAGGGGGAGTGGAGGCTGGTAAGTACAAACTAATGTATACCAGCACACCGCTATGTACTCACATGCGCAACTACCATGCCACAGCTCCCAGGGACAAACACCCCCATGTCCAGCACACAATACACAACACATCACACACACATGCAACAGACACTACCACACACAGCCCAAACCGAACAACTGTAAGATGCGTGGGGACATGTGTACACTAAGCCAGCCACGTAACCACCAACAGGTCCCCAAATATGCCAGAAGCGCCACAACGAGCACCCACCACACCCATGTGTCCGCCACAGCTGCACTAACCGACAAGTAACAGGTAAGTGGCAGGAACACAAAGTGCAGTGGGTGGGACGGTGGACAGCCCAAGTACAACACACACCAGGCCCCAGTCCCACAGCACAGCAAGGAGGAGCATCCCCCACACCCCACAGCCACGTGTCAGCCACCGCAGTGCACAACGACAGCCGAAAGGCAGACATCACGGTCCACAGCAATCGGTGTCAGTGGGTGTACAGCCACCCCCACGACCCACTACACCCCCCACCCCCACAGACCTGCAACATGGAGCACCCCCGCTTAGAGCCATGTGGCATCCAGTACAGTGCACGCACGAACAACTTGCAGGTGGGAAACTGGACAGGGCTGGATTACTGGAGGCATGAGGACCATAACACCACCAACACATGGGACATGTCACGTAGCACACGGACACGCAGCACCGCCCACCGTCACGAACAAGTGAACAATGTGCACACGGACATGAACAGCAGACTCACACCCCACATGACCCATCACAGACATAGCAACACCCAAGGAGCCACGTCTGCATGCACAAGCCACACTGAATATAGTCCCACACGGCAGCCACTGTGCAACTCATCACACACAACCGAAACACCATTGAAGTCCTGTCCATGTAGCCCCTACTGCCTGTCAACCACACACCCCACAACTACGCCTATGTAAGACAAACAACACTAGACGCAACAGAGCGGAACAACATAAATGCACACGAACACCACTGAACCCATCAAACTCACAGACACACCATGCACATACAACATACCATCCATCCCATCCGTCAGCCCCAGTCTCATGAAAGGCATGTCATCCGCACAGCTGCCACACATACAGCAGTCACGCTAAGACACATGCCCATGACCAACCATGTGCCAGAAGTCAATTAAGCGCACGACACACTGTGAGCAACAACACACAACATGGGCCACACCCCCCCGAGCACTGCAGTGATGCACATGGCACAGGGCAGCACGCACACCAAGGAGATGGGACAACTGCAATACGTTGGCTGGCACACAACTATCACTCACTCATAACGATGCGTCCAATGCCATGTCCAGTAACCACAACAGACAGCAAATATGCAGGGCATGTCAGGCATGCACACACCTCAGACCATGCACTGTCATGCTGCCACAACACATGTCACGTTCGGCACCCATGGCTCACAGCATGTACCCCAAAAGCATATCCCCTCCCAAATGCGAATCTGGGGCATGGCCCCCATGTTGCCATATGCGTTCCTAAGCGTTCCATTTGAACCCCAAAAGCATATCCCCTCCCAAATGCGAATCTGGGGCATGGCCCCCATGTTGCCATATGCGTTCCTAAGCGTTCCATTTGAACCCCAAAAGCATATTCCATCCCAAATGCGAATCTGGGGCATGGCCCCCATGTTGCCATATGCGTTCCTAAGCGTTCCATTTGAACCCCAAAAGCATATTCCATCCCAAATGCGAATCAGGGGCATGGCCCCCATGTTGCCATATGCGTTCCTAAGCGTTCCATTTGAACTCCAAAAGCATATCCCCTCCCAAATGCGAATCTGGGGCATGGCCCCCATGTTGCCATATGCGTTCCTAAGCGTTCCATTTGAACTCCAAAAGCAAAGTACAAACCAGACCCAGGATGGGCCAGGAGCCCGCATACACCAGAGTCACAATGAGTAGGGGCAAAGCAACACACCCATCGGCATGGCCAATCCGTCCCATGCCACATGTGCACAGCACACAGTCCCATTGCCTAGCACACACAACTACAGATGCCACAGCCACACACTCGCCTCCGGGAAACCCATGTACGAGATTGCACGAACTGCCAATGTCAGACGACTAATACATACTTCGCCAGGTGCAACACAATAACAAATCTCATTCTCTCCACAGGTGACGAACTGCTGGACGCTGGGGATGGAGACAGCAGCCAGCACAGCCAGCCTACAAGCCCCCAACGAGGACACACGGATCTGGAGGATCTGTCCACCTCTTCGGACACGGACCACCAAGCTGGCCCATCTGGCGTGGCAGGGCCCAGCCGCTCCCCAGGACCCCTCCTACCCACCAACCCATCATCCAGGGATGCTGAACAGTCCCAGTCCCCTGCTGCCACTGTCGTTGCGGCCACACCCACGGTCATTGCGGCCACTACCACTGCCGCAACCGCCACCATCGCCGCACCGACCACCACCGCCTCCACCACCACCACGTCTTCGCTGGCACCAGCCCCAGCGCAGGTGGTGGCCCGGCCGACTGGATCCACCCTGGGAGCCACAGCGAGGACCGTGGTGAGCAATGTGGCTAGTGGGCAGGCCGGTGGCAGCAGGACTGGTAGGAGGAGCAGGGTCAGGGAAACGCCAGCCTCCCTGGGAGCCATGCCCTGCCTCAAATGGCCAGAGTCCTTGGGGCCTATGAAGAGGCCCAAGGACAATGGGCCAGGTCTGCTACTGACACGCGGGAGGTGCTGGGGGTGCTGAGGTCCATGGACGCCCATATGGGCCAATTCGTTTCCCGTATGGACCAACTCGTGGACCTCATGGGCCAGCTGGTGGTGGCGGTGGGGTCACAGGCAAGGCCAGCAACACCACCTCCGCCACCACCTGCTAGGGCGCAGGGTCGGCCAGCAGTGTCCACTTCCCCTGCGTCCACAGCCAGTGAGCACACCTCACCCACCACCAGCAGGTCGCCACCACACACCCCCTCCCAAACGTGGAAGGGGCCGTCCGAAGAGGAAACAGATCTCCCGGGAGGACTTCGCACGCTCCAGTCGCAAGTGAGGCAGCCAGCCAGCCTTCCGCCAGCCTTCCTTGACCAGCCACTGCATTGACTTGCTCTACGATCCCACTCCACACAGCCATCTGGATGGCATGTGTGTGTTGGACTATGGACATAGAACCAGTGGGTACACCCTGATCATCACGCAGCCATGACCGACAGCTCATTGTCACTGCACGCACCACTTTTGTCATCACCTTACACACAATCACATGTCACAGTTTGTAATAAATGCACCTTTTTCACTAACTGCTGTTTGTGCCCTGTGTTTTATTTGTACGGAATACATCGGCCACCTTGGGCGGAAGGGCACCTGATGCGTGGCATGGCAATGGAATCCGGAGGGCCTGTAGGGACCTAGGGGTGGGAGACAGAACAGGAGCACATTCAATGAGTGTGTCACACACCCATCACACAGTACATGTCAACAACTACAAGCAATGTACACACATCGCACAGAGCAATAGGGCACAATGCCACAGTCACCAACAGTGGCATACTACCCTGGCCATGGAGCGTTGACACACTGCACGCAGTGAACATACGGCCACCCTGACACAGCACACACACACCTGCATAGATACAGACACATCATCCGTCGTACATGGACACTCACCGTCAAGTGAAGTAGCGGGCGATGAGCTGCTGGCGCACATTCCCAGCTTCCTCCTCTCCGCTGTCCACCTCACTCGAGCTGTCCTGGTCTGCGGGCTGGGGCCCTGGTTGATCTCCGTCATCCACAATGAGGGGGATCTGCTTCCGAATGGCCAGATTGTGCAGCATGCAGCACGCCACCACTATCTGGCACACCTTCTGTGGGGAGTACGCCAGTGCACCCCGGTGCGGTCCAGGCACCTGAACCTGGACTTGAGGAGGCCAAAGGTACGCTCGACCACACGTCTGGTCCTCCCATGTGCCTCATTGTATCGATCGTCTGCTGGGGTGCGAGGATTCCTCAATGGACTGAGCAGCCATGCCCCATTCGGATACGCAGAGTCACCTGGGTGTGAGGGACACAGAGAACCGTTGCTATTCCAACTGGACAGGGGACAGCATCGCACAACCAGCACGCTACACCACTCCACATACTCACCGACAATACAGCCACGATCCTGTTGCAGATTGGCCATCAGTCGTGGCAAGATGCTGTTGCGCATTATGTGTGCGTCATGTGCCGAGCCTGGAAACTTGGCACACACGTGGGTGATCACCATGTCCGCAAGGCACACCACTTGCACATTCAGGGAGTGCGTGTGCTTCCTGTTGCGGTACAGGTGCTCAGTGGCCTGTGGTGGAACAAGGCCAACATGTGTGCAGTCAATGGCTCCCACGACGTGTGGGATTCTGCCAAGGGCATAGAATGCACCCTTCACTGCCGCCAATTCACGAGCCCTGGGGAATCTGATGTACCTGTTTCGGTACAGCATCATGGCTGCCAGTACATCCCTCAGCACCTTGCTGAACATGGGCTGGGACATCCCTCCTCCACTGCCCACTGTGTGCTGGAATGACCCAGTGGCGAAGAAATGCATGGCGGCCATCACCTTAGCCGTGGGGGTGACAGCAGTCGGATACACCCTGCGGGGACGGAGATGGGGCTCTAACATGGCACACAGTCGATGCAGGGTTGGCCTGTCCAGCCGAAACTTCCTGATAACCTCTGTATCGTCCATGTCCGCCAGCAATTGGTATGGGCGGTCAATGTTCGGTCTCCGCCTGGGGTAAATGGCAGAGGACACATGTCAAAGCAACACGGCACATAGCAATTTCGCATACACATCACTGACATGACTGAGCAAGCACATGAGCCACAGCCCAGCTGTCAAGCTGGGACGGCACGGCCACAATACACTTACACAGGTCTCCCAACAATGGCAATGGCAAGTGAGACATACCACTGCCATGTGCATGCACATGGGGATCTAGGCCCCAATGACTTGCGGGGCGTGCTGATGGGGACTGACTGCATATTCGTCAAGCGGCAACGCCACGGCAACATGAGTGTCTGCTGAGCATGGAACTGCTTCCGAGGCTGGATGAGTATGGCACACGACGACGACGATGTGGGCACAGGCTGAGCGGCCAAAACAAGTGGGACCTGTGGCACGAGGGGATATGAGACAGTAGTAGGTGTCAGCACTGCACCCTATGTACAGCACTGTACGGATCACACCTCCCGAAACATTGACAGGTGTCCACATTGACAGCCCCATGCCAAGACGGCTGTGTGCTTGCAGTCACACGTCACAGGTGAGTGGTTACATTGCACGTGCCAGGTGGCAGACGTACATAGTGGGAGCTGGCATGTGTGTGCATGTGTCTCCTGTTCAGGATCCACCAGATGGGCGCTGACTCTGTACTGACCATTGGACACAGCATGTTCCGTGGAAGGCTTGTGTGTGTGGGATGGTGGCACTGGATGTGCCTCCGTTGGGTGGGGGGCCATGCACAGGGCGGGTACGTCGATGATTGCGCATTGTTGGTCACGGTGGGTGCACCAACTAAGATGTGTTGCCCTGTGTTCAATTCCTATGTCCGCATGATGATGGACTGTGGATGTGAGCAGACTACACATTGGTCGATGTGCTGTCTATATGCATGTGCCTTCACACCAGGCACAGCTGCCCCTGCACATGTGACCCCTGCTGGACTCGCTGCTGGGTCTGTGGAGCTGATGCACCTTCTGCGCGTGGGGCGGACAGCTCTCCTCACTTCCCTCATTGCGCATGTCATGTCTTTGCCGCAGGTGACATGGATCATGGAGGGCCCACATGTACGCGTGGGTAGGCTACACATGATTGTTCACTGGTCGCCACCCCCAGTCAGTGTTTCGAATGGGAAGGTTGTCGTGCTGGTGGTATGTTCGATGTGGCGGATGGGCGGGCCTAGGTGCGGGCTTACATTCCGGACATGGGGGGTAGTTGGATTGGCGACTAGTTGCAGTACACACGGGACACGTCTCTTCCTTTCCACATCTGGGTCATCCCTTGTACTAACTGACAGTAATACAGTCATCTTCGCCCCAGCCCTCATGTCCTCCCCTCGCCCCCCAATATGCATGCTCACCTGCGAGGCTAGCGCTTGCACAGGCAGCCCCAAGCTCGCACCAGAGAGGGCAAGGAGTGTATGTGTGGGTCCAGTTGCACGAGTGGGCTGTCTCAGGGTATGATGTGTGGCGGGACGCCGTCCACCTGCGTGGTGCCCCAAATGGAGACCCGGCCTGCATGGACTATGCATCACAGTCTTCGCCTTCCGGATCCGCCACCTGCGACACCCAGTGGCTGTGGCTGCCCTTGCGGCCAGGCCGCGTCCGTCTGTGGCTGATGGCCCACACATTCACTCTTTGGCCTCTCTGGGGAGGGCTCGGGGGTGGTGGCGCACGCGCTTGCACTTAGTCGCAATGGCATGTGGCGTGGTTGGTATGATGGGCAATGGATGGGATGGTGCGAGCCACCTCCCGTGACGTCAGTGCTGCTCGTGCTGTGGTGCGTCCCCCCTACACTTCCATTTGACTTGTGCCATGCTAGACGTTGAGGTTCTATTGCCTGCGTGATATGACCAGGAGGAGCGCGAGGAGACCTGTCACACACCATGCTCCACTGCCATCCCGTGCCCTGTATCGCCTGTGCGGATTGACTATGTTGGGGTTACACCTGGTCGACTGGGGCTGTGTGTGCCTTGTCAAGGGGCATGGCGGGCGCACAACAGGATCCAGCTTGTCCACAGAGGGTGGGCTGAGGTGCGCCTGGTACCGCCTTGTACGTGTGCCCGGCTGCTGTGCACACACGTGTTCACTCCCCCCGACAGGTGTCCTCTCACAATGCCCAGGGAAGCGGTGGTGTACTGTTCATGACCCCTCCCAACACGGCGTGCTCCAACTTGGCATGTGCGCATCTACCCGTCGCACCCACCCACCTGAGCACTGCGTCCATACGACTTCACACGACACATGTGTGTCTTCCACAGTAGTGCTACTCATTTGCGTTGACATCCAATACCAGTGGACTACATGGTCATGTCACGACTGCCGTGTACTTCACATACTCTCATCCTCTCTCATTCGTACTTGTGAAATGAGTCAGCGGAGACAGTTTTGGTTTCAGACATTATATTGAGTCTTCTGTCCTCTGTGATGCAGTATAGTGGACACTACTGGCAGCGGAATACATGTTGAGGATATACTGAGCATGATTACAAATGGGATAGGGTGTGGGGTTACATCTGCTTGGCCAAGGCTGTGCTAATGTACATTTACGTATAGCTGCGGAGCTGCGGACTTTGACACAGACGGTATACATGTAGCCTACCAGACCGCTCGGCATCATGGGCACAGTCCATCTCAGTTCCATGTGACAGGTTTGCTGCGGTTGTTCCTCATGCACGCGTGCATGTGAGATGACATCAGGGCATGTGCTTGCGTGCATGCAGTGGCGTGCCACTTGTTGTTGCACTGTGGTGGTTACTGGACATGTCACAGTCACTGGGGTCGTGTTGTTGTTGTATGCACTTGTCGTCCATGCAAAGGTCCTGGTATGGGATTCCCGGGGCGGGGGTGGGAGGGGTGCAGCACCCACAGACTCCAGGCGACCTATTCATGTCCACTGAGCGGTGTGTGTGTCCATGTGCGCTGGATCCATGTCGTGTCCTGGTTGTTCGTGCAGTTCCGTCCATGTGGGTGCGATGCACAGAGCCCATGCCACTGCCTCCCACGATGCATGCGGTGTTCCTGGATGTGATGGGGAACAGTGTGCATGTCCCGGTCATATCCGATGTCATGGCGATGTCGTTGATGGTGTGGTTACAGTTGCCGGTCGTTTGGTATGGCTGTTGTGGTGGTGACTGGCCAGTCCGTGCGGAAGCTGAGCATGGGTGCGGGGTTGGACTTCATAGGTCACTCGGGGAACCTGCGTTGTGGTCCGACGTATTTACAGGTTGTCAGGTATGCGATGCCGTCCAGCAGGGCTTCCATGTCATTGGTGGTGTACATGTTTGCCAGCCAATGAAGCGGATGGTGGCTGTCAAGGTGTTGTTCGTAGGTTGTCCCTTGGAGGACCATGATGGGGCATGCTGGGTGACATTCGATGTAGCTGTTCTCGATGATCCGTCGTGTGGAGGCACAGTGGTTCCATTTCAGTGCGCGTGCGATGTTGGCCACATACGCCATGCCCCCATAGGCAGAGCAGGCCCTGTCGTGTGCGTCCAGAGGGAGGAGTAGTGGTAGCAGGTCCGCCTTCAGACATGCCGGGTTGGAGAGGCATATCTCGACGGGATGCTGGTAGGGACACCTCCGACAGTAGAAGACGGGCATGACGCAGCTGAACAATGTGATGCGGTAAGTCAGTCGGTAACTTACGTTCAGCAGGGACAGGAGATCGCATCCCAATGTATGTATCGTGTTGGTTTGGTACAGCTTGAGCTGTTCGGCGTAGTTGGGTAGGTGTGTTGCGGTTGCCATTTCGCAGCGGTTCGTAGAGGTGGCGTGCTCCGGCTGTGTGTGCAGTCTGCAATGTGCACGCTCCGGGGTTGCTGTGAGCTCTGTGTAGTCGTGGGGAGACAGGACTTGTGTTCTGTTGGCTTGTTTGGAGGACACGGGCCCTCTTCCCACATGCTTCTCAGACAGTTCAAGGTCGGTGCTGCGTGACTCCTTCCAATTAACTTGCATGTGGCCGACATGGGGGAGTGTTTTCTTCTTTCTTCCCCGTCCGTTGTGTGCTTCTGTGATATGCGCTATCTGCCGTGTGGTCGGTCTCCTCGGCATGCCTGTGTTGGTCTATTCTTGGACAATGGCTGTATTCACCGGCTTCTGTCGTAGGGCTGTGGTTTCGGTGTTGGAATGGAAGGTCATTCAGTGCTGTCTGCTCTCC